>OLMO02000275.1:5843467-5861226 GCA_900291935.2 Cassiopea xamachana
CATCATCATCATCATCATCATCATCATCATCATCATCATCATCATCATCATCATCATCATTATCATCATCATCATCATCCTTGCGCTTTTTTCTCAATTCCAACCAATAAAAGTCTGTACATTTCCTTAATATTCTCACATAATCTGACTCTCGATCGTCCTCGTGATCTTCTTCCAAATACTTTCCAAAAGTGATCTTTTCTCAAGGGAGTTGGATTTCCCCAGCTGGTGCCCGACAAACGCTAATTTCCTTTCATCCAAGATGGTAGTGAGATGCTTCATGCAATTTGCTCTTTTGATAACCCCCTAATTGTCCTTCTTCTCTTTCCAGCTTATTCTTAGCAATCGTCCAAAACACCACACTTTGAAACTGTCTGATCTCTGCCTATCCGTAGATTTCAAGAGCCGTTGTTCCATACCATAGGATAAACCTTGGTGAATTATTAATGCCCCCTTACCTCCAGCATCTACAGGCCTAGCAAGTTGGGAGAATAACATTTGTGCTAATAACTGGTACCATATTTAAGTTCGTAGCTCATCGCAATTGGCCTTTCAGAGCCAGAATTGTAAAGGCTGGGTAGCTATTAATTGTTAATTTCGTTAAAGTGAGATGCTATAGCGTAACAACATAGCATTCTTAAAGAAACATTTACTAGGGGGCAAATCTCTAGAAAGGGAACATGCTGGCTCAAAAATCAAACAAAATGCTTGAGAACTGGGAGCACTTTGGGTGAAAAATCCTTTTAAAGATGCTTTTAAAAGCATCTGTCTCATCTTCTAATAGGGAATTCAAATATGTGGTGAAAGCAAATAACGTTTGAATCAGAGTCTAAGCAAAGACAATTCATCAGCTCGAGTAGCAAGTAGCATAATGTCTCTAGTTGCGGTAACAAGTGAAAGAAAGGGGGCCTGGAGGCAACGCCCCAAGGAAAATTTTTGGTGTAGTGCTTTGCACCTTGATTTAAAATGCATCTCCCAATATCATGCATGCCATTAGTGGTAAAAACCTAAAATTCTGCTGCATCTGCTTTTTACAAGAGACATTCTTCAAGATGGCTTACAAGAGAGTCCCATACTTCATATTTACCACTTACCGCTACAATTAGAGCCACGGTGCATTTATTCAAAAGCCATTTCTTCAGTTCTAATATCAAGCTTTCGAAAAAGGGCTAATTCCTGGGGGCAAAACTCTATTTGCCAGGGGGACAATTCTAAGAACTAGGGGGCATTTGCCCCTGAGTTTTTATGTTGAAAAGGCCCTGCGTAACAATATATTTTGAAGCAGTATCGATTATGTGAAAATTGTATATTGTAAGGTAATCGCATGCAACAATCTTAAAGAACTATCTGTTTTCCAAGACATATACAGCAGTTTCCTTTTTTCTAAGTAGAAACTACGGTTTTACCCATTCTTGAAGCCACACGAAGAATACACATTAAATATGATTAAGCAGTCATCTTACAGGATTCATAGTGTAACTCACAGCAACTGCTGCTGCCAGAAAGGATTGCTTGCTTGAAGAGTTAACTCAAGGCAACAGTATGTTTCTATAATGTTTCAGGGAGGGCTGATTGAGAGATATGAATCAAATTCTGCTAAAAGGTCTCCTGCCAAATAGGTCAAAATTAATGTCTACTGACATCAGGGCCGCCGAGAGAATTCTGAGGCCCCCGGGGCAAAAGAGAAGGATGAGGCGCCCTGCGAGCAGAAAATTTTCAGGGCCTAGAAATTAACGTTGGAAAATTACTACTACTTTACTTTATGAGGCCTTCCAGATGTTGAAGCATTGGGTGTTGAGGGGCCCCTTGGAGCTTGTGGCCTTGGAGAAATTTGCTCCCTGCCCCCCTATCGTGGGCCTGGCAGCAATAGCTATTGTTCTGGTAGTTAATGCTCATTTGACAGGATAGCACTTTAAATAGTAAAATGAAGTCTCTGTTGATTTTGGGAGATACTCAAGATATGTACAGATAACAGTCCTTTTGAAGGAACAAACATGGTCCATGAGCGGGGGCGTACCTTCTAAACATTTGTCGCGGGTATCTGAGGTTGCCCTGCGTCTTTTCTTTTTAGTAACAGTAGCTGAGTAATGGCTCTGGATCCAGTACGTCGCCCCGCAGAAATGCACTGTACTACCGTTTTTGCCCTGCGAAATGGCAAATTTTCAAGATTGTGGGTGCCTAACCCCTCATACTCCCTAAGTTTTATCCCTGGCAATGAAAATGTAAAGGCTGAAATTGTAGAAACTTAAGAGTAGTTTATAGGTAATGCGAGGCTCAAGCCTCATCAAGACTTTGAATATTTGTTTCTTGAGCTTTTTTTAGAAAGCATAAAGAATGTGAGTTCTCTGCTTTCTGAATAAGATGGGACCAGTCATTTATAACTCTGAGTGACGAGGCAGGTTATAATTTAGAAACTGCTCATCAGTTCTGTGCACCTTCTATATTTTCGAAAAATTTTCATACCACATTGAGAAAATGTACAAGATTTCATGCCACAATGCTCGAAATTTTCCAGAAAGTTTCTTGCCACCACTTATCCTTTGAAAAGGTTTCCTCTCCTTCCCAATTGTAGCCTCTCTGGTACCCATAATTATAAATGATTGACTCTTATACTACCAAATGCATTTTTTCTGTTTTGTTTTTACGATGAAGCAACACATCCACAAAGATTTGAATGTCTTCCATTGATTTGCTGGCAAAACGGAACTTTCTGTAGTTTAAGGATAATTTGAGATCATTAAGGTGCAGAAAAACAGTTAGATAAAGTTAGTCAGTGAAAATCTTTGTTCTTTGTTTCATAATCAGTCTTACTTCTGGTGCCTTTACATAACCATGATTCAGCGTGAGCTTCCATTTCATTTTTCTAATTAGATCTTATGCGAAATCAAATGCCTGTAGTAAGCCGAAAACTTACTATTTATCTCCAATAGTCTGGAGCAGTGCTTCTCAATCATTTTCTGCAAAGCCCCCCAATGGAAAGAGAAACTACTTCGCGCCCCTCACTCGCTATAAGCAAGACTATTATCTATAAAAATTGTATCAGTACACCACCTATTCCGCGGGGTCATACGCGCTCCTCTAGCATTGCATCGCACCTCCCTTGAGGGTCGCGCCCCAATATTTCAGAAACACTTGTCGCAAGGATTATCTCAAACATCAATTAGCAGGTGGCATTCTTCATACAGTGAACAAGATTGGTCGAAACGATTCCTTAGACTGTAAAAGATTCGGAAGCAGCTTAAACGAGTAAAATCCCAATAAGCATAGCAGAGAGGTTTTAGAGGTAAGCTCTTATTTCTTATACCTTTGTCTTGGTGACATGTTAAATGCAGCTGAAAAGATGCAAGAGATTTACTAGCCAATTGCCACTAAAAGAGTGGCCAATTAGACAGCTGGTGAGCAGTATGTGATTTCCATAAGTGATAAAAATGAGAAGGCTTCTGCCAAAGTATGAACTTTGCAAGAATTGCCTAGTATACGCATCTATGTTTAGAAGCAAATTAGCAATGAGTGTTTTGGCACGCTTTGCAAATGCATGAATAAGTTAAACATTACAAGGCAAATCGATATATCGAACAATACCTTTACGTGCTTTGATAAAGGAGGAGGACACTTTTAAGATCTCACCCGTAAAGCGTAATTCATTTTCTCAAGGAACTCCACAGTCTTAGCAGGCATGAGTAACTGTACTTCGTAAAGTTGATTTGAAAATACAGATTTTGATGAGGCAAAAATTTAGTCATGCTACTGCTTTGGTGATTTTTATTTCAAACATTTGAAGTTTTTCTCTGACCAGAGCGTATACATACTTTTCGGATACTCCTTTTGTACAATGGCCAAGTGGCAGTTAACCATTAACATGCTCCCCGTAATACCATTTCTGTAGTTGTAAACGTAAATTATTATGAGTAGAAATAAAAAGTAACTTTGCAAACGGAAGTATGTTTAACAACGTTAAATATCAAGATGACAATTTTCTTGTGGATAGCAATCTTCTTGCGGATGGCAACTTTCTTGCGGTCAAATGGTTGCTACCACTGAAGGGCGTGCTCGTTGCAAAGGGTGTGACATGTTGCCCTACAGGGGAAAGCTGCCCCCTTGCCCTAATTTGCTTCCGGCACACCTGAATGAAGCAATACAATATCTTATCTTGTGGAATGTTAGTAATGGCATCACCGGTAATACCAACAGGGAAATGCTAGAAATGATGAAAGCAATACTCTTTATACGTCCAATGATACATTTACTGCTAGCAAAGAGCCGCATCCAACAAATCAGTGCTACAAATAACTGAAGGAAAAACTAGATAATTACAAGATTTTAAATCAGATAGCTAAACTTATAGATAAGTTGAAGTAATTAGTACTTGTGTGGGAATCTTACACATTTTAAAAATACCAATTCAAATAAAGAATGAGTCGCAAAAATAAGATATTGACGAATTGAGGATTGTAGATCTACTGATAAATTTTTGTCTGTAAACTTTTCGTTCTTTAGTAACTGTGCTTGACCAATGTTCCTGGGTCCAGTATTTTACCCTGCAGAAATAAACTGCACCTACTACCGTTTTTGCCCTGCGAATTGGCAAATTTTCAAGGTTGGAGGGTGACTCACCTCCCATGCCTCCCTTACGTTTCGTACCTGAGAAGGGGCTTGGAGGGGTGTGGAAGGGTGCTGCACCCCACATAATGTAACTTGTCCGCAAATTTTCAGTACGTCAATGGTGCTAGTTGTTACAACAGTACATCAATAGTTCAGCACATTAATCATGCAATTATACCACTAATAAAACTCCAGTAAAGTCTTCCTTGTCGACAAATTTGGCTCAATGGAGTCTTCATTGTCTGCAAATCGGGGTTCAGCACCCTACCAACAATTTCCCTTAGCTCCCAGCAATAAATAAGCAATGGGAAATTCAAAAAAAGTGCATTGATGTCATAACCTGCTGACGTATTCATAATATATTTGTTAAACTGCCATTCGTTAAGCGGCTTCCACAGAATAATAGACTACTGGTGCATTGATAAACAGAAATCATCAGTAAACTTACCATATTTTCAATGAATATACTATTTATTATTTATAATATAATTAATTTATATATATATGACACATGTAAAAAATAAATATTACATGTGTTATGTATAATATATATTTTATACTAATGTTATATATTTGCTATATACATATATGTTATATCTGTATAATATAACATAATATATGTATATATATATATATATATAATATATATATATATATATAAATAGATAAATAAATAAATATATATATATATATATTCTATGTGGTGCTGCTCTCTTTGTCCTATCTTTTATGTCCCCGCAGGTGATACTTTCTTTTTCATTTCTCTCTTGTCCTCCCGCTTTCTATTTCAGAGCCAGCTGGACTGTTCTATGTCTTTTAATAATCCATTATAATACTGGTGTAAATTGCTTCGTTTAATAGTTGTATGCGTTAGGTTTAAGTATATATGCATGTCCCTGTGTAGGAAAAGTTATATCTGAAGAAGCGAGAAGCGAAACGTCATAGAAGTGTTTTTTTTCTGAGTTAATATATATATGTATATATATATATATAATATATAAACATATATATATATATATATATATATATATATATATATATATATATATATAAACATATATATATATATAAACATATATATATATATATATATATATATATATATATATGTATGTATGTATGTATGTATAAGTACATATATACATTATATTTAAAGAGTAGTGAAGGAGGGCTATTATTGTTGTAGAATTTGAAACTTGTTTTTCATAAATTTGCAAAGTGATTTTGTACTTTGATGGGATTGTTTGCATTCCCTCAGAATTTGCTTCTGAAGCAGCACCTTAGCAAAGATCCCTTCCTTGAACAGTACTTCGTGTGAGAAAATAACCACAAGACAGAATTTACAGTGTTTGCTATGCGACATAAATATTTCATTGACCTCTCTTTGCTCTACTTGAAGTGCATTGTATACCTTCTGACGTAAGAATAATTTGGGTGTGCGTACCAAGCTTTATTTACCAGAAACCAGACTGCGATGTTAAGTGGTGCAGAGTTGTGAATGGGAATTTGATGTTCTCCCATTGCACTTTTTGGGCCCTGTGTTTTATGCAGAGGCGCTCATACGAGAGTATGTACCGGGTTTTCCAGATGGCCGCCAGTCTTTATTTCGCCCATGGGCACTTAGTTTAGTTGGGCGGTTGCATGGTGCTAATAATTGAGTTGAATACGTCCAACGCTATACTGAATTTTAATACTGATTGTAGGTGCTGCTTTACGCGGCACATCTAAAAATATAATGTTTAATGCTACAGTCTTACTTATATAGCTCTATTACCTCTCTCTCTCTCTCTCTCTCTCTCTCTCTCTCTCTCTCCATCTCTGGAACGCCCCTCCGTTTACTAAGACACGGTGCTGTTAACCGCCATCTTCCAATGTTGCCTATTTCAACCACCGCTCGCCACCATTTTTGCTTTTACTTTTTCCAAATCTTTCGTTGTTAATTTCAACCAGGTTTGCTTTAGGCCTCCTCTTGGTTTCTTTGCTGACTGTTGTGCTTCTCTAAGGGCTTTCTTCGCTGGTGTCTCCTCTGGTAAGCGTAAGAGGTGTCCGCACCAAGTTACTTTCATCTTCTTCACTATTTTGCTGTAGTTAAAGTCAAAGTTCCTTCCCGCACCAGTGGCGCATTAGGCGGTGCCTATCTCCGCTTCCGTGGCCCTAGGCCACGCGTCTGCGGATACAGTGAAAGCTACAGCGTGGGGCTGGTCCGCTGGTTGCTACGCGCGTTTAACTTTCCCACTCATATTAGTGACAAGTTAGAGTTAACTGCCCTATTACAACCGGGGCGGATATTTGGTTCAGGTATAATTTTTCCGGTTTGTCTTTTTTCCAGACAACGGTCCAGGGTGGTCTTCTGGAAAACACCGGTAAACATAGGTCAAAAGGGTCGAATTGTACAAAATGAAACAAAGAAATAGATTATGTTCTTTGCTCTATTTGTTTTGTTATGAAGGGTTGGAGCCATTCCGTTATATATTGCAGTTGATGCTATGAAACTGCATGATGTTATTTGTCTTCTTATGTCTTGATTCTTGAAATTAAAGGAGAACAACATTGTACAACCGATGCTCTAGTGTCTGCCTATAGGAGCCTCGTTTTGAGTCTTCTGCGGAGGCGTGCTACTGCATCGTGAAAGAGGTCTAATCCTAGCTTGTCCTGGACTTGACGGTTTTTACAAGAGAGTGATTTAAATGTGTGTTATTTGAACAGTTAAAGGTATTTGCTGTAGCTACTTTTTGGTTGCGTCTATTTTCATACTGCATCTAAGCAACAAGGAAAGACGCAACTTTATTATCGAAAATGCAGAATAGGTGTGGTCAACGGTGTGGCCCACAGTGGCATGGTCACAGGGGTATGGGGGCAAATGCCCCAACTCTCTGCTAAGGAGGTGCTCTGGATTTCTTTAAAATCGATGAGAAAATAATTGCGGGGAGGGGTAGCAGCAAATTTTCAGAGAAGTAGAGGGCGTGGCCAAAACTTTTCGTTTATGCCCCCCTTTTAACCCTGGCCATGCCCCTGGTGGCTCGTCTAAATCTTCTACAGTACAGCCCTTATTCCTACTTTTTTAGGATGATACCCTCCCTGCCCCCATCATGCAGTGTTGTGGGATTTGATAGCTTTTGTGACGTGCACGCCAAATTATCATGCTATTGGTTTATCTTTTAGCTGCGGACAATGAAAGCGTAGCATAAAACATGGAACAACATCTCAGTCCAAACCACTACTGGTTCACTTTTTCATTGCGTATTCTGTCAGTTTCTACTGCTTTATCAGCTTATACGGGTAACTCTCGTGAGTAGAATTCTTTTGAAATTTTAAAACATTTTCAAGAACAAATATTTGAGCATCCTCATATTCAAACTGTCAATAAAATAAACCGAGTCCGTTTCCCCACCGAAGGACTGTGTGTGAAGTAGGTGTTATGCATAGTCTGGCTAGAAAATGTAGATGAAACGGGCAAAAATATCAAAAATAATGCATTAAAGTAAATCACTAATGATTTTCAATTTACTTCAGAAGTTTTACTGGCATGAAATCAATAAAGCTGCAAGCATTACCAGCTGCAAAAGTGAACAGTTTTTTTATTATGAGTATAGACCGTAATTTGGGTTATTTGGACCATTTTTCAGCTTTGCTTGCCTATCAACTTAGTCCAAGTAAACCCAAATTCCGGTATTGAAAAGGAAGAGTTTATGAATACTTGTAGTAGCATAAAATTTTCTTATTATTAGTACCACTTTTGTCGATCTACATAAATTATCAATCAAATTTGGACAAAGAGCGTGAAGGATTATGATTTTTCCCATTGCATCTTGTAATATGATAGGGATAGCTCTCAACCTCAGAATCATGACATTGAAATCAATTTAATTCAACTGTGTCAGCCCAAATCGTCCTATGTATTTTGATTTTTAATGTTTTCACTTCTGCGTTATATCCCTTTTTAATCAATAAACTAATTACAATAATCTGTTTCTAGCACTTTTTCAGCCTGGGAATGGCGCTTTGTTGTGGTTATCCGACTCACAATCAGATACAAAGTTCGTTAAGAACCTTGATACCTTCAAGTATACGAGGAATTCTTCATTCACCAGCCAGAGTGGAATTATAAAAGCTTCCTTTGTGCCACCAGAGGATGGCAGTTATTCATTTCCTTCCAGTTGTTTTGGGTCTTTATACAACATAGATCTCACGAACTTATCTCGTTCTAAGATTCATGTTAAAGGGTATGCTTTTTAAATTTATTTACTGGGTGTTTCTTATAGTTTCAAAGCTGTTATTTGGTAAAGAAATCGAATCCATGCTAGCTTTATATTTGGCCTTAGTTATAGATGGAGCTATCCGTATTAATGGCCACCCTCAGAGGCAAGAAAGGGAACTATACAGGCTGCAAATAAGCACTTTACATGAAAATGTGTGAAAAGTGGATGGTGTGTATGCCCGGTTCCTTTAAATGTTTTTTTCTAAAAGTAAAGCAAAAACAAAAACTTAAAATAAATTATACATTTTCTTGTGAACACTCGCAGTGAGGAAAGACGTAGAGTCACTGAGTCCTCACTGCTTGTGCCACTTACAATTTCTTCTTTGTTTATAAATTTGGTAGCCATACTGAGGATAAAGACAGTCACACGCACACACAATATGTGCATTCCAAAATATCGATAATGAATATGCAGAAAATACTGAATTAAATTCAATGATAGAGTCAGAAACTACCATAACCCTCAGCACGAGCCAGATAGGAATAGTAAACTCAACAACAAACAAGGTGAGAATGGTCTGGCTGTTGTTACTCTAACATAATTATACGAACCATTTAGAAGATTGAGTAAAGGATATTGTTGCCTCGAAAATCATCCTATTAACAAATGTGCTTCCACTAGGCTTATCATTCAACAACAAACAACAAAGATCCTTAGTAGTCATGTTAGGTATATCAAATCCAACGTCTAATATTTGGTCAAGGAGAGTTTGGTGCAAAGTACACTACGGGCACTATGGCCGAAGCAACATCATTTGTCATTGAATGTCATGAAACAGTACGAAAATGAAAGTAACAAAACAACGCAGCAGTGGGTAAAAGCTAATTTTCTTCAAATTGTGTATAAAATTGCAAATTGCACTCTCTTAATAAAAAAAAGCAGCTGCTATGGGGCAGTTAGCTTTAAATTTTGTGAAAATTGGGTGACAGGTACTCCCTGTGTCTTTTTGTTCCTATGTCCAGACAGATAGCTCTGAATCTTGTTGGACGCAATTGTATTGGTGCAGCATGCTCTAAGGCTGCCATTTTAAAACGCACAAAGATGTCCCCAAACAACGACGCTAGTAGACGATGGCCGAATTCCACCATTGTGTTTTACTAGGTTCCACCGGAGAGATGGCCTAGTGGTAGAGCGTCTGCTTCACAACCGGTAGGTCGTAAGCTCGAACCCCGGCCGAGTCGTACCAAAGACTTTGAAAATGGTACTCACTGCCTTCTGGTCTGGAACTCGCCATATGAGAATGGAAAGTTAAATTCGCGGAGCTACCAGTGGACCAGCCCTGCGCTATATATATATATATATATATATATATATATATATATATATATATATATATATATATATATATATAGATATGGGTGGATCCCCTTATAAAAGTTTTAAGGGGATCCGCCCCATATCTCTAATTCAATGCCCAATAAGAGCTTATCACTTGCCCCCAGCCCCCTGACTAAGAATATGCTCTGGCATCCCAGAGTGCAATTGCAATTTACTATTTGAGTATATTTCAAATCAATACCCCCCTTTCATTGCCAGGGCGCACCCTCTTCCTTAAAGATCATTACGCTTTTTCATAATTCTGAGGGGCAGGCAAGTTGCGCGTTGTGACCTCCAAAAAAATGGCGACACACACTTCACAAAGAACTCGATTTCCCGTGAAGAGAATAATCACCGAAGTTTGCATTGAGGTTTAAACTTTGGCAAGGTTGCCGATCCTTTACCAAAGGCACTTTTCCACTTGCTCCCATGCAGTTAACACTTTCAAAAAAATACACAGTGAATACTTGATTGCAACACCAAACCTAGATACCACAGTATCAGTTACGTTTTACCTACAAAATTACACAATCCTTTTATAATATTCCTGCGATAGCTTGGTATCAATCGATTCGTGAAGGCATGCTCGCTTCAAATCTACTCCTGGAAGATGGGATTTGACAACTGCTTTTACGCAAACGAAACCTATACAAACTGGGAAATGGCTTAGTAAATCATGTTAAGAGAATCAAGTTGAGTTTTATACATATTATCTTAAAGGCAGAAACACAAAATATAGCCCTAAAGAAAGTCTAGTCAATAAAGTGCTGTTTGTGAGTGCTGGAATTTGTAAACAGATCTTGCTTATTGTTGCAAATTGGCCTTTGTCTTCTGTCATTGCCTGAGTACAGCAGATTGTACTACTGATAGGTAGAGGAAGATTTAATCTGTGGCAAGTTTCAATAACTAATTAAATTACATGCACATACTGCAAGAAAAAAGTCTCATGAATCGTTACTGCGCGAGTCTAATCCTTCCAGAAAGTAAATGAATTGTTATTACGCACAACCTACTACATCTTTTGTTGCTGCCAAAAGCCAGGGACCTCGCCTGACCTACTCTCCTAACCCCTCATCTGACTCCTCTGTCCACAATGAGTATGACATTTAAAGACATTTTGTACCACACTAGCCATTTTTAGACTACCTTAATAGAGAGAAGTTTGTAGTATGTGGTACGTTATTGAGTACAATGAAGTTTGAAAAAAATTATTAGACTTTCCTCAAATAGCTGGCATAGTATAAACTCTTGTTCACATCCTCTTCTCACAACTATAATGCTATTATATCTGATCTTTTACTTTAGTAAACAAGTTCAGCTGCGAATGGGCTTCAGGTATAAGCTTCTGCTCCACTTTTACATACCTAGTAGCGTGTGCAAGGTCGGAGTCAAGCTGCCCAATGGCACAACGCTAATGCCAATACCCAAAAGATACCTCCATCGTTCTACGGGTAAGTTTTGTTCAATTTCATGGCATTTAAAGAATAAACAGGAGATGTCATATCACTTTATTGAAATGGTATTAAACTTAGAAAGAATAATTCATAGCATGCAGCAATTGAAACGTGCGAACGATTTTGTGCGTGCTGTTACACTGCTGAGAAAAGTTTTACATAAGCACACTCATGCCAAATAAACAAACAATACAAAGGAGCGACAGGTGCAACAACGATAGTTTTCAGCAAATAGATTCATCCAAACATGAAAGCTACTATAGTTTAAACGCTAGACGTAAAAGCAATTCTCCATCAGCAGACTGAACGTTGTTCCTGAAACTTGCAAGTAAGTGATGG
The DNA here is from genome assembly GCA_900291935.2 of Cassiopea xamachana. Lineage (NCBI taxonomy): Eukaryota > Metazoa > Cnidaria > Scyphozoa > Rhizostomeae > Cassiopeidae > Cassiopea > Cassiopea xamachana. The sequence goes on from OLMO02000275.1 coordinate 5,855,439, forward strand.
CTGTAGTCAACATGCTGAAATGTAGAGTATGAAGAAGAGATTTAGGCTGTTACCTTTCCAAATGATGAAATCAGAATTGGAAGTTACTAGAAGCGTTCAAGAACGCATATTTGCGAGGGGATCAATCGCACGCACAATTTGATTTGCCCCTACAGTACCGTACCTCAAAAGCTTAGGGGCCCTTTGGAGGTGTCGAAGGCCTAGGCTTAGAGGCCTCCTCTAACAGGCACTCCCTACTTACAAAGTTTCACAGGAAAGTTTAGTCATGGCGTCAATGGATGGTGATAGGAATATGTAAATTTCTGCTCTTTGACTTTTGATTTTATCTTCAACATTAATGTTTCTTTTTCAGATTCATACTATTCGAAGCGTATCTTGATGCAGACCTATAACTTCCTTCTGCATCCGTCAGTTAAACGTCTCGAGAGCTTCTACTCAATCTATTCAGGCATGTTTCCAGAGCATCCTTCTTCATTTATCCTCACAAAACGGGTACTCTCCAACACCACAAACAAAGCTGTCTTATTTCTTGCCTACATGGAAACACCAACGCATGCTCAAACGTTCCGGTTATCCTGTGATTACATTTGTGAAGTCAATATTACTTCTAGGTCTGGGAATCACATTAACCAGTAAGTTATCAATTCATTCCTTTGTAAGGTTTCTCATTCAATTCTTCGTTTTCACACTCATCAATTTTCATATATCCACCAGTTGCTCACACTGCTATTTTTGGTGCAAATAAGGACAGAAAACTAATTATTACAATGAGTTCCTTACTGTAGTTGTTCTTTTTCACAGTAACTCGAAGCAGATCTCCAAAGATCCAGTCTTTCATATTGCTTCATCGAAGCTCTAACGACTTTCTTCCAGCAAGTACCTTTAACAACCTGTTATGAATAAATGACACAGAAATTACCCATTTTGCTCCTGAAGAACCACAGTACTCGCTCTTAAGTGCTTAATTGCCATCACCTTCGCTAATCAATTTTTGGAAAGGTTTCCAACCTCCGCTCTTGTTAGGACCCCCTGCTTATAAGTTTTTGGGTAAAACTTTTTCAAAACGTGTTGCATACAGAATTTTTGAGCAAAATTTTTACTCAGTTAATAATGTTTTTGAGCTGCTTACATAATCAGGACCATAGACGCCTGATTCGTGAAGATAGAGTGCTTCATTCTAGTATGTTCTTGTATTTCACAGCATTGGTTTTCCCCCCTCCTCTTATTAATTCCCTCTGATGTTTCCAGCCCCCCGCATATTCCAACCCCCCAGTAAGTAGATACTTAAGATTACCTTCTGAAAAAGGACTGTTTTCATCTCAAATTCTCCTTGCACACAAGCAAGTACAAGCTCTCTAAATCACCCTTAGTCAGCGTGTTTACTTTTACATTAACCTCCCATATGTTGCCAATGCTTTCGACCGCTTCCAGTTTGCTTTTTGCAAAAGGAATATCCAATGACGCAATGACGGCATCCAACCACTTTCATGCATTTTTCAAGCCTTCAAAATCAGATGTGTTAATGATGAAGACTGCATGAGAGTGGAACCATAGACATAAGAACCCGAGAGGGCATAAAGAGCACGCAAATCCAGCTTTTTATAAATTTTTAACTCTTTTAATGTGGTTGCAATAGAGTTCATTAGTGATGACGTCATAAGAATATATTTTTAGAATTCAAGTTTTATGACCACATGGAATGAGATAAAATTTTAGGCAAATTTTGTCAAAATGGGATGAAATATGACCATTTGAAGATTGAAAACATGCTACACAAACCACTGTATGATTCTCCTGGTTCTAAACGGTTAGAACCAGCCTCAAAATACAGTGAACTGATAGGAACTATGTCATCATTCAATTGCCTATATCTCGGTCATTACTTCTCTAGTCTAGCTGAAATTTGCTATTTCTAAGTGCTTTTTCGGAATTTAAAGCTAATATAAAAATATTTTTAAAATAGAATTTTCGTGACGTCACACGAATGAACTCTATAAAGAGGTCGTATCGTGTGCACATGTATTGTTAGCCCTTTGTATATAACAATGCAATTTTGCATTGCCTGCCCTATCATTTGTGTATACGTACAATATCAATAGCCTTAAATCCGAGTTTCTTAACCAGCTACTTGCAAATAACATAGATAGAACCCTCTTCCTTTTGCAGATAACGCTTATACTTAAAATATCCATAACAGTATGGAGTGAACTTTGACATTAATGACAAAAGTTCCTATTGTAGCAGCTCACTAATATATGATTTACTCATATACACAGTACTCTTAATCTCTTACATACATGCAAGATTCTTTTTCTAGTCGTCGAAAAATTGATGAAACAACAAACAATAGTATATCTATTGATATACCAGAGAAGGAAAGTCTTGCGTTACAAGTACTGATAATTGGAAGAGGGCAGCTCGACATTTTTCAAAACAGCTCACAAAGCTCTCTATACAAATTGCAATATATTCTCTTAGGTAACTTAAATTTGCAACTTTTTGATTTCATGAATAACTTAGGGCGTTTAGCTGCAAGCACGGATCATACAAAGCATTGACCTTAGGCCCCGTCTACACCAGTATCGGCGTACGCGGGGCCTTAGATGAAACGATTTACTGGTAACACAAGGGAACATCATAGACGGGGGAATGATTTGAAATTTTTGCAATTTTGTGACAATTTGCACACCTACTCCTTTGAACCGAATTGTAGGGGTGCCTCGTTTGCAGATTTTGGAAAACTTCACCATCCATTTATCAAAACACTCCTCTCCCCAACAACGCAATTTGAAAAAATCCAGCCCAAAGCTTTACCAACCTAAAGATTTCAAAGTTTAAAAAGGACAAACAAGTGAAATACATTGGGTTTTTGAACGCAAATCAATATTAACAACTAAGGAAATCAAAACAAACTAGATATCTTATATGATGTTAACAACTAATTACAATAATTTTGAAATGTATAGGTCACCATACTGTCTATTGAGCATTGATCCCCTACTATTAACAATCCCTTCCCCATTTATGCATTTTTTGCAAAAATACTAATACCCCTCCTTAACATACCTCCTCTTCTGTTCGGTGCCAAAGAGAACCGAGCATCCACCAGGATAATTGGAGTTCCTAACGTTCATCCTCTGTAAAGCGTAATCTCGTGAGAGCCATTTTTGAGCGCGCACTCTAAGCACTCAAAAGTATGCACGCATACACGTCATTTCATTTCAGTTCATTTCATTTCATTTCATTTCATTTCATTCATTATTCACAGTAGCCTCTTCTGCAAATGATGCTTTTCAGGGGGCCTTGACACACTTTACAATGTAGAATATAATATAAAAAGATACAATAAGAGTAAAGGCCCTACTTGCACAGCTGAAATAACAAAAAATTAACATAGGAAAAGAAAAATATCAAAATCGATGCTGAAATGCCAGTACATTCTAATGGAAGGCTTTAAAAACTTTTATAGACTTGATGTGTCATCTGATGTGTCATCTGATAGAGGTGATCTTCTTAAAAGATGCATGCTTAAAAGATGGAATTATAGGCAAACAGCTAAGTAGAGAAATATGGCAAATGAGATACAATAATCTTATTGAAGTGAATATTAGAAAACAGAAGTGGCTTCTACTTCCAATTTGCAAACTACCCTGCCAAGATCCAGCGCTATTCAATAGTGAGATCTCTCAATTGATTGATAGCTATTTAAGCTTTTGTGAAAATATCGTAATACTAGGTGATTTCAACATGGAGTCTATTGATCCCAAATGATCCTTCTAGTAGAGGATTATAGTCAGCGCTGTAGAGCATAAATTCATGTATTTGAAAACGAGGCTATGTATTATATTCCAAAATGAGGCTACTTCACTATGGGCATTATCATTCAAACCAAACAGAGGCTAGCTCCCAGTTTGAAACTTACATATAAGAAGGGCAGGGCCGTAGCATCTATACTTTCACATGAATACTGGACATTGCTCTGCTACATCTATACGTTGATAATAGATTGAAAAAATCCCATTCCAGTAGTAATAAACGGTAGATAAAATGTCGTCTTTACCAACTATGAAAATTCTCAATTGATTGATAACAAATTGTATTTATACCAAGTGTAATTCACAACGGAGATGAATCTAGCAATTTGCCAAAAGCTCCTTAGCACCACTGAAAATGGAGACACAAAAGCCCTCTATGGCATTTCACAAGGCAGGACTATTGTATAAGAGGAGAGAAGAATGATGGGGGTCTTGGGACTTGCCCCCTGAAAAGCTTTTCAGAGCTACGCTCCTCTAGAATATCAGAAAACTCCCTTTTGGAAACATAGTATGAATGCTGCTATCGCAGTTAATATCTGTTCCTAGAGCAGAATCTAATCCTTTTGCTTGAAAACGAAATACAAAGAATTTACGATGAATTTTGCTTTTCCTGTCGTATAGTCCAACGCTGGAAACAAAATCTCACACTAGTGCGATTTTGGGTAGTCTACACTAGAATGTGAAATGAAATTCCGATGTGGCAAGGCATTATTGCCGTGCAAGGAGAGTAAATTGCCCTGCAAATTGAGCGGTTCTATCAGCTAGGGAAGGGAGGGCTTCACAAAATCTTCACTCTTAAAGAAGGTTGAAAGGTAGCATCTTTGGAAAGAAGATATTTTTATGTTATGACAAAGTAGAATATAAAGAACTTATCTTTAGAAAAGTGTGGTGATGTTCATTACTCTAGGAACATGAACGAGAATCCCATAGCCTTGGCATTTGTTGCTCTGAATCATTGCTTGTTTGGAAAAAAGATTATTACTGAAGTATCTCACCATAATCGATTGACAATGATAGACAATTTTGGAAAATGATAAGGCCATTGTTTTCCAATGTAAATCCAATGAGTGAAGAAGTAATTCTCATCGATGGTGAAAAAATTACTGCAGGCGATACCAATATTACACAATCTTTAACACGTACTTTTTGTATATCACTGAATCATTAGGATTGAGTGCTCGTGATAACAATGATAGACTTAATCTTGATGAAATGGCCACCAACGTAATAGAGAAGTACAAGAATCACTCAGGCATCAATGCTGTCAAATCCTCAGTACGAAAAGATGAGAAGTTTAGTTTTTCTCATGTTCACCCCTGAACTTCGATCGTTTGACCCAAAAAAGCCTAGTAGTGGAAACGTACCCTTAAGAATTATAATAGATAGCGAAAACTTCATTGTCCCATACTTAACAGATTGTATCAATGCGGCAATAAGTAACTGCTGCTTTCCAAATGAGCTTAGAGTCGCTGATGTTTCCCCATGCTATAAGAAAGGAATCAAAACTGAGAGGCCAAATTATAGGCCAATAAGTGTCCCACCAGCAATATCAAAAATATTGGAAAGACTGATAGGATCACAAATAAATCACTTTTTTGAAAAGAAATGGTCCAATCTCTTAACTGCCTTGAGAAAAGGTCATAGCACCCAAGATGCTCTACATAGAGTGATTGAATCTTGGTGCAAATGTCTTGATGCCTTGGGCATTGTTGGGACTATATTAATGGATCTTTCTAAAGCCTATGATTGTATCCTACACGGTTTATTGATCGCTAATTGGAGGCTTATGGTTTTGGTAGGGATAACTATTATGTTACTATAACTTTGTTTGTAGTCTTCAAGATGAAACAACGCGTGATAAGCTAGTAACCATCTTTAATAATCTTGTATTCAAAAGCGTGTGTTCCCGTATGTAATAGAACAGGGGTACAATGTATAATCATGACTGAGCATAGTATAACATAACACAACAT
>OLMO02000275.1:5861326-5877248 GCA_900291935.2 Cassiopea xamachana
AAAACTTGCCATTTCTTTTGACACTTTCGCGAAAAAACGTCCTAAACGACTGTTCCTTCCGATTGTTCAACCAATAAAACTCCTGTCACCATATTATGTTACTATAACTTTGTTTGTAGTCTTCAAGATGAAACAACGCGTGATAAGCTAGTAACCATCTTTAATAATCTTGTATTCAAAAGCGTGTGTTCCCGTATGTAATAGAACAGGGGTACAATGTATAATCATGACTGAGCATAGTATAACATAACACAACAATAACCTCAAATTTATATGTAGTTATCTAAAGGGAAGCGCTCAAAGAGTTAAAGTAGGCTCTTCCTACAGTTCCCTTGGTAATATTAAGATAGGAGTTCCCCAGGGATCAGTTCTTGGACCAATGCTATGTAATGTTTTCATCAATAATTTGTTCCTACTTGACTTGGGGTCAGAAATCTGTAACTTTGCAGATGACAACACAATATTTACAAGATGTAATAACTTGGAAGAAGTAATAATCAAATTGGAGGATGACCTATGTACCACCTTGAAATAGTTTTCAGAAAATGGAATGGCAGCAAACCTGAAAAATTCCAGCTTATATTCCAAGGAACAAATAGTGATCAGAAACTGTGCTTAAAAGTTGACGATCGGACTGTAAAGCAATGTCAGCAAGTCAAACTATTTGGAGTAACAATAGATTCCAGACTGAACTTTGACAAGCACATTCTTGACCTTTGTGGTAAGTTTAATAAAGACAGTAAGTGAATTTTCTAGAATAAAGAACTATCTTGATAATAATGTGCTTTAATCTGGATGTTGTCTTCCAAAGCTGCCAATAAGGAGATAAACAGAACACATAAACGAGCGCTCCTGGTACTGCAGAAGGATAATACTTTATTATTTGATAAGTGCCTAATGTAAATCCATGTAAAGAATCTTCATAAGCCGATGTTAGAGGTATTAAAAATTCTGAACCACTCTAACCACTCGTACCTTTGGGACTTGTTTAACGTGAACCAAGTTGAATACAATCTGAAAACAGAAAAACTAGTGGTATTACCTCAAATACAAACGCAAACATATGGAGTAAACTCGATTACATTTAGAGGTAGCATCCTTTCGAATACACTTACCGACGATATAAAAGCTTGTACTAATCTGGCAGCATTTAAAAAGAAAAGAATAGACTGGAAGGGTGAAAGTTGCACCTATAAAGTATGTAGATGAAGTTTTGTTTTTTTTTGCTATCTTCTTCTTGTTATTTTTATCAGAAGGGTGCTTTTTTAACCTCGGATTCAAGGCTGTTCCAAAGCTTAGCCTTGAACCCGAGCGAACCCGAATTTTATCATGGTTTCTGCGGCCAGCTTTATGTTCGCTGACACGCCTTTGAGAGTAGGTATGGCTGCTACTCCAAGCGCTCATTTGTTGAGCTCTTGCTCTCGAACGCTGTGGGCTTGCGCTCAATAATGTCTCTGATGAGATTAGGCTTAAGGAAGCTCCTGATTTAGGTGTTGAATTGGCAATACCTTGTTCAAATATTTTGAATACAGTTTACCAGATTCCTTGCTATCATTACAAATTATTTTTGAAGGGAACAGCATCAACAGTCCAAAGCTGACTGCTCTGAGCCCTTCTACTTTAAACGTACAGCTCAGTTCTGGGACAAGGATCAATAGTAGAGACTCCTGGGTAGCAGTGCAACGGTTTGAACTAGTTTGCTACAGGCAATACACCTTGATCCGTCATTTCAAAAACATAACAGGCCCATATCCCCACAACATTGTATTGACTGGTTTAGCAAACTACACAACTTACAAATGCAATGCATACTACTACGGGAAAATCAACGGCAAGGACTTCAACGTTGAATCTGGGTTTGAAAGCCAAACAACTGCGGAGAACGGTAAATATGCACTTATCACTTAAATCGCTCTATTAGCTATATACATACATAAATATATATATATATATATATATATATATATGACAATTGAAACGTCAGTTCACCATATACATCTTCAAGCCTAGAGAAACCTTCATTAAAACATATAATTGCAGAAGAAGATGCAATTTCTAAAGTTTCTTTTCTGACAAAAGCTGGATATGGGCAATTTTGCCACAAAATTGCATTGAACGCTTCATTGGCATTCTGCGTCTGGCCATGGCGACATTTAGAAAGAAGTTCATCTGCACTCAAGTCTCAAAATATAGGGTCTTTCAAGTGTCTTATTGATTTTGGGATGTTGTTGGTTTTCTTGTATGTTGATGTGCTGTTTAATTTATCCTTTTGAGTTTTGCAACATCCATGAACTGTTCTTGGGCAAAATTGGTGCCGTGCATTTTCATTGTCAATGTCACTGCTATGGTACAATACTGCACCAATAGCTTTCTTCATGGAATACAAGTTATCTTTATGTTGCATAATGGTCATTCCAAGGTAGTTTTGCCCAGTATTAATGCATTTTTCACTTAATATCCCATTACCTGCTATTTCTTTACCGTCATCAAGCCTTTTCCTTTTGTAATCATTTCTTAACTTTCTAAGCCAAGTCCTAATTCGCTTCTGCATATGTTCAACACATTCTAGTTTTACTGGAGCCACATTTCCGTAAGGATTTGACCCCACAACTTTGCTGAAAGACTCAGTGTCACCATCTCCCAAGTATTTGGTATATCTGAGTCTATGTTTATTGACGGACTGTTGGAGGATACTAATAGCACTAATAGCTTCCATTGCACCTGCTGATCCCTAGTGATTTATTTTGAAGGAATGACTGGCCTTCCAGCAGTTATATTTGGCTATTCCTTGCCACCTGTCCCATTTTTGACATTCCTTACAGTGTATTTTCAGAACCTGGTAATCAAGCACCTTTCCATAACTGGATGTAGCTACCACTACTCCATAGATATCCTCCTTTGTGCCAAATTCCATCAATGGCAACCTGCACATCTTCAGCAACTGCATTTTTCATCAACTGGGCTAATTCTAATGTCATTAGCAGCCCTTGTGAGGCAGGCATCTGCCACTTTTTGTACCCCTGGTGCAGCTTCGCATTAATAGACGAGAAGACTGTTGGCAACATTGGTGGTGGCATGTTCATTCATGATGATACAGGTTTATTTGCTTCATGGTCTTGTCAAATCTCCCTAAAGGCAAGGACAGTCTGAAAATTTATACAAAGACTGTTGGTACCAGGTGCTGCATCATCCTTCAATCTTTGTGATGTGAAAAAGTCATGGCTCCAGTCACAATCACTACAAAGAAACTTTATGATGAGAGACAGCCCCATCCTTTCCTCGCAATTATAAACTGTAGCTGAGGCAGATCCACATTCTAGACATTTTCCTATAACTTCTGCTACAGATTTTAGCACTCAAAAATCCATAAAGCAGTAGAAAAAGTCTTCATTTTTCCCTCTAAGAGGAGGAGTAGTACATAGCCCTATCTTTCTTTCATGTACTGAAAGGGGCGTACTTATGTCATCTTTAATGCTGAGACACCTTCTGGTGATACTTCCTTTGAAAACATTAATTAAATGTTCACTTATCTTCGTCAAAGCTACTTACTTGCTTTCATTGGACGAAGACGGCATAAAGAAAATTGAACCTAGTCTCATTTCTGCTTAGTATGCTGTTACCCGTAAACAAGATTCACTCAAAAGAGTTCAAGAACAATTAGATTTTGATGTATTTTGCCAAAATTTCTTGGCAAGAGAAACAGTAAATGAGTTTTTATGTGGTTGCTAAGGGACTTCACCTATCACCCTATTCACTAACATCTCGTTTATCAGTGCGTCTAAGGACACTTGATGAAAACTTTCCTTGAAAACATAATCTACAATAAATTTGGTCTACCACAGGTAGATAATAAAAAATCTCAAAATTTCATCATTTTGCTGGATAATGCCACCTTAAGACGGTCTGAAACACCTTTTTGTAAAATTCACTATCCAGTGTCCAGTTGGATAATTATCTCGAAGCATTATATATTTATCTTCTATCTTGCTTTACATCTGCTTTCCCTGTTTTTGGGACTTGGAGTCTTCCACTTGTGAGTAAATCTCGTTCTTCCGGATTTTTCATGCCTTTGAGAGGAAGTAAAAATCGAGAAGGAAAGGAAAGAATCTTGTGACAATATTGGAAAAACGAAGGATATTTGAAGAGTAATAACAACGGCTTCCTTTCTAACTTTCAAGCTGTTTTTATCAAAACTTCTTGCTCAAGTGCCTTCTTCCCTCAGGTAGTAGTCAATCTTTTGTTTTCATGCTTTCTACATGAATTCTAATGTAAAAATAATTGAGCAAAAGCCTAAATTGCATAAATTATCATAGATCATCATTGAATCTGTTGACTAAGAGACATCTGGGGAGTATCTGTTCAGACATTTGGGAGGAATTTTAATACATTTAATGTTTGAAACTATTGATTTGACTGTAGAAGAAGACTATGGAAGTATTGCTGAGAATGTAAGGAACCCTCATTTGAAAAAGTAGTACTCTTCTGAGTGGAACAACCACCGGTATAAGTTGGTTCAAGTCGAATGCATCACTTCTCAGAAAAGGGTACTTGTTAAAATGCCAATACACACTGCCTTTATAAGTTTTTCGGGCACATTATTGAAACTTTATTAACTTGCTCGTTGTTTCAGCATCATAACTTTCTTTAAACAGTGTTAGCAAAAGATTTTTGAGTTAGGATATTTTGCACAATAATGGAATGTGCTAAAAGCTGCATATCTACATGAAATAAAGATGAATCTTATTCAACAAGAGATGATGAAACTATTGAATGAAAAGAATACATGTAGCACTTTATATACAAGCATTTGATATTTTAAATGCCAATTTATCTATCACAGTTCCCAGTTCTCAAATTCAGCATTGAGCTTTCTTAACGTGTCGAGCAGTAGAATACTACTTCCATATATAAAAATGCATAACTTAGGCTTATAGAAAAAGACATATTGCTAATCAGCAGTATGCTTGATAACATTCCAGAAAGCAGTATGCTTCTACATCCTGCAAACTCCCCTAGTAAGTACATTTTTTGGAAGACAGACAGTTTTTTCAGTTTAGCACTGAAACTTTCTTAACTTTTCACGAATCCAGCATCAAAACTTTCGAAAGACTTTCTTAACGAAAACTTTTGAGTTTCAATATTTTGCGCGTGCACATAAGTGGAGAGTGAAAAAGCTCCATGTACACCTGAAATGATGCTAGATCTCAGTAAATAACAGAAGTTAAACTGTGGGAGGGCAGCTAGCATAATGTGCATGACACTGCACACACAGAGCATTCCAGTTTAGCACATATACACTTCTAAAATTTCTTAGGTCTCAAAAATCCAGTACTAAACTTTCCTTATGTTTTGAGCAGATGAGTACTACTTTCTTAAAAGCCTCTTTTCACAAAAAACGGGTATTGTAACTAGAGTCAATCATTGTTAATTTCTTTTCAGTACCAAGTGCACCACCTACGAATATCAAGGCAACGAGCCCACAATTGTTTACAATAAGGATAAGCTGGAGCAAAATACCAGCAGAAAATCATGAGGGAATTTTGAAGTATGCTGCATTCTACAGGAAAAACATCTCAGACTCATGGAAGCTGCTCCAGACAACAGAGCATTTATATTACGTGCACAACAATCTAGAAGATAGCTCTTATCAGTATATAGTTCGTGGAGTGACAGGAGCTGGATATGGTCCAAGCAGCATCGAAATTATTGCTTTGCCATCTACTCCCAGTAAGTAGGAAAATGTGGTGACTCTTTCTATGTTGAGAGACGATTGAGTATATCATTTCATAAGTGCTGTGAACTAATTTGCATGCACACATTACAACTCTTGAGTCCCAAATAAACACTCCCCTCCCTAATTAAGTTTTTGAAAAAAGCTACCCGGAACATCCTTATTCCAGGCCCCCCTTATTATATTTGAGTTCTTAATTTGATCTAGTATTACTTAGTGATGTCCCAGTGGTAGAGCGTCTGCCTCACAACCGGTAGGTCGTGGGTACGAGCCCCGGCCGAGTCATACCAAAGACTTTATAAATGGTAATCACTGCCCTCTCGTCTGGCGCTCGACATATGAGAATGGAGTGGGAAAGGACTTGGACTTTGATTACGTAGCGTGAGAATTTGAGATTTCGGCTATGGCTATTAATAATAAGAGATATGTCCCACCTGTCCTATTTATTTTGCTCCCTCCATTTATCGTATTTTCAGGAAACTTCAACCACCTACTTTTTTCAGCCCTCATTTTTGTAGAGATCTCGGCACCAGTGTTGTGATGTATTATGAGTCATGGGACATTTATACGTCAATCAATCATTTATAGCCTAATGCACGCAGCAGAGTCACGTAGAGTTCAATAATTGATTTAGAGTGTCACCTAGTTGAGACTTGAGTTCAGATTATACGATGTTTTAATAAATAAATTGCTCTGTATATATTTTACATAATAACATGCGGTTACATTGCAAAGTTGGTGGAAATTTTCGCACGAAAATAGCACGCGCTTCACACTCTGATGAACCAGCGAGGTTACATAGCATCACATCATTAACAAAAGATCATTATATAAAAAAAGTTGTCCTTGATAATCATTATCTTATGACACATTCTTGAAAATGAGGCTTAACTCTTAACCAGTAATCACAAAATGCTTTACAGCTTGATACAAAAGGAGTCGCGTTTTCATACATAAAAATCCTTCGTGCAATACATAACTGCTGCACGAAGGATTTTTAAGTTTTTAAGCTTCTTTTTCATGAGTCTTGGAAAATTTTCCTTCTTTATTTTTCACAATTTGCTGAGTAACTTTGAAGACAAAAATAGGCTTTTGTGACAAAAATAGGCTGTTGTGTTAAACAAGGGCCAATTCTTTGTAGAGTTCAAAGTACAAGATGCCAGATTCTCAGCCTTTGCTACCAGTCTTCACCTTACTGACAAGGCTTTGGAGCATCACATAACAGCTGTTTACAAAGTGCAATCTGTAGAGCAATGCCACAAAAAGTGCACGACATGTCAAAATACAAACAACTGCTTTTGTCTCTCCTTCAACATACAGCATTCTCCTTCAGCTGGTGGACTTACATGTGAAATCAACCATGAAACTGCAGAGCTTTTTCCATTTGATTTAGTGCAAAGAGATGGGTACCAGCATTACACTTTACATTGAAACATGCACAAAGAAAAAACATTCTCATTTCCTGGACAGACAACAAAGTGGTTCTTTGAATTAACCATTTTATCTCCTACAGAAATAGTTATCAACTACACGAGAAGTTGCTGTGACTTGCTTCGCTATCACAGACATATTAAAAATGCTTATACAACAGTCAGGGGCGTATACAGACCGTCTCAAGCCCGGTTTACATTATGCAATTTTTCGAAAAAACTTTCCGAAGGATTTTCAATGCTTTCAAAACGCATAGCACGACCTACATAGAAGTTGTCAACATCTGCATAACATCTTACCTGAATGAACGTAGCTTTAAGCTAAGCACTTTTGATTATTGATTCCAATGGCGAATGTGCTACTGTTGCTATTGCTATCGCTAGTATGTGTAGAAATTGGAAAAAACGGTACATTAGCTTAAGGAAAGTATAAGGGTCTGCTAGGGTAAAACAATTGCTGGGCAGGAAGAACGAACTTGGCTTTCAATTTACTCTGTCATAAGTATTTCGAGCTGAAGCGGAAACAGAGTACAAAAGTTCATCACAAATGACTTGGAAAAATTCCGATGAGCTTGGACCTCTTGAACATAGGCATCCAAAGAGGGGGCTACAGGGGTGTAACAGTCAATGTCTGGCTCTGCTTTTGGATCGATATTACTGGCGTCATGAGGGATTAACAAAAATGGCAAAAGAACAATAGAAAATATCGAAAGAAAGTTGAACATGTCCAACATTTTTGCACAGTATGTGTAAAGTGGATCCCAGCATGATTTTCCCGTCCAAATTTGCGTTTAAACTAGAATTAGATTAGTCTTCTTCGAAAAATTGTGTAGTGGAAACCGGGCTTTACACGCTTTGCATAAGGCAGCTAATGCTGTGAGTCCATTTATTTGCAAAATGGCTAAAATCTCAATATTTTTTCTTTATATGACATTATCATACATACTAGTTACCTGCAATATATTATCTCTGTCTCATAAAGGTATTATTTCCCAATAGTTGTTTACTTTTTATATCGTTTTTTATTAGGGCGATTGGCAACAATTTTAAGGCGCTGGAAAAAATTGTAAGTTGCTCTGAAACAATCTTAAGGTGTTTTGATGCAATTGTGCTGTATTTGAAACTCTAAACAATAGTTCAGCATCTTCTGATTACCAATAGTTGATATGTGTTGTTTGTCCTTTGAGACGACGAGGACGACATAGTCATCCTGGGGTTAGGGTTGAGGTTCTTGGGTGTGCAGGTGGCTAGTCAGGCCAGTCCGTGTCCGGAATGTCCTATGGCAGTGGGGACATGGAATTATGGCAACTGCTAGAGTGATCGGCTAACACTTTCCTTCCGGGCCTGTCTGTGTTGTTCGGCTGCTGCGATCCTGCTGCTTTCACTGTCTGCTCCCACGTGTCAGGTGTGAGGCCGAATGCCTTCAGCGACGTTTTCAGGGTGTCGTTGAAGTGCTTCTTCTGACCTCCATGAAAGCACTTACCTTCATGTAGCTAACCATGCAACAGTTCTTGTGAAGCCGGTTGTCTGGCATGCGAACAGCGTGTCCTGCCCTGGAAAGCCGTGACTGCATCAGGGTGGTGGTAGATGCTTGGTAGGCCAGCGCGATTGAGGACCTCGGCGTTAGGCTCATTGTCTTGCCACTTTATGCCGAGGATCTTTCTGAAGCAGGTAGTGTGCAGGTGGTTCATCTTTCTTGCATGGCATTGATAGACTGTCCATGGTTCACAGCCGTGTCGTGTCGTGAGAACTATAGCACAGTACACCTTGATTTTCATCTCTGTGCTGATGTCCCTCCTGTCCCATACCTTCCCTCGCGGTCTGCCAAACGCAGCACTCGCTTTCGCTAGTCTGGTATTAACTTCATCGTCGATAACATTTCTTGAGAGTGTGCTGCCAAGGTAGGTAATTTGTCCACTACGTTCAGTCTCTGGCCGTTGATGGTGATGTTCGGTTCAAGGTACTGCCTTTCCTGGGGCTCGTTGGTGCACGTTTTCCGTCTTCTTTGTGCTTATTATAAGTCCAAACTTGTCGCAGGCCTCTGAGAGCTTGCTGACACAGTGTTGCATCTCCTCCTCAGAAGAGGCATTGAGTGCGCATTTATCAGCAAACAGGAGGTCATTGATGGTATCTTTCTTCACCTTGGTCTTTCCTATCATCATTATTATTATTATCATCACCATCATCACCACCACCACCATCATCATCACCACCACCACCACCATCATCATCATCATCATCATCACCACCACCACCACCACCACCACCACCATCATCATCATCATCATCATCATCATCATCATCATCATCATCATCATCATCATCATCATCATCATCATCATCATCATCATCATCATCATCATCATCATCAATTTATTTACAGTTGGCTATTTTCTATTTTGCTAAAAGACGCTAATTAAGACCAAATAAGGCTTAACCTAAAAGCACTAAGAAAGATGCAATTACAAATAATTGTTAAATACAAACTACTCCAAAAACCCAAACCCGTAATAAAAACTTTAGACAATCTGCAGTTGCAACAAATTCCATCTCACTGATTTATTCTCGATTTAAATTCTTGCAAAGTGTCACTGCTTTTCCAACTATTGGGCAGTGAGGGCAATAGGGAGCAGCCTCTAAACTGACTGTTTTCTGTACCAATATTGCTGTTCTTACTTTCAGCAGTTGCAAATGATTTAGATTTCGCAGGCTATAACAGCTATTCTTTCTGCAAAGAAATCCTTTATAAAAGTTGGATTAAGGGTGTTCATTCTCTTGAACATTTCTATCATATGCAACTGCAAATTGGGTTGATTAGTAGGCAGGGATTTATTTAAATTATAATAATTATTTACAGAATTATTTCCACTATCATTGCATGCGATTCGCAAAGCTCTCTCAAAGACCATATTTAACTTGGCATTACCCCCTCTGTCGTGGAACATCCATACAAGTGAACAGTAGTTGAACTACGATTTAATAAATGTATCAATTACTAATTTTACCTTAATAGGATCTACATAATTAAATAGTATGGCAAAGGCATGCAATCTTTGGTGTGCTTTTTGCATAAATCTTGGACATATTTTGTAAAGTTTAACTTTTTATCAAAAGTTACGCCCAAAGCTTTTCATATTCATTCACTTTTTTTGATGGTGGATTTACCAATGGTAACAACAGAAGCTTTACTTTCGTTGCCAAGTATCATAAAATGGCATTTCTCTGTCGGTATTAACTGTCGGTTTCCAATCTATTAATTATGGTATCGAGGTATGAGTTTCATGCGTAGATAGTGGTGTCATTGGATCCGCAACTCACTGTTCTTACCTCGGGAAGCAAAAATTGATTATTGTATCGTAGGTTATACAGAAAGAACAATCGTAAAACACCTCCTTCATGAAAGTGGAATTTATGTTTTCCTTTGCTTTAGCCATTTCAATCATAAGCGTTTGTAGGTTTTTTACATGCATATTAACTGAACAATTGCTCTCTAGCAGAACGTCAAAGGGTAGACTGGTAATATTTGAGAGCGATTCTTAAGGCTCTTTCATGTATTCTGTTAAATTTGTTGTTCAAATGTCTGCTATGGAACATGAATGCTATTGGATAGCATTGAAACTGGCTGATTACAAAAGCTTTCATTAAAACTCTTAGTTTATTAGGGTCCATGTATCCTGCTATGCGAGCGAAGGCAAAAAGTTTGCTACCAGCCTTATTACACAATTTGCTGATATGCGTATCAAATGTAGCGGTTTGGGTTCTTTTTGGTGGCAATTCATCAAAAGCCTCAAGCCTAGGCCTATCGTAGAAATGACATACTGAAACTGCAATCTTTATGCTGTATCTCTTGATGCAGATCGAAGACTGACTAATCTACATTGAACACTTACTAACTTACTACATATGACACCAACTGCACGCTACAATGCATGACACGTCAAGATCATAATACACGCTGACAAGACAACACATTGCCCGGAAAGGGTGTTTACTAAACACAACAGGACTCCACAGGTATGCAAGACTGAAACACGCAACATGATAACTAAAGTGATACGAAATACAGCACATAACTAAAACATCAAACTCAATACGTTACACAAAAGTAAGCTTTTTATCGATCACACCGCCAAGTAGCTTTTCCTCTATGGTACTTTCTATAACAAAATCCCTTTTATTTACTATAGCCTGCTAATTAGAATTTCTTCTAAGTATGAATAAGTAGCATTTATTTGCATTCAGTTTCATAAAGTTATCTCCGAACCAGCCTGGAATCGTCACATGTCATGCACAGATCTGTGGTGGACAGCAATCTCTGATCTGAAGCAGGGAGCGGAGCATATAAACACACTAATGGTGTAAAAACTGGCGTGTTTTAGCGTGCAGCCAGTGACGTAGTGTCTCTTGACCTTTTTTTAAGTCAAAGTAGCTGGCTAAGTGGTGGAAGTGCCCCCTTCAACTGAAAGTGCTTACAGGGTTCATCTCCTCCACTCTCTCCCTCTAGGCACCATCACCATTAAGGACGTACAATACTCGCCAAAAGTCCTGGGACACTTTGTATATTTTTAATCTGGACGGAGCAATCGTCCCCCTCCTCCCCCTAAACAATGTTGGTTATTGAAAGAAGTACATGCGGTAACGAAAAAAGTTTTCGTGCACAATAACGCCAAGTGTCTCAGGAACAGACCAAAATTGTTTTAGGGGGAAGGGGGTGCATCAAGGCGTGATGGTTGAAATGCTGAGAAAGCTATAGTTCTTCATAATTTTTTGAAAATGTCCCAGGGACTTTTGGCAAGTATTGTAGGCTGTCATGGTCTTCCATTCTCGCCTGTTTCGGGCTGTTATCAGCACTTTTCTGGAAATTCAGGGAGAAAAGTATCAAAATTTGGCTACGTCAGGGAGAGTTAGGAAAAGCCAAGGGATTTTTTGTAAACAGCTGAAAGGTCAGCACAAGTCAAGGAAAGAATTTGAACATACCCTGCGACGAGTTTTCACAAGCTCTATTTCTTGAAGTGTATTAATGTAGGCTGCCAAAACTGACGACTTACTCACGTGTTAATGGTCCAACTTACTCTGCTTACAGTTTGTGCATTGTCTAAATCCAAAGCAATCGTTTTTGTCTTTGTATGTTTTTACAGGTCTGTAAGAACATACCAAGATAAACAAGAATTGTTTTGGTCTGTGTATGGAAGTGCTCTTGTACTTTTGTAATTTCCCAATTGATTTGTATCTAATCTTGAATCTAGGAGCATTACTACACAGATATAAATGGCGTGCAGGGATCTTGATTTTTATTGTGTGACAAGCATAAACCTTATTTCAATCTTGGCAAAATTGTTTCAAAGAACTTCAGTTTTTAGCTTAGTCAGAGAGTAAGACGCTAGCTCTTTAATTTTTGGATTTACCTGCCTACTGCAAATAGAACGTGTAGATATCGGCACTGTTATGTGATAGAGGACAACTGCACTCTGAAGACATTTTGTGTAGCCTCTGCCAGATACCTTAAATAGACTGTTTCTTCCTGGTGTACTGGCTTTAGATGAGACTTCTGCTTCTAGCGTAGGCTGGCAGCCTTTTCCTTCTTGGTTCTAATTCTTAAAAAAGTCAATGAAACTAGGTCGAGGGATCATTTTCTTCTTCTTAGCATGAAGATTAATGAAGAGATAAAGACATTCCATTCTGCAAAAAGGGCGTTTTCTTGCGTTTAGAGGATGTTACCTCAAAAATATTTCTGATATCAAGCCCCCAGACTCCCATATTGCTATTCAATGACAAAATAATTTTTGATTTATTTGCACAGGTGAATAATATACATGGCTGTTTCTTCGGGACTGCCTTCATAGATCTTAAAAAGGCATTTGACACATTGGATCATGCCATACTTTGTCATAAATTAGAGCTTTATGGCCTCTATCTGAGTCAGCTGATGTGGTTTAAATCTAACCCTTTTTATCAAAAACAGTATTGTAGAGTTAGAGGCTTTCACTTTGATATTAGCAACAGTGTTTCACAAGGATCTTGCTTTAGGGTCACTTTTATTTTTACTTTACATTAATGGCCTCTCAATATGTTGTTAAGGTCTCCACTGTCTCCATTTACGTTGATTACACAGTTTTACCTTAAAATCCCGGGATATTTTTCAACTTAATGAAACCATGAATGATGATCTCAAAGGTCTTGATTTATGGATGCAAGGAAATAAGCTATCTTTAAATTTTTAGCTGTCTTTAAATAAGTCGAAAACTCAGTCGATGCTTAATCTTAGGAGTGCAAGTTGATAATAGTCTTGACAGGAAGGAACAAATTAAGGCAATCTGTTCTAAGATATCAAAGGCGGTGGGACTTTAAAGTACTCTAAGAAATTTCGCCCTGAGTCTTCTTTAAGTGTTTCGTTATTACTGCTCTATGTGCGGATGCAGTGGCTCAAGCACACTGTTACAGGTGCAAAAATTGCAAACTGGAGCTGCAAGAATACTAAAAAATAGCGCTTTTGATGTTCTTAGTAGCCCACTTGTAGAGAGCTTAGGACGAATGAACATAGCTGATTTGATCTCTTTCAGATCAAAGCAATTAGTCTGTAAGCCAGTAAATAATCAGGCTCCTCAGTATATATGTAACTTCTTTCAAGAAAACTCTGAGTGCAGATCATGAGACTTGATAAATCCTGCTGCTGACCTGAGGCTGATAACGAGCACTTCTTTGAATTCTCATAAATGTTTCTCATACCGCGGAGCTAAATTATAGAATGCCCTTGCAGTTGAGGCTAAACAAGCATGCTCCCTTTCAGCAATTGTCTTTGCTTTCAATGTTTAAGCAAAAGCTTCTTGTTAATGAAAACTTTAATTGAGATTTTCACTTAGTTCTTACACTTAAAGCAACTTTAATCTTAGCAATTACTTGTACTAGTGCTTTATGTAGTTTATCTCCAGCTTTTTATTGCTTTTTGTAATTAATTGCAAGCAGGTAAGTGGAGGGTCCTTTGAAAATCGGCTTCATAGCTGAAGAGTGAGCCTCCTTAAATATATGAAATTAAAATAAAAAAGCTTCTAGCATTTAGACTTTTGCGGGCAGAATCTTTTGCGAGTTTAATGAATTTTCTGACTTTTTCCGCTAAAAGTTTCTGCCTTGGATCTTTGCTTGGACAATTCATAATTCAAAATTTTTCAAAGCCTTTTGTCGCCAAATTGCAGACAATTCTCGACTGGTAAAACGTTTCCCCCTAAATTTTTTTCTGTTTTTGCTTCTGTCTATTATGCATCCCTATCTTTAATCTCTTGGCCCCTTAAGCCTTATTTATTGCGGGTCCTCCTTCAAGCACACGTGACTGTTACAGTAATTATGAAATATCATTCAATTTTTTAAGGGAAATGTCATTAGCAAGATAAAAGGAGCCATTTTCAAGGTCCAAAATCCCTTGAAGGTTACAATTAACATCCTATATAGTACTGGAAATGTATATAAAATTTTGATTTTCGCAAGGGTTTGGGCTTTTCTCTCGATCGAGAATTTTTCCACAAAATTTGCAAAACAAACCGGAAGTCACCAACTTTTATGTCCCGAAATTCCCGAATTTTATTTTCGCAACACTTTATGTTTGCGAGCGTTTCTGTCTTTAAAGTAGTCTCTTACTTGGTGTATTGGCATGAAAATGAGTTTATTTGTTTCTAGAATTAACATTCCAGCTTCTTCTTTTTCCGTTCGAAGTTTCTCATTATTAGATTAGGATCAGTTAAGACAAGAATGTATTCTACTCGGCAAAAGGGAGTTTTCCAACGTTCTATGGGGCGTTACCTCAAAAAAATATATCTGGGGGCAAGCCTCCAAGCCCTCATATTATCTTGCAATACTAATGTAAAAATACACAATGCCTTTTGACTCATTGCTCGCAGATATGCCACACAAAGGCTTCGAGATTTTAGCTGGACTTTTAATTATGTGCCCCCCCCCATCATTCAATGCAGCTGTCTACGGGACTATGAATTTGAGACTGCAAGAATTGGTTTTGAAGTGATATCCTTAAGATCTGAGAAATCTTTTCTGTGGCTTCAGGGAAATAAGTTGACTCTTCATGTTGTAAAAACACATAGTATGATATTTGGTACCGAACCTAACTTAAGGAGGATCTATCGCGATACCTCAACAAGTTTTAACCCTTCTCAAATAAATGATGGCAAGAATGAATAACAGATACCATCAAATATCTTAGGTTAAAAATTGATCCTTCATTGAATTAGAAAGAGCAAATTACCACGGCTATCATTAAGATTTTCCGAAGAATAGGAATGCTTAATTATTCTAAAAGATATCTTGCATTGCAAGCTATCTAAAGGATTTATAACAGTATAGTAGATCATTACCGCTCTGTTTGGGGATGTGCTTGTCATTGCATTATAAAAAAATCGCAAAAGCTACAAAATCGGGCTCAGATCACAAACAGTCCCAAAGACCAAACATCGTTGCCATTGATATCACAACTAGGATGGCTAACAGTCAAAGAAATAATTGACTTTGAGACAGCTTGTACATTTTATAAAGTTTTGAAGGGGTTTGCATCTCCTTACATGCAATCAGTATTCATAGCAGTTTTCACCTCCTTAGGGTTCTTACCTCCTTAGGGTTCTCACCACCACCTTACACACACACACACACACATTCTCTCTCACACACTCTCTCTCACACACACACACTCTCACTCCCTCTCTCGAGCTCTTATATATATATATATATATATATATATATATATATATATATATATATATAT
>OLMO02000275.1:5877310-5890488 GCA_900291935.2 Cassiopea xamachana
TATATATATATATATATATATATATATATATATATATATATATATTGCTTTTTTGTGTATGCTTGCATTTTAAGTAACATTTTTATGTAATTAGGATTAGTTTTGTTTTCTATCTTTTCGTTGACAGGGCACATTGCAAAACAGCCAAGTAATGAATGTATTTCTACCCTTTTCAAATAAGGAAAAGTGAAATGAAATGAAGTATTGGCGCACCATAAGCTTTCTTTGGCGCATATCTGTGGGGCACAAACTTCATGCTTTCCAGTATAGTCTCCGAACCATTGGATGACAATGCATGTATCGTTTTCTAGCTTTGCGATTACAGAATCCAGAGTTTTATCGAATGTACATATGGTAGTACCATTCTGGGTTATTGCAGATGCCTGTTTCCACTAAGGACAGTAGCAAATCATTTATGCAGATATTAAAAAACAGGGGACCAAGAACTGATCCATTAGTTGAAGAAGTGTCAAAAATTGCTCTAGGTTTATCGTGTGGCGCTCGGCAACAATCGTAAGGGATTAAAAAACAATGTTAAGGCCATTGATAGACAAATGACAGAGCTAGCGCCAGGGGGGCTAGAATGCTATAGCCCCCTGTTGGAAGGTGAAAAACTACTCTTTCGGAGATTTTTGGCATTTATAGTACTTTGAAAACGGAATTTTAGGTCCCTTAAAAACGTTAGTTTGTCATACTTTATAGAAAATTAAAAAGGGTCAATAAGGTACTAGGCCGGTCAAAAAATTAGGCAACTCTAGTACTAAGCTCAAGAAAAGTGAAGAAACTGTAAAATCTCAATTTGAATAAAACAGAGTACATTAGTGGAAAGATTGTAACTTGTGATTTTGATTTGCATGGACGTTTTTCGTGACGATGGGTGTTTATATCCATCTAGAAGTGTTCAATTCTTAAACAACAAGGTGAGTTTCGGTCCTGAAAGTAAGAAGCTAACTAAGAACCTGTTAGCACTTAGATTGCGAGCAATTTCACATCAATTCAAGAAGCTTTTATTACTAGGTGCTGATCCTAGTTCCTTATAAAAACTTGTAGGCACGTAGACACTCCTTCCCTTGTACTTGAGTATACAATGTACAGAGTTTTTCCTTTTGCAGTTCCTAAACTTGGCAAATCTGCAACAACAATGTGCACTTTGAATTTTGATCATTTGGCATTTTGCTATTGTCTGTTCTAAAGAGTAATTACGAAGCATAAAATAAAGTTTTCTGCTGCCTATCTATTCAGAACTTAGGGCATCTCCTATCTTGCAAAGGAGTGTTTTCCAATGTTGTAGAGAGCTCCACACAATTCTAAACTTTGTTCTTGGGGCAAGTCCCTCGTCCCCAATTCTCTTGGGCGCTAAGAAGGAATGCTGTAGTGCACAATTTTTAATTATGGGGGCATGTCTGTAATAGAAAATAGTCTCAGACTCTCAAATTTGACTTCCAGATCTTTGCACACGTTACACAATTGATTTTAGCTTATTCTAAGGGACCCTGTGTAGGAGTAACAGTGAAGTTATTGCCATTTATGGACACGAGAATCACATTGGCTGTTGAGCCCCATGTCGTTATCTCATTGGCTGTTGAGCCCCATGTCGATATCTCATAGGCTATTCAGCCCCACGTCGATTAAAGAAGGACGTTTTTTCTTTGTTACGTAACAGGACGCTTTTCTCATCATTATTTGTTATGAACGGACGTGCAAAAAGTTTTGAGTTGTTTACGAGATGAAGTAAGTTCGTTTTTGGCAAAATTGAGGATGGATTCTCTTTCTTCATAGTCGTCGTATGTGAGTCTTTTGTAAATTAAGTGCTTGCAAACAGACCCCAATCAATATTGTGCCCAGGGCCCAAACAGAATTAGACGCAGCCCTGACTAAGTATTTTGAGAAGCGTATGCACTAACGCCTAGCGTACACAGCACGATTTTTGTCGCTGGCAACAGAGATCTTGTCTTCTGTCGTCAGCGACGAAAACAAGTTTCTAGCATATTTGATATTGAAGATCGTCGTCAGCGACAAAAGTCTTTTATATGTGTTTCCCGCAAACAGCAAGTTTTCGTCACCAGCGACAA
The DNA here is from genome assembly GCA_900291935.2 of Cassiopea xamachana. NCBI lineage: Eukaryota > Metazoa > Cnidaria > Scyphozoa > Rhizostomeae > Cassiopeidae > Cassiopea > Cassiopea xamachana. Next base: position 5,879,383 of record OLMO02000275.1, read on the forward strand.
AAATCTTCGTCCTCAGCGACGAAAAAATCGTGCTCTGTGCGATAGGCTTAAGAGAATGCAGTTGAATTGCACTCCTAAAAACTAGCAACGCAAGGTGTTTTATTTCATTTCTTTTCGAGCGAAAAACATTAAAAAGCTTCAATAAATAATTGAACAGCATAGAAACTCTATTTAATGAAGGTGGCAATGCTCATACGCACCATATTTGAAATGTTGTTGTATTGCAAACTGTCTCATCAATCATAACTTTCACTGATTTTTTGCTTTTCCTTTTCGGACAATTATTGGAGTCGCCAGTTTGCATTGCTTGACAACTTTAGCAAAATCAATTAATGACGATGTTGAAAATAACAGAAGTCAACGCACAATCAATTTTCTGTAATCGATTAATCTTTGAAATTGTTGACTTAAACATTAATACCTTATCGCAACAAGTTCATTACATTCAGGTGTTTCATTCACCACAAAATGGTGCGCTTCGTTTGTTGAATTTATCAAACCATTATTTTGTTTACTTTCTGAGACACTGCTTTGAAAGAACGTGATTTCAGTTTGCATTTTGAAAATGAATTGGTTCATTTATGCATAAATACATGAGCTATACATGTGTACAAATTTAAATGTGTGCGTGAACATGTATAAATGCATGTATACATGCATAATTAGGGATACCTACGCTGGAAGGGGGCAGGAGGGGGAGATTCCCCTTCTGTACTCTTCCAAGGGGGACAAGAAGTTCTCTTCCTACCGAACTCTTTCTCGGATGGCCTGCACCTTTGCCGGTCTCTTTCGTATTATTATTCGAAAGGATATCTTCTTGTTCATGTCAATTTCCATCTTTCCTATCTTGTAAAGGGACATTCTCCGATGTTGTGGGCACTCTGGTTCAAGAGAATTGTTACTTGGCTACTTCGTGAAGAAAAGAGCATTAAAACAGGATTATCAGAGTGTCATAAGTTCACGATCTGTCCATTCTTTGTTCCGTCTACAGAATAATGTTGGATAACAATGTTGGTTGTTTTCTTAATGGAGTAGTTACGCCAAAGCGCTTATTGAGGTATTTACGAAATTAGCCTTCTCGTAATCGTTTTTTAGTTGCTGTACCAGTTCCCTATATTTTTGTTTCTTTCTTTCGGCATTGCTTCTTAGGTTGGATTCGTATCCTACAGTCAATTCTAAAATGTACAGCTATTTATTAGAAAGTGAAAGAACTAAATCCGGTCGCAAATTGCGTCCGGTGATAATAGAAGTGCTAAGAAGTCCTCGGATGTCAGCAAAAAATCTTTGCATGCTGCAATGATCGAAATGTTGTGGCAATGAAAATAAGGATAGAATCATGGCGTCAAGTGTAGCGGCCTTGTTGAAGATAGACTTTGCAACCAGAAATCATACAAAGAATGGATTCTTGTGTAAGGCAGAAAGAACAATCAGAAAATGATGATAGACCCCATCTCTTAAGATTTGTCTTTGTTGGAAGAGTGTTGTTAATGTAGTTGATAGAAAAGTTAAAGATGTTTTTTGGCAAGCTACTTTGTGCAAATGACCATAGTGAATTTAAGGTAGTTAGTGAGTGTTCACTCATGCTCCAAAAAAAGGACCCTTGTGAAAGAAGTTGGTCTCTGAGCCTTTCTTCTTGTTGTGAGTGAAAGGATATCAAAACATCTCTTTTGGTTTTGTACTGGTCATATTGAATATTGGTCGAAGCACTCGTCTCCTTCCACAAGGTATGCATGGCATCATTCGGTGAAGATTTTAATAAATTGCGAAGAGTGGTTTGGCATTGTGTATACTTAACCGATGGAGGATTCACGTTTAGCCCAAACTTCTTATGAGGAAGAAAGACATTGCTCAATGTACCTGATATTGGAAGATCTAACCATGAAGGAAAATATTTGGCGACCAAGTTATCAAGGTTTTGAGATACCTATGTTTTTGTAAGATCTACAACAGCAAGATGCCATGATATATTAGGTAAAAGTTAGCCAATATACAACTGGACCTTAAATCTTGGATGTAAAGGTAAGATGCCTATCTTGGACATGATATCGGGAACTATGTGAGAGAGTTCTCGTTCATGGACAGTGTTGGACATATCAAAATCAAAATATCTTCCTAGATAACGAAAGGAATCACCAATTTCGACACATGGAACTAGTTCAGTAATTATTAAAAGTATTGGCTTGTATTGCGTTGACCTTGTAATAATAATGATAGTAATCACCATTATAATTATCATCATCACCATCATAATACTAATAATAATTTTTTTAAACTTCATTCATGTATATATAGCTAATTCTACAAAATAGAAATCTCACATACTGCAAGTAAATTTATATTCAGCTGGCTTACAAATAGAAAAAAAGAATATAGTCAATATAAGTCGATACCTAGCTACTGAATACAAAGATGTTAATAGCTTAGGAGTTCTGGGTTAGACCGTGGCTTATTTTTCATACAAAATATGTAGCATGTAGAGGGGATAATTATAGTAGATATCTTAGAAATAATGAAGTTTAGATCACCATTGTTGCTGCCTCTTTCCATGTAAAGTTTCAGAAATGAGTCAGAGGAATTTCCAAATATGCCAAGACAGCGAATGGAGAGGTTAATTAATTTTACCTGTTTATAATCATGGCTAGATCAGTAAGAATGGGACGATATTTTAATTCTTTACGACGAGCATTATCGTTTAAATTTGTTTCCAAGCCCACAGCTCATTCTATAATATACAGGATATTGTCGGCTGTAGAAAGAATAATTTCGGGACGAAAACTGTTACCAGTAATGGTACAAGGAGAGACATAGCCAGGAAGATCTGCATATAGTTTAGCAGACTTTATGGATTGTAATGTTTGACCGATAAAACTTAAAGCTGAGTTATGTTGCCAGGTATAACGCCCTTGATCTAGACATGTCTTGCAGCCTGCAACAATGTGGAGGAGTGATTCAGGCTGAAGGCAGAAGAAACAGTCAGAAGTTGTTGAAAGACCCCTTAAACAGGGATTTTTTCTAGTTGCAAGCGTATTGTTTAGGTATTTGATGCTGAAGTTGAAGATGTTTGCATGTAGTTTCCTTTGCGTTTTTGAGCACAGTGAATTGAGCTGTTTTAGGGGATGCTCAAGGAGGAAAGATATGATGAAACCCTGTGAAGACAGTTGAGACTGAAGTCTGCTGGTGTATTCATCACGAATGGAATTGAAAGTCTGCTTTGTATTTCTATAAATAACGTATTGAATGTTTTTGTTCCAACGTTGCTATTTTTCCATAACTTTGTTATCGTTTCATTGCCAGACGACTTAAAAGAAGAACGTAATTTTGTCTGGCATTGTTGAAATTTAATAGAAGGTAGTTGAGAAGCGTGACCAAAGTTTTTGTGAGAAGGAATAATAGAACTTAAAGTTGCAGAAATAGGGAGATCTAGCCATTGGCGGAAATATTCTGTGACAATGTTGTCTAAATTTTCAGATATCCATGTCTTGCCTAAGTCTGTTACAGTTAAATGCCAAGAGATTTTTGACAGAACATAGTGATCATATAAAAGAATTTATTTCTGTAATATTCAACTTTTTTATCGTTTTTAGCAGAGTGTGCAGATTAGATATAAGAAAATCTTTATGATCCTTGTTGTCCATATTGAAGTTGAAGAAACGATCAAAGTACTTGAATGATTCGTCTTTCTTTACTGGTGGGACTACTTCATTAGTAGACTACTCCATTAGTAGTAACCACCGCTGCATCGTCCGCAAATTGAAACCAATGAACGGGATGGAATAAGCGATCATTCTCATCATGTGGTGAGACACATTTTTCCTGCTAAATGAACTGGGTAAGTGTATTGAAGCATAAATTAAATATAAGGGGGCTCAAGCAGTCTCCCTGGAGCACTCCACTCTTAAAAGGAATAGCTGGAGTTGAGATGTTTTCTGAGATAGTACAGGAATGAAAATCAGTATATAGGCTGACAACAAGATTTTGGATTGAACCTGGGATGTGATGGTAATCAAGGACGCTTTTTATAAGATTATGATGGACTTATTCCAAAAGCATTCTTAAGATCGAGCAGAGTTATTACTACCGAGCGTTGTTTTAATCGCGCTTTTTTGATTATGCATGCTATCATAGAAGTATATTCCTGAACACCAGAGACCCCATTAGCAAACCCTTTCTGTATTTTCTGCTCAATGAGCTTATTTTGTGCGAGGAAGGAGAAGATGGAACCACGTAAGCATGAAGTAAATATTTTGAAAGGGACAGTTTCTAGTGTAATAGGCCTAAAGTTAGAAGGTTCATCACATGTGCCATTCTTGTGGAACAAAATTGTGCAAGCTTTTTTCCACTCGCGTGGGATACTACATGATCTCCAAATAGTACGTAAGAGCCCTGTGATCACTGTACGGAGAAATGGGCATTTTTTAAAACTTATAAATGAGATCTGGTCCAACGGACAAAGACTTTCATTTTACGTATGATTTTTGTGACCTTTTCGTAAGACTAGTAACATAATAATATTAATTTTTTTAAAACTTCATTTCATTCATTAATCACTAAATAATACAATCATGCATCTGACTAGAGGATAGGCAATGTATAATTGACTTGTCTGCTAAAACTACTTAGAAATAAAATACAGGAAAAGAATATATATATATGTATGAATATGCAATTTAGCTCTTAAGAGTATAACAAGGCTGGTCAGTCCATGCTTGTTTCTACTGCAAAATAAATAGTACGTTGACCTCACCATATTGTTGATAATTTTCTTGATTATGAATTATCATCATCATCATCATCATCATCATCATCATCATCATCATCATCATCATCATCATCATCATCATCATCATCATCATCATCATCATCATCATCATCTTCATCATCATCATCGTCAACTATGCATGGTTTGAGTTCCAACTGTCGTACCCCACTGACTACATCTTCTCCAGCTTCCTCTTGTCTGGGCTCTCCTCTCAATTGGAACCAGCAAAAGTCTGCATATTTCCTTAATATGGTCACATAATCTGACTCTTGATTGTCCTCATGATCTTTTTCCATATACCTCCAAAAAGTGGAGTTTCTCGAGGGAGTTGGATTTCCCCAACTGGTGCCCGACAAACGCTAATTTCCTTTCATCCAAGATGGTAGTGAGATGCTTCGTGCAACTTGCTCTTTTGATAACTCCCTAATTGCCCTTCTTCTCTTTCCAGCTTATTCTTAGCAATAGTCCAAAACACCACACTTTGAAACTGTCTGATCTCTGCCTATCCGAAGATTTCAAGAGCCATTATTCCACAACATAGGATGTACCTTGGTGAATTATTAATACCCCCTACCCCCCCAGTATCTACGGACCTAATAAGTTGGACGAATACCATTTACTCTAATAACTGGTACTTTTTAAGAGTCATAGCTCACCACAAGTGGTCTTTCAGAACCATATCATTAAACTGCGATGGCTCAATGACAGTGATACTCAATTAGCATCGTTTCAGGTATGCTTTTACTCCTGTCAAATGTTTTTTACTTCTAGGAAAAACAACAGTAATGCTGTTGATTGGAACATATGTGATGATATAGCGTAGCAATTTATTTTGAAGCAGAATACTGATATGCAACGATCTTAGAGAATTTTCTGTTTCCCAAGACATATACTGCAGTCTCATTGTTTCTAAATAGAAACAATTTCTTTCCCATTCTTAAATCGACACGAAGTATGCATACTAAATAAGGCTAAGGATTAATTGCAAAGTATCCATAGTGTCAAAAAAAGTCAAAGTCATTTCCTGCGCCCAATGGCGCATAGCGCGGCGCCTATCTCCGTTTCTATAGCCCTAGGCAATGCGTCTGCGAATGCAGTGAAGGCTGCAGCGGGGCGCTGGTTCCCACTGGTAGATCCGCGAGTTTAATTTTCCCACTTCATTCTCATATGTCGAGATCCAGACGAGAAGGCTGTGAGTACCATTTTTAAAGTCTTTGCTATGACTCGGCCGGGGCTCGAACCCATGACCTACTGGTTGTGAGGCAGACGCTCCACCACTGGGCCATCATTCATAGTGTACCTCGCTTCAATTGCTGCTCCCAGAAAGGGTTAGCTACTTGAGGCTAAAGTAAATTTCTGTACAATTTTTGGGGGCATTTATCGAGGGATATGAAGCGAAGTCTGCTAAAAGGTCTCCTGTCAAATTGGTCATGATTATAGTAGATAACGCTTGTTTGAAAGTTTTTATAGTAATTTGCATCAGTAAAATGAGAATTTTTTATTTTGGGAGCTACTCAAGATGTTGAAATTGCACTTCCCTTTTTAACAGAATGATTTAAAATACAAGGCCTAAGCTTCATTTGTCGCAACGTTCTTTGAGTTTTATCATATTATCATATTTCATATTTCATAGTCATTAATTAACGTTGGTTTGTTTCTAGCATTTTTATGCTAATTAAGACCAACTTTCGTACATAAATATCTAAAAACAGTAACTACAACAACAAAATGCAATAGAAAAACAAAACAATAGTGCTCGTTAGTGCTCGTCAAAGTTGTATTGCTGATAAAACTCAAGGAATGTCTTCTTTGTCGGCAAATTGGGCTCGAACGAAGACTGTTTGTCGGGAAATTGGGGTTATATACCCCACCAGCAATGGTCTATAGCTTCTCCTCTGATCAAGACTAAATTTTGTTTAAAAAGCAAAAACAATGCGAGTTCGCTGCTTTCAGAACATGCTTTTTCTTCCATTTTTGTTCCTTTATTCTATTGTCCTAACTGTTTTGCTCTATTTTTATGATGAAGCAATACATCCACTAAGATTTGAATGCTTATTTAGCTTTCAGGATAGCCTGCACGTTCTGTCGTTTGAGATTAGTTTAGAGAAACTTTGGACTCAAAATAACTTTGAAGACTATTAAAGCTAACGAAAAGTTAGGTGAAATGATTTAAGTGAAAATCTTGTTCTTTGCTTACATCACCAGACACTCTCTTCGTGATTTTGCATAATTGCGATATAGAGCGAGTTTCCATTTCATTGTATTAATTAGAATTTATGATGACGCCGAAATCAAATGCCTGTAGTAAGCCGAAAATATACTATTCATCTCCATTAGTCTGGAATAATTTCGCAAGAATTATCTCAAACTATGGTTAGCAGGTGATATTCTTCATACATTGAATAGGATTGGTCGGAATGATTGCTTAGATCAGTAAAGATTTGAAAGCAGCTTTTAAGGGGCGACATCTAAAGAGGTATGACGGAGAGTTTTTGTCTAGGTAAGTCTATTCTACTTTTCCATTGACCTATTTTAATGACATGTTAAATTCTGCTGAAAATGTGCAAGAGATTTACTAGCCAAGGGCTCTAAGGCAACTGAAAGATTAACCAATTAGTAGAGTAACTAGTAGAGAAGCTGGTAGAACAACTAGACAGCAGCTTACGCTTCTGCAACAATATGAATTTTCCGAGAATTGCCTCGCATACACATTTATGTTGAGAATGAAATCAGTTGTGAGTAGTTTGGCACGCCTTAGAAAAGCAGGAGAAGGCCATACGTTACGAAACTACTCAATGTATGGGATCTAGATCTTTGAGAGCAGACTATCTTTTATGCTCTTCGTTGAAAAAAGGAAACTTTGTGATCTTTCCCTTCAAGCGTAATTTATTTCCTCTTGAGATAATGAACTCGACACAGTATAAATATCTCGGTATTGAAATTTATAGTGTCCTGAATATGTAAACCCATGCTGAGAAATGCTTCAAACTTGCATCGTCAAGATTATGGCAAGGCAAAGATAAAGGATTTCTTTGATAATACTTCTGCAAAGGTTGTGTATGCCTCAATGATCCTGCCAACCTTCACGTATTGTGGAGTTCTGAAACTCAAGTTGACTATAATTCAAACAAACACAGTCTCGTTATTTCATGATCGGTGTGTGAAAATAATAAATGGATTCTCGAAAAACCCCATGCCAATACAACCAGCCGTCAATACCAAAACCATCATGACGTGTAAGCTTGTGTGTAAGTGTTTAGAAATTGATATTTGCGAGAAGTTTGAAGACTATTTTGAGTTACAGCAGCACAAGACAGAAGCGAGGAACGTTGGATATTTGATAAGGCTTCCCCGGCTACAAAACAGAATACACGAGGACGTCTTTCCGTTTCATGGGTACAACAATCTATAACAACCTTCCAATTGAGCTCAGAAAAACTGACTCCTTTAAAGCAATTTGACCAACTGCTCAAGAAACAGTTTTTTTAAACATCTGCTATATCTGGAACTTGTAAATAGCCATTCTAAATACTGCTAGGTTTTATCAAATAGCCATATTACAGGTTTTCCTTTCTTTTTTTTCTTTCAATGCAGGACATAAAGTGATAACAGCACTGTTTGTAGAAGAGTGTATCAAGTTTAAATATTCGTTATATTATTATTGTTACATTTATTATGCTTTCATGACAGTTACCATTGCTTTTATTATTTTTGCATTTTTAGACTTACCTTTTTTTTAAATCTATAATTGGTAGTGTTTGAAAATTAAATGATGTTTTCGAAAGACATCCACGAGATTAAAATCTTACCAGGCATGATTAAATGTATTTCAAGATGTTGATTTGAAAATACAAATAACGATAATGTAAAAATTAATGCATAACACCAAAGCTAAAAACTCTATGCTTATTGGGCAATAATAGTAGCCGTTTAGTACATAATTTTTGTCCATTGTGATGACACAACTAAGGGATAAGAAAATATTCAGAAGAGTCTATAGCAAACACATGGTTTCATCTGCTTGGGCTTGGATGAATGATGTAGAAGGAGCTATACGAATACCTATGATACATCTAGTAAACAGATTCAGTCAATTCACATCTTGTCTGTAGACATTGGCTGACTTAAAGCAATGCTGTGAAAGCCTATTAGTCTGTTTGGAAGCTAGATAATGACAAGAAGCATTAATTTCTTTATTGGAATATAGTAGACCAATGGAAGTTTCTTGGTAAACTTGACTCCTACACAGTGCATTGCATCACCGAGAATATCTTAACGTTGTGGAATATCAAGGTAGGGGCTATTTGTCTAGAAAAGTTAAATTATACTATCAATTCACTTGACATTTTGACAGTCCTTCATTACAAAATCACATTACAGCAAACAAGATGTAGCAAAAAGAAGACAGTTTAAGCAACGCAATACAGTCATGGAAGTTTTCTGTTCAATCATTTACCATGAATGTTGATAATGACGTCACCAATGATAGCGAAAAGGAGCTGCAAGGAATGATGAAAGCAATACTCTTCATACTTTTGGAAATAAATATACTGTAAGCAAAGACCCGAATCCAAAATTTTGTACTACTACGCGTTTTATGATAAGAAATCAACTCTCTGGCTTTAGCCAAGATGTTGCGTAGTATTTCGTCAAATCCAGCCTTAAATGTTTCTTAAATTTTAAGACTTTCAATGGCAGTAATAAACCCAGATTAGGCAATTACATTGCAAGAAAATGGATGCTCAGGTATTGCGAGAAATGTAATGGAGGCTTATTCTATTTTCTTGTTAGCATGATGAAAAATTTTCTTGTAAAAGTAGTTTTTTTCAAGCTATTATTTGAAACTCAGCCTGCCTATGTTTCTTACATGTATCATAATCTCTGCCAAATCTCAGTCTCATGTTTCTTATACACATGTCTCTTATAAAAGAAAAACGTTTATTAGAAGAAAGAAAAGCTAAATAATTACAAGATATCAACTAAAATAGCTAAGTCTGCAAATAGGCTGAGCCAATCAGGATTTGTGTGTCAAGCTTAAGCATTTCGATAAAACCCTAACCGACAAATTCAGACTTGAATAGATCCACTAATACGCTCTCCCAGCAATAACGAATCAAAAAATATTCAAAAACTGTGTATTGATGTCAGAACCTGTTGCCGTATTCATAATTAATTTGTAAAACTATGCCATTCAGCCAGAGAGCTGCCGCAGAATAATTGACTACTGGTGCACCGATAAAACAGTAATCAGCAGTAAGCTTTTCACATTTTCAATGAATTATATCAATAGTTTTGTTGATAGTTGTTTTCTCATGACGGTCTATTGAAATTGCTGTATAGGATACAGTCAAAGTAGAGCGTAGCTCATTTCACTATTCCATCATACAGTTACATTTTGATGCGAAAAGATGATAAACTACAACAAGAATATGCTAAAAACACGAAGTTCAGAAAACAAACAGATCTTCCTCCGGCAGTGATTTCTTTACGCATAAACTTCTTCAGTATGCAACATCAATATAAGTTGTCTCATTGATATGAAGTTTTCCATGTTCTCCCTGCATTATCATCATACTAAATCACTTCATTTACATGCATCACAAATATTCAATGCACATACTGTTATAACATTACCGGCCCTTCTTCAGAACTGGCATAAACTTAAAAAACTTTCATCCGGCTCCCAGCCGTGAAGCCGTGACTCTTTATGCAGAAACAGAATAGAACTCAAATTGATCGATGATCCTAAAAGCTAAGGATAAAAACATCTCATACATATACACACAAATATATATATATATATATATATATATATATATATATATACATACATATATATATATATATATATATATATATATATATATATATATATATATATATATATATATATATATATATATATATATATATATATATATATATATATATATATATATATATATATATATATATATATATATATATATATATATATATATATATATATATATATATCAAAAGTCCTTTCCCGCGCCCAATGGCGCATAGGGCGGCGCCTGTCTCCGTTTCTATAGCCCTTGGCCACTCGTCTGCGAATGCAGTGAAAGCTACAGCGGGGGGCTGGTCCCCACTGGTAGCTCCGCGAGTTTAACTTTCCCACTCCAGTCTCATATATCGAGATCCAGACGAGAAGGCAGTGAGTAACATTTTTAAAGTTTTTGCTATGACTCGGCCGGGGCTCGAACCAACGACCTACCGGTTGTGAGGCAGATGCTCTACCACTGGGCCATCACTCCGGTACATACATACATACATACATACATACATACATACATACATACATACATACATACATACATACATAT
>OLMO02000275.1:5890884-5924962 GCA_900291935.2 Cassiopea xamachana
TATATATATATATATATATATATATATATATATATATATATACAGTATATAGTATATAACACTTTAGCAGAATTAAGAGTCCGGATAAATCCATAATAAAATACCTCCGAGTTTACTCTCATGTGATCCTATAGTGAAGATAGATGGGGTGTGGTGATCATAAATACCAAGTGCGGGGCCCCCTACAAGTAGGTTCCTGGTAAAATGGTTCCATTATGGAACCTAGATAAGCAAGCTGCCAAGCTCGCAACAACTGCGTATGATCCATGTAGCCAGCATTTCTTAGAGAGCTTTCCGCTAAGGCTGTGACTGTGTAAGTGCCGTAATATGCAGTTAAACTGAACCAGCTATTGAGGAACTCTTAGTGCTATAATGTAGGAGCTTCAAGAACTAGGTATATTGCTAGATGTTGCTATTGGTTTTCTTCTAGAAGCTGATCATGAAAGCATAGTATAGAACATGGAACTGCATGTCAATCCAAAGTATTGCTGGTTGACATTTTCATTGCATATTCTGTCAGTTTCTAATACTTTATCAGCTTATGCAGATGATTCTCGTGAGTAGTATTCTTTTACAATTTTGAGACATTTTCAGAAACAAATTTTTGAGTCTCCTCCTATTCAAATTTGACTTTAGAATTAACATCGAACGCTTTTCTACCGAAAGACTTTATATTATGTAGGTTTTATGTGTCTTCTGGATAGATAATGTAGATTAAACAGGCAAATGCAAAAATATAACCATTAACATAAATCTTCAATGGTTTTCAGTTCACTTCAGAAGTTTTATTTGCATGAAGGCTGTAAAACTGCAAACAGCAGCAGCTGTAAAGATTTTCTCATTATAATTACAAGGTATTGAAAAGCAATAATCTTGGATAATTGCTGGAGTTACGAGATAAATAAAAGACATAAATGAAGCTTAGCTTCTAAGATAGGTCCAAGAAATCTGATTGTCTTTTTCTATAGTGCTCTCTTAATTTATTTTTGAAAAGTGCAATAGATGGCTTTTCTGTCAACTCTCGGTAATTTGATAATTATCAAGGAGCTGCAATCTTCAACAAATTACCGCAAGACTTTTGTTGTAATTGAACCAGTTACGTTTGTATTGTGTTAGGCCCTCGAGCTATTTAAATACATCAATAGCTACATACCGATTCCTTTGATTCGCAATGTCAATTCAGCGAGTTACACGTATCGTTCTGGGTTGCTGATTGCCTAATATAAATATCCAGCAATGGAAAATCGAGTGCATCATTGATTTGTAGATCTATGAGCTGCAATAGGTATAATTAGGAGTCATATTCTTGTCAGTAGTCTAATCCGGCAAGAGTTGTGTTTTACAAGCTTATCAACCTGATGATGGAGATCTAGTTGGATGTCCAGATATACTCTCAGATACTGATATCCTTTGCTTTTATTCGCTTCATTCCCGTTCATCTTAATCTTACATGAGGCACTTTTGACTTTAGGTACAGTGTAGTATTTGAATAATTCCATTTTCCCCGACTTTAATTTAGTGAGAGACCTGATGTCAAGAGCCACTCCACCACTCTGTTAGAATTTGCGCTTAGCTTTTGTTCTAATACAACTAGAGTTTGGTGTGCGCAATAGAGAACTGCATGGTCAGCATACATGGTATTATCTGACACAATTAGCAAAAGGAATAACAACGGCCCAAGTATTGAGTCTTGAGGGACTCCGCAAGTAGCGGGTTGGCATCAGAAAAATATCCATTCATCTTCACCTTTCACTTCTGATTAAAAAGATAGTAAGCCAACGATTCAAGCTCCGTGTTACATATATCGAAATCTGGAAGTATTTTGATACTGTAAGTATGATTAGCAGTGTCCAAAGCTAATAACTTCTACGTTATATTGTTCAATGATATTCTAACTAAATTCATTCGTTTCTAGCACTTTTTCAGCCTGGGAATGGCGCTTTATTGAGGTTATCCGACTCAGTATCAAATACAAAGCTCATTGAGAATCTTGATACCTTCAAGTATACGACACATTCTTCATTCACCAGCCAGAGTGGAAGTATAAAAGCTTTCTTTGTGCCACCAGAGGACGGCAGTTATTCATTTCCTTCCAGTTGTCATGGGTCTTCATATGGCATAGAACTCACTGACTTAACCTACTCACATATCCAAGTTAAGAGGTATGCTTTCTGAAGTCTACAATGTCAATTTTTTTTCATTAAAGATGCCAAACATAAGAAAACCGCATAAAAGAACCTAGGTTCTTCCTGAACAGCCTGGATAGGTGGATTGGTATTCTCAGTTCCAGCCTGTAAGGTTCTTAACAAAGTTATTATATACAGCACATGCTTTGCATACATTCAAACTGTTTTCAGCACAAGAATTCTTGATAATTCTTGAGAAAACTTTAAAGTTAGAATTCTTTTATAATAATCTTGCCATATGTTGTGCAACTTGAAGGCTATTAACAGCCTATGAAAATTTCTACCCGTGGACTTTGTATTTAGCAGCATGAAATCCATTATATAGGAACCATCCCCATTTCAGCCTCTTTGGGTGCTGTTATTAAGGGGTTTCAAGCAATGAAATTTCAGCCTCAACGTTCTTATAAAAACATGTTCTTTAATGCGGATTTCTACTCTATTCATGCTAGCTTCATATCTTTAAGCTGCTATTGGATCTTATACATATACATTTGTGAAAAGTAGTTGGCACATGCACCCTTTAACCCCCCTTCCATTCCTACGTCTATGGATGGTAGGTATCTAACAGTAGCATCCGCAAAAACAGGGGTGTTATGTGCTGTATCTTATGTCATTGCTCTGATCAATGTTCTAAACAAATATGATAAATTAACAAGATTATTGATATGAAAGATAAATATGAGGATGACTTATAGCCTACCCACTGAATGATATCGTAAATGAGCGTATACGAGGATTTGATTCACCGTTTGAGTACGTTCTCCATATCAATACTCTCATATTTTCTGGGGCGCACCCTCCTCACTAGTGATCATCAGCCAACCCTTTCATAGAGTAAATCTCGACCTATGACATTTTGGCAGGAGCGTAGCTAGAAGGGTATGTCTCATTTTCCAAAATTCCATGATCTCGTAAGGTATATTTTGGTTCAATAGCTTTTTGTTGGTGCATGACTGCATACTTTGCCATGACGTAATCAAAAGAGTGTTAAAAATACCATGTCTGGCTTCAATATAGCCCATAAAAATAAGGATTCCTTGCCAGGAAGACACTTCGTCTCCAAATTTACACCTCTGTATGTAGCTTCATAGATTGATTAGTTTCTGTCGGTAAATTATTGCTTTCACCCCCTCCCCAGGAAACAGGTCACGTAACGCCATTGGTATTAGGTATCAGGCGAGTCTAGTCCTTTCCAACACCTTTTAATCATTGGTATAGTATGCACCCCTCATTATATTTTTTCACAACTATAACGTCATTACAAATGATCTTCTTCCGCTTTAGTAAACATGTTCAACTGCGAATGGGCTTCAGGTACAAGCTTATATTGAGTTTTTATATACCTCATAGCCTGTGCCAGGTTGGAGTTAAGCTGCCCAATGGCACAGCGCTAATGCCAATACCGAAAAGATACATTTTTCGTGCTATGGGTAAGTTTTTCTCAATTTCATGGCATTTCAAGAATAGATTGCAAAAGTAACATAGCCGGGATCACATCTTTAGAGGGGCAAAGTCAGATGCGATCAAGGAGATTCAACTGGCTCCATTCTCTCTTGTCCTTTCTTTGTTTCTCGGAACCAGCTGCATTGTTCTATGTCTTTTTATAACCCATTGTATTATTGGTGAAAAGTACTTTATTCTTAAATAGTCGTATTCGTTAGGTTTAAGTATATATTTATGTTCCTGTGTATGACAAGTTATTTCTGAAGAAGCGATAAGCGGAACATCATAGAGTTGTTTTTTCTGATTGAATATAATAAATATAAACATATATATATATATATATATATATATATATATATATATATATATATTTATATATATATATGTATATGCAATGAAAGGCTTGACTATCATAATTACAAAGCTACTGAAGGGGCTTAAACAAGGAGCCCGACAGTCGCTTTCGGGTGTACCTAGTGAGCTAGCTCACTCCTGGCAATGTGTTTTGCAATATTTGCAGAGGTAGCCGTGGAAACGAGTTTAGATGGTACATTGAGCATAAGAGGAGGGCGAATAAATAGATTCGGAAAAGAGTTGGGATGAAGGAAGGGAAGGGAATCCGATGGAGCGAGGAGTACTCAAGCCTTGGCTGAATAAGCTCTCTTCGTCAAAGTAGCAGTGATTGAGTATTAGAACTGCAAATAAAACTTCAAGAAAAAGTCCTTAATTTTCTAGCTGGAGGCTGGCATGCTTCAATGGGGCAATACCCTTTACGTCGGCCCTAGAGGTATACCTGAATAATGAAAATAATGGGGTAGAAAAGAACAAAATGAAGAGCAACCTGGGTGGGCAATAGTTGAGAATTATTTGGGGAATATTGCTTACACGTTTTTTTAAAAGAAAAACGTTTATACCAAAATGAGGCTCAAATGGTCAAGCTCTTAAAAAAATCGTAAGAAAATCAATAAAGCTCAATTTCCAGAATTAAGTGCTTTTATTGGCCAAAAATCGATATTTCGTCATCATTGCATTCAAAATGATAAAGATGGAATTCAATATTCAAGTATACAATATCAATGACGAAAGTGTAAACCCATTTCAGCCAGTTTATTTCAGTAAAAGTTCAGGAAAAGTTAAGAAAATCTCAGGCTCAATTTTGGGAAAAGTTAAGAAAATCTCAGGCTCAATTTTGGGAAAAGTTAAGAAAATTGATGCTCAGGCAAAATTATGGTTTTCTTATAAAAAACGTGTGTTGGTATTGATGGAAATATCGTGTTTTATTGAGTTGAATTGTATCTATAGCTCCATTGGGGCTTTGGCGTTAATATGGAATGCCTCATCTTTCATACCACACATCTAACAATATTTACATCTCAGCTCTTTGAGTATTGATTCAATCTGCCACAATATCCTCTCCCTTTCAGATTCCTACAACTCGAAGTACATTTTGATGCAGACTTACCACTTGCTTTCAGCACCGCCATTTAGAAGTCTCGAGAACTTCTATTCAAGCAATTCAGGCATATTTCCAGAGAATCCTTCTTCATTTATCCTCACAAAACGGGTACTCTCCAACACCACAGACAAGGCTACCCTATTTCTTGGCTATATGGAAACACCAACGCATGCTCAAACGTTCCGGTTATCCTGTGATCACACTTGTGAAGCCAATATCACTTCTAGGACTGGGAATGCCATTCACCAGTAAGTGATAAATTAATTCGCTTGTAAGGCTACTACTTCAGTTCTTAAACTTCTACCACTTGCTCACACTGTTCCTTTTTTCTTTCAGCAGGGAGAGAAAAATATCTGTAATTATGCAATGTTTTTCATAAATAGCTTGAAATAGTATATTCTGGGCCTCAGTCGGTCGCCTGATGTTATGTCTTCTTTGCGTAAGTATCTCTGAGGTCCAACTTCCCCTAACAATTCCTACTAAACCGACCATTTGAAGGGATGAATTACTAGAGAAATTACCTGTTTCTCTCCTGAAGAATCAAAACAGTAGAACTCTGAAATGGGGCTATTTTGAAACCTACTTCTCTCTGCGTGCAAGTTATTACACGCGTTGTGCATCACCCTCAAGTCTATGTGCTTACTTCACATTCATCCCCCATCAGTTTCCAGTACTATAAACCACTTGCAACCTTTTAACAAAAAATTAACCAATAATGACACCGAACCAGTTTCTATGCTTTCAACCTTTAAACTCAGATGAATCATAATTTCAACATGCTGAAAATGAAGACTGTATGGAATGAAGCTATAGAGGTAGGCAGCCGGGTTGGAAACAAAGGGCACGCACCGCCATTTTTCACAAATATTTAGTTACAGTTCCCCCTTGTAGTGTACAGAGTTTCCCTGTTCAATTTGGATCCTTTCCCCTTTTTATGTAAACACTTGCATTTCCTGGCCTCCTCCCCCCATTTTTGTGACATTACAATATGAATGCTTAAGCTCGCATCAAAGAAGATCCGAGATTCTTAACCAGCTTACTGCTTAGGACATGAATTGAAAGTCTACGCTCGAAATATTCATAGTAGCAGGGAGTAAGCCAATAGCAAAACCGGGGAAGGTTGGGATTGGGACAGTTCCTAAGGGCCACTAAGATTTTTAAGTCCAGAAGGGTCTCTTCAGATTTCACCCCACTAGAATGAACTTAATGTTAAAGACAAACAGTTCTTCCGTTATCAACTGAGTACATGATTCACTGATATCAACATTATTCTTAATCCCTTACATACATGCAAGTTTTTTCTATAGTCGTCTCAAAATCGATGAAACAACAACAATGAATAAATCGATTGACATACCACAAAGGCGAAGTCTTACTTTGCAAGTGCTGATAGTTGGAAGGGGACAACTCGACGTTCTTAAAAACAAATCACAAAGCTCTCTATACAACATAGAAAATACTATTACAGGTAACTTAAATTTCTACCTTCTTTATTTACTGACCAATCTTAGGGCATTTAGCTGCAAGCACTGATCATGCAAAAAATTGATCTTATTAAGAATTTGCTAGTATTGAAGCTTCCTTATTCCATTTGTCTATGGATTCTTTGCAAGTAAGTTCATTTCCAGCCTCAATACTGAAGCTTGCTTATCTTTTTGACAACTCCAATATCAAACTTTTAACGACTTTCTCAGTAAAAGTTTTTAAGTTCCAAGCTTTTGCTCATGCACATTAATTAGTGAACAGTGAAAAGCTACACTTGAAATGATGATGAATCGTAGTAAATAACAGTGGTCAGACGTAAAATTCCTAACATTTTATATACAAATAATTCGTATTTTAAATATATATATACATGTACATTAGGTCTCAAAAATCCAGTTCTGAACTTTCTTAACTTTGCAAGGAGTCGAGAACTACAGTCTTATAAACCATTCTCTGATATAAAAAATGTGGAATCAGAAACTTTTCCGGTATGAAAAATTCTCGGGTGGCCATGCCCTGTGTCTGAGGATATGAGGAAGGAGTTATGGGGCTTGGCCCCCAGGAAATTGTTTTGACCATTCCTTTTTTACCCTATGAAAACGCCCTTTTTGAACACAAATTTGGCTCTTTATAGACGAAACAGATGTGCAAATGAAAGGGTAATAATCAAGGAGGGCAGGCGAAATGACAAAGAAATGAAGTTACAAAACGATGAAATAACTGAAACTAGTACAAACGCATGAGATGTATTAATGTCTATAAGTCAAAGTACAGTAGAAGTCTAGAAACATTCAGTGTACATCTGTCTGAGGCAATTTCTTGTACCTCTTTCTAGTTCTCAATAATTTGCATTAAACTATAAGTTCAACATTCAATATTTCATGCCTTCCTAGAAAAATGGGGGCCATCAAAAGGGCGAAGAAAATTTCCGGGGAAGGCCGTAGCCTTCTTGGTCCCTGTAGAATCGCCACCACGTAAAGCATTCAAAAGTGTGATAAAACCAATGATACTCGCTGGTGGAAAGTGCTAGCGTAAATGGTTTGCAATCAGAATCATCAGGGTAGCATAGCTTCCAATTCCTTGATTGGTTGAATGCTCTGGGCACATCTAAATTCTCCTTTCTGAACTTGTGGTCGTCAGGGTATAATGTTGACTGGGGAGTGTTTTGACATTTTTGAATGTTGGTGTAAATGGAAAAGCTATCAACGAAAATAGCTATTGTCATTATAACAAAGATCATTACCACTTAAGCAACAATTTGCATACTTACCGAGCATCTACCATGATAGTGGAACTGTTCATCCATCAACTCAAGTAAGGGCGCCCCTGATTGTAGATGCCCAATCTTTGCATTCCCTTATTCAATTCTTTTATATACAAATTTCCAGAATACTACTATTGCAAAACATTTTTGCTAGGTGATAGCATCGCACGTCCTACAATGACCACGCGGAGCCCATCTGCTTTAGGCGCACAGCTCAGTTCTGGGACAAGGATCAATCGGAGAGACTCTTGGGTAGCAGTTAAGCAGTTTGAAATAGCTTGCTACAGGGAAGACACATTGATCCATCATTTCAAAAACATAACAGGCTCATATCCCCACAACGTTGTGTTGTCTGGTTTAGCAAACTACACAACTTACAAATGCAATGCTTACTACTACGGGAAAATCAATGGCAAGGACTTCAACGTTGCTTCTGGGTTTGAAAGTCAAACTACTGCAGAAAATTGTAAATATACACTTATCACTTACATCTTCTATTAGCGTTATATTAGCTATATGTATTAGAGTTCTATTAGTTATTGGGGCATGGAGGTATCACGCCTACCCAACATGTACACAGTTGTAAGGGCCTGTTCATATGAGCCGGCTTAGTGGGCTACCTCACTTAGCGGGACAAATTTCAAGGTCGCACTATCAAAAACATAATTGCAATGCCTTTAGCCAAAATGGCTTCCAGCAAAGATTTAGTGATATGCCACATAACTTCGTGTTTTTCAGCCATTGTGGCTTTAGCTTCCATTATGCAGGATATATTTTTAGCATGGAACGCCAATGAGCTAAGAAACATGGATTTGCTATCGGCTTTTCTGTTACGATAGCAAAGCCTTATATTCAAAAAATTGGAGAGGCAGAGACAGAGGAACAACAGGAGTAGTAGGCCCAAAGATATCCTGAACCATAATTTCTATGTCTCCTGCCAATGCTTGCTCCATTAGTATTTCAAGTCTGGTTCTTTTTGTTCTGTCAGGATTGAGTGGCCTACTTCCGTTTTTGTGTGGGCATGTTGATTTCGAGATGTGCTGTGGCAAGTTTAGTGCGTAGTGCACTCGGCCCGCTGCTGCATCACTGCATGAACCGGTCAAGGTATTGGCCACTTAAATCTTTTCCTTCCCGACAAGATGCTCTTCCTCTGTTGAGGATCCCTTGCCCTATGCGTTCTTGCGGGAAATTGCAGAGATGATCGTCATGGGGACTTGTTTATTCATCTGCACCCCCCATTTTGTAAGTTTGGAAGGTGCATCTGAGATGATGTATCTACTTTTGAGGAAATTTTTTTCGGGAAACGTAAAAAATGCAATCAACTTCAACTTGTTTATACCTCTGCTTCCCCCATTTTTGGAGTTTGGAAGGTACATCTGAGATGATGTATCCACTTTTGAGGAAATTTCTTTCGGGAAACTTAAGTTTTTAGAAGGAAATAAAGATCTTGTATAGAACTTTGGGGTCAGTCAAAAAGTACGTAGCGGCTTGGAGTGTGTGGGTATGCTCTATTTTCGTGACAAACTGCTACAGAAATACAGAGGGGATGGGATGTAATATAAAGTCGTTACGTAACGCCAAAATGTACTACAATAGTCGTGTTTTTTCACTTTCTGATGAGTGCTTCTAAAAAATACTCAGATATACAAAGAGCTTGAATCTTACACTATCCCTAATAATTCTATAATTTCAGCAAAATTGAGCAACCATCTTGTGTTCTACACCTTTTTTTAAAAATGCGTAATTTTCTCCGAGCTTCAATATTCTTAAATTTTTCTGGTTTTGAGCCTAGTATTATATATTTTCACATCTTTGTCAAAATCATAATTAATCATAGAGCAAATCAAAAGAGGGCCAAAAGTAATAAACATTGTATTGACTGTCCAAACGCAAATCTAAAATCACCATTATAGCTCGAAAACAAAAAAATTCTAAGTCTTCATGAAGCTTGAGCCTTGTATTATTCTTAAATTATTCTTAAATTTCAGCGATTCTGAGCCTGAATATTCTTATAAACTTTATTCTTACAAAACAAAAGTGTGTATAATGCATCAAGTTACACTACGCATGCAAATAAAGCTTGGTATTGGGGAGGGGGGTCTCGTGCTAGACTGTTACATAGCAAAGAAGGGAGTATCAGGTCGACAGTGGCGGACATCCCGGGGGCAATGGGAGCGGTTGCCCCCCAATAATTTCAGTGGTGGAAAAGTATGACAGAGATTCATTGGCAGTGGTTCACAATAAGCAACAAATGACAACGTACAAGCGAGAGTCGTCTCATGAGATTGCCCTTTTCCAAGCTTTTGTGTGCAGAA
This sequence comes from Cassiopea xamachana, assembly GCA_900291935.2. Taxonomy (NCBI): domain Eukaryota; kingdom Metazoa; phylum Cnidaria; class Scyphozoa; order Rhizostomeae; family Cassiopeidae; genus Cassiopea; species Cassiopea xamachana. Next base: position 5,901,034 of record OLMO02000275.1, read on the forward strand.
ATAGGACAGCAAAAAGGTAGAGCTTTACCTTTCTTGTTCTAAGTTGTTAGAATTTAATGAAACAGGTTTAGGGAGACAGTTTTTCTTTCTCAACATAAAGAACAATGATTAAAATAATTTACTTCCTATTTTTTAGAAGGGCGCTTTCCAGCATTCCAAAGGGCTTGACTTTAAAAATATTTTCCTGGTGGTAAGCCCCAAGCCCCAAATTTCCTTCCATTCCTTTTACTTGCTTTTCATGGTGATGTTCTTCCAACAACTTTGTCTCTCTTTAAAGAACATGTTGCTCTGATTAAACAGCATAAACTTTGAGTGCACATTTGACTTTACCTTTCATGAAGTTCCCCCCCCCGAATGCTAAAATGTGTGCCATTGTGTGCAGTCCTCCAAGCTCGTAGCCATTGGGTACTATGCAGTGGGGGCATCATGTGGGGAATGGGGTGGCTTGTTCCCCCCCACTTCTCGTTAAGATCAATTTTCCAAGTGGTCTAAAATTGATGAGAAGATGTCAGGACTGGGGTAAGGGACCTGAAGCAACAATTTCAAATAGGTGCGGAAACTAAATTGCGGCATAATTTTAGGGCATGGCACCAAACCCCCCAGTTTTTCGATGCCTGGCCCCACCCTAGGCGGCATGAGGTAGGAAAAGTCACCCCCTGATTGAGAGGTTGCCAGCTTTTTGTCACCACTGAAAACTTTTGTATAATTTTTTTATTGTTGCTTCATTTTGTAGCTAAGGAGAGATCTGAAATGTTGGTTTAGCTCAACCTTGGTCTTAGTGACAGACCAGAAAGTTCAATAACTCCTTGCACGTACATAATCCATTCAATTGTGAGAACATAGAGTATTGAATAAGCTCTCAGATTTTGTTCCAAGTGATTCTTCCACACAATTTTGCCACTCTCGAGAAATAGGCTTAAATTAGCTGTAGCGTAGGTAGCCTTTTTTGTATGTTAGCCTAAATAAAGTGATGTTGATGGTGGTGATGATGATGATGATGATAACGATGATGATGATGATCATCATCATCATCATCATGATCATGATGATATGATAATGATGATGATGATGATGATGATGATGATGATGATGATGATGATGATGATGATGATAATGATATGATAATGATGATGATGATGATGATGATGATGATGATGATGATGATGATGATGATGATGATGATGATGATGATGATGATGATGATGATAACTTTGGCTACGGGCTTGCAATCTCTTAGAAAGTAGCTGCAACTACAGGCTTGCGATCCTGTAGAAAGTAAATTATAGCTAGACTCAATCACTGCAAATTTTATTTCAGTACCAAGTGCGCCACCTATGAATATCAAGGCAACGAGTCCACAAATGTTTACAATAAAGATAAGCTGGAACAAAATACCAAGTGAAAATCATGAAGGCAATCTTCAGTATGCGTTATTCTACAGGAAAAAAGTCTCAGAGTCATGGAAATTGCTCCGGCAAACTACGTACACTTATTATGTGCACACAAATCTTGAAGATAGTTATTATCTGTACATAGTTCGTGGAGAGACAGGTGCTGGGTATGGTCCGAGGAGCACTGAAATTACTGCTTTCCCATCCGTTCCTAGTAAGTAATTCAATGTGGCTCAGGGACGCCGGAAGAATAGTGGGAAAAGGGGGGCCAACAGGAGCAAAAGGGCATCGGGTACAATAGACAAACAAATTTAGCTAAGAAATGGGGATCTTACGAAGGATTTCTTTGGGGTATATCAAGGGCTATATTTCTCACAGTCATAGAAATAACTGTCATTTCCAATCAAATATTGCTTATTCATAGCTTGTTTGACCTCCACTGTATCATATCAATGTTTGGATAGCAAGCTGTGGCATTTCAAAAAGGACACTCTTACTCCCACTGCTCCCCCAAATGAAAGGCAGGAAGGGCGCTTGCTTCCCTCTGTCCCTCTATCCGGCATCCCTGATGAGGCCCTTTTTATTTTGAAAAAATAATAAATAGATTGAGCTAAGTTGCATGCAATGCTACAACATATTATTTGCATAAACACTGCTTATCATAGGTTGAAAAGTTGCACGAGAGGTGAAGTATAATATTGCATGCGTAAAGGAAATTTTCGTATGAAAATTAACACACCCTGATGAAACAAATATAATATCATTTACCATATTGTAATTCGATTTAAAATATTGGAATTTCATTTAACAAAAATGACATTTGATTGTAATTATAGCAATAATTATCTTATGGCAAATTTTCGAGTAAAGAGTTTTAACAATAAACCCGCAGATGTCTTGCAGTTTGATGCAAAGAGATGTATGAATTTCACTACAGCACGAAAAAAAGGCAACATTTTTAGACTAAATATGTTTCCGCTTTTTCGCGCTGTAGTAAAGTTCTGTAGTGCGAACAGACTATGTAATCATAAATTTATGCATAACAATTTTTCCGGCAGTAAATGATTATTCTTGAATTAAATTAGAATCGTATCTCCTTAGGAAACAAAATACAAAATGCCAGATTCTCAACCTTTGCTACCAGTCTCCACTTCACCGACAAGGCTTTGGAGCATCACATAACAGCTGTTTACAAAGTGCAATCTGTAGAGCAATGCCACAAAAAGTGCACGACATGTCAACATACAAACAACTGCTTTTGTCTCTCCTTCAACATACAGCATTCTTCTTCAGCTGGTGGACTTACATGTGAAATCAACCATGAAACTGCAGAGCTTTTTCCAGTTGATTTAGTGCAAAAAAATGGGTTCCAGTATTATACTTTATATTGAAAAATGTACAAAGACAAAAGTTTTTTATTTCTTGGGCGAGCGATAAAGATGGTCATTGAACTACCTTTTATTATCTACTATAGAAATCTTTATCAATGATAGTAAAAAAGTTTCTACAACTTGCATGGACATAGGGCACAGATAACGGTACCTTAAGGGGACATCTGCCACAAAAATGCTTTTCCGGCAGTATTTCAAAACGTTATTTGATAAAACATTCATGGAGCCACATTGAGAAGGGACTTTTGCAGCTAGTTCTGGTGCTAGAATACCATACCTCGTATGGCATGGTGCTGCTTAACCTAACCCATAGGAGTCCCATTTCATTCGCAGCCAAGCTCATATTGAATGGCCCTTCATTCCCAACCATCAAGAAAGCCGTTTTCGTTATCATAACTAAATAGGCTTCTGAAAGTCCGAACTATTGGGCCAAAAATCAAAACTTGAAAAATTATCCTCTCTTTACTCGGCTAGGGAGAGGGTCCACTATGCCATGGCTCGGTAGTGCAGGCTTTCTTGACAAGGGGTTACGATCGCACGTGCGCGCCCTGGCGCACACCCGCAGCTTCCGAGGTGTGCAAAATATTGCACGCCTTGATTGCTTTGAAGTACCAAGTTGCCGTTGTGTGGGTTTTTATGATGAATTCGATTTTCACTACTTGCTACTTCAGCCAATTTTTACCACACAATCTCATCAGAAATGACTGTGATCTATTGTCTACTGGGCGATAGAAATCCATATATACACGGGAATATTGCCTTTAAGCTAATTTTTCAAAAATCGCAGGCCACCACATGCCTGCCTGGCTGGTTTTAGGTGTGTGATACCTAGCACTCATTTCATCTATAAAAATACAGAGGTAGCCCTTAAGCCGTAGCTGATATTCAAGATGCCTCTCATATGACAAGTAGTCAAATTAAAAAGTAAATTGTCACAGAAGTATATTTACAATTGTTAAAAATCACATTTAGAAGATGTGCAAACTAGAAAAAGAAAACTCAAGTAATAAACTAATTAAATGTTGCATAAGATTTAAAGCAACTTATGGAAGATGCCTGTTTTGCTTGCTTCGGTAAACTAGTCCAAGCTTTAGCACCCCTATGCGAGAAGCATTTCTGTCCATTTAATGTGAGGTTCTTATGAATCGATCAAATACTGAGGTGCTAAATTATTGACAGATTTGAATGTTATAGTTTTAATTTCCTCATTAATAAGACCATCCATGGTTTCCAAACCCAAACTCCGTATTAGGGGCACGCTTGGGGCATCAAAGCTACTAGTTGCGATGCGAGCTGCTCGATTTTGTAGTTTTTGCAGTCTGTAAATTTCAGTTTTCCCATAACACCTCCAAACTGAACGGCAACAACTGAAGTGGGGTTATATGATGCTCGTATATAGGGTCTTCAAGGTTCAAATTGGAATAAATGTTTCGAATATATTTCAAGCTCCTGTTGCTCTAGAGACTGAAGTCGTACTTAATAAGATTAGTTTTTCCAGTTGAGAGTGTAGTTTATATAGACACCCAGATATTTAATATGAGGGATAGCTTCAATATCCCTCCCTCTAATTTCCAACGCTACCTTTTCACCACTTTCCAGAAAATGCTTTTGCTTTTGATTTGAGGCAATAGTAGCGATTTGGTTTTGAAAACATTAAAAGATAACTTGTTACTATTTAGCTAATAATCTAGGCGTTGAAAGTCTTCATTCAGAGCTCCGTTTAAAGCTTTCAACGCCCTGTTTCCACTGACCCAGATATTTGCGAATACGGAGAAAGATTTGTCGAATTCGGCCTTGTGTTTCCACTGATACGCTAAAATTCGGAGATATTGGAATACGCTGTCTTGAGGGTATTTTTCTGGCTCCGGAGAAATTCGAATACGCAGCGTATCAGTGGAAACACTCTTGCCTGGATATTTTGGAATAGGTTGCAACACCAACAATGATTTTTGATTGGTTTGGCGCCAAAATACTGGAAGTGTATTGACGAGGCCTAGAGAAATAATCTCCGAAAGATTCTTTGTCGCTTGATTTGCACTTGACCAATGCTCCAGTCAATCTGGCAGCAATATATATGTACTCTATTGGACTATGTACCTAGTCAATGCCATTTAACATCGATTGTGTGCATTGCACTTTATTGCAATGTTGAGAAGCAGCTCCACCTCAACATCAAAGCAAAAGAAGGTTCATCGCCATTTTTCGCTTTTCCATCTTACATTTTGCGAAGTTAATCATTTACAGAAATGCTTTTTCATTTCTGGGCGTAGCATTAGCCGATTCCATCATGAGCTCATGTGCAGAACTCGCGGGAACACCCTCGTTCATATATGATTGACGTAATATGTCTCACTTCAATGTGAATATCCGGAGATATCCTGCACAACTGGGTCAGTGGAAACAGGTGAAAAAAGATATACGGAGATTGATTGCGCTTGGTGTTGCCACTAATACGCTACCGAAAAGATAAATTTTTCTCCGTATTCGCAAATATCTGGTTCAGTGGAAGCGGGGCCTTAGGCGTTTGATCTAGAACACAGAATGGTATCATCAACGTATATAGAAAAGGATGAGGTACTTAATGTATGCGGTAAATCGTTGATGTAAAATGAAACAGTGGTCCGAGGTATGATCCTTTGGGCACCCCAGTTTCAATAGTCTCTATTTTTGAATCTACCCCATTAACCCCTGCAAAGCTGCCTCCTGTTATTAAGATATGATTTAAACCAAGACACTCCTATCAAAGCTTCCTACAAAAGCCTGTAGTGGTAATTTTAACGGATGCGCTCGTACTTGTCATTACGATATATGGTGACCAAGAACTGGGTTTATCTTGAATTCTTTTATGTCAGTATTCACTGTATATATTTCATGATAAACTGTGCAACGCAAAATGGAGAAGCTGCTCCTTGAAATACTGTCAAATCATACCAACAATGATAATACAGTCAAATTCGTGTATGTCGGATGCACAGAAGTCGGATATTGCACAAGTTGGACCGCGCGGTCTCGTACTGCTTGTTACACATGAAGTAATACGTGTAAGTCGGATTTCGTATATATCCAATTGCTTTGCTTGGATCCAAGAAAGGCCCTTGGCCAGCGGCAGATCCAGAAAAAATTGTGACATTCGCAATTTATTGACCACGCCCACATGACCACATCCAATATTTTCTTTTGCAATGCTGTAAAATGCTTCTGCACTTGAACAGCCAGACTATTTCCAGCCATAAAATATGGCATTCGCCTGTACGAATGTCTAGATCCGTCCCTGCCCTTGGGGCAAAAGAAAAGAAAAGGCCCCCTGCGAGCGAAGAGAAAAGAAAGTTTTCAGGGTCGAGAAATTAACTTTGAGAAACTACTACTGCTGTACTTTATGAGGCCTCCCAGACCTTGAAGCATTGGACGTTATGAGGCTCTTTGGACCTTGAGGCAATTTTCTTCCCCTGACCCCCTCTCGGCAGCCATGATCCCAAGAGATTTGACGTACGCAAATTTGACTGTACTAACAAAATAACTTTTTTTGCATAATAGTTCCACATGGTACCTAACTATCTTTACATCACATACATCACGTTTTATATAGCAAGTGTACTTTGAACTTTTCGTCATGTTGCTAATCATAGTCTCTCTTTGATTACAAAAGACTAGCTATAAACTAGTAGTGCATTGTTGAGGATTAAAGGCAAAGAAAGAATGGATGTTGTCACTTCTATATTTGGTATTGAGTTGGCTAAACAAGTTCCAAAATAAGGGATCATTTGCTACTCTGAGAACAATCTACGAGATTGTAACGAACTTGTGTACAATTCTCCTCTAGATTTGGACCTAAATGCACTTGTATCAACAAGGAAACGTTATCATTGCTAAATTATTTTTCAAGCGAAGGTCAACTATAATTCAAAAGATATTAAACCAGAGCGCAGAGCTTGGTACTCTGCACTCTACGCGCTCGCTGGCGTGCGCACGAGTGCACGTTGGTGTTTATAGTACAGTAGTGTCCCGCATACAAAAAACAAACTTTACAATTTCAGGTCTGATGCGCTTCTTATAAAAGGAGATACAAACTTCAAATCAGGGAAATGTTTCCTATTACCAAAACCATGTTAGTCCATTGATCAGCTTGGTAGTACTTTGTAGACTGATCTGATAACTAAGTGCAAAAGCAAAGAAGCTTATAAAACATTAATGTATTGTTGTATTTTTTAAAGGGATAATATATGAAACATTTTTGCAGTAAGAAACAAGCATTCTTTCAGATCTTCAACAGTTTCTTATAAAAGAGGGCATTGTTTGGAGAATCAGGGTCTCTGTTTCTTAAAGTTTGTTTTTTATATGCGGTACAATACTGTATCCGAGTTTGGCCGCTACATATCGATTTGATTCATCAATAGTGTTGTATAGACTAAAACAGAGCAATAAAATTCCCACAAAGACAAGAGATTCTTTGTAAAAGATTTGACAGCATTACATTCAACTAATCGACACCACTTTAAAATGCTAATCGCTGAAAAATCGGGTGGGGATGCTCAAATAATAATATATCTAAGTGTACAGTCTATAATTAACTTGTATAAGTTTCTCGTATGAGTACACATTCACCAAAAATGTAGCAATAAAAATAATTTCAGTTATTGTTGCCAAAATACAGATATTAAAATGAAATGTGACATATGCATCCATAACAAAATATCGTCGTGGGACAGAAAGCTGATATCTAAATACATAATGCTTCCAATTGACAAAAGATTTCCTTCTATCATTATAGACGGTAGAAAATCTGATATGTAATTAGCTTATAAATGAAATTGCTGGAATAAATCAGTGTATCTTCCCTAGCTCAATACTCCTATTGCTGATCAATTCCTGCTCTTTTGGACACATAAAAGCATGCACACAAATACATAAACACATACATTAGGCATCAATAAGGCTTTGGCTAAAAATATCTTACAATGAGTAGACAACCACAAAAGCTGCCTCCACCGTGCTTGGAACTCTGGGAACACTAGGCTTCTTAGTCTGTTGCCTAACCCACTGCACCATAGATAAGGGCTATGAGATAGTCACCAGACCTGGAAGCCATTCCTCCTATTAGTCCTCCACAACGGCAGAGCAGTTGCTGCTTTTTCTGTTTTGGCATTTCGCTTTCATGAGAGTCAAGTTAAGTATATAAAATGTATAAGTATGTATCTGCGTATGTATGTGTCACTTACTGCTTGCTTGACTTAGAGATATCGAAAGGTCAAAGAATTATTACTATTTAAATCAAAATAACGGTTCATGAGAACAATGGCTGTATAAAAATATTAACTAAAGCTGGTTTAGTTGTTATTGTCCCTCCAGGGCAGCGATGGCATTTCTAAGGAGTTGAACTTCAGCCTTAAAAGAATTATAGAAGATTTCATTGAATTAGTTGAAAAGTGAAAATCACATACATTTGAATTAACTAGACAATAGGTATAGTACAGTGATAAGTGGGCAAAGTAAGCAAACGGCAGAGCGAGTAGATGGCAGCATGGACAAACTGCAGAGTGAGTAAATGCTAGAGTAGGCAGACAGCAGATTTGGAAGATGCCAGAGTAACCAGATTGCAGAATGGGCAGGTTGTAGAATAGGCAGATGGCAGAGTAGGCCGACAGCAGAGAGAGTAGATAGCAGAGTAGGCAGGTTGCAGAGTAAGCGGTTTGTAGAATAGACAGATAGCAGAGTTGCCAGAAAGCAGGGCGAGAAGGCTGCAGAGTAGGTAAGTAGCAGAGGATGCAGACCGCAGATAAAATAGATGGCAGAGTAGAAAGAAGGTAGATTTAGCAGATTGTAGAGTTGTCAAGCCCTCCAAACTCTAGTGAATCTAAGGCAAATCCTAACCGATAGTAGAAAATGGACAAACTAGTAAATTCTGAAGTTATTCTGTAAGTAGGGAGTGTGGACAGATTAGAAAACCTGTCACAAAGAACGAAGAACATTCGCTGTGAAAGACTTTCTTTTCTGTTATAGAAAGTTTTCAAATAAGTGCTACTTTCTGAAGAATCACAAAATAGAAAAGAAAAATCACAATTAACGCGTATAAAGTTGGTAAAAATTATAATAAATATCTTGCGAAGGCTGACATAATATATACTATATAGTGCTCATCTTATCTCATACAAGGTATTATACAAGCATCTGTAAACTGTAGCAGCCAAACATAAGTTGCAAAATCAGCTAAACAGCATACCTTAGAATGTTTGAGTTGCAGTTCTGCTAGTTCAACCTGTTGAAACAGAAAATATGTATTAGTCTGCTTTGCAGGATAGCAAAATGCATTTACATGAAGTTACAACAACTAGGTATCATCCAGACAAGGGCTGTCCAACTCTTTTCAAAGAAGACCACTTTCAAACTCAGGTCATAGATAAAGGGCCACTTTCTAACTAAGTTCAAAGATGGAGGGCCACTTTCAAACTCAAGTTATCGCTGGAGGGCCACTTCAGACTAAGCTCAGAGATGGAAGGCCACTTTCAAACTAAGGTCATAGATGGAGGGCCACTTTCAAACTACGGGCATAGATAAACGGTCACTTTCAGAGTTAGTTCAAAGGTGGAGGATCACTTTCTGACCTAGTTCAGAGGAGGGCCACTTTTGGATGTAAAAATATCAATATAGCTAAAGTTCTGTATTAACTTTGACCTCAGGGTGCGGTGGGCACAGCTGAAAGAATGGCGGGACGTGCATTGAGTAACCCTTATCTAGAATGTGAAAGCTTAGATAAAGAAAGAGTACTTCGATTATCAAAAGTTGCGAGAAAATTCGATTATCAAAAGTTGCGAAAGCATGAAAATACTTCTGAGCCGTTGATCCTCTTGAAAGGAAAAAAAATTAAATAGATAATTCAACAATTAGCTAAAAAAATATTATGAAAGCAAAAGATGCATAAAAACGAGTAGATATTAATTACTGTCCTTTAATACATGACCAAAATCATTTCAAAAAAATCTATATCAGAAACTAGTGCAATAATAATGCTGGAATTGAAACGGTTTTTGGAAACCGCAGCCGAATTATACATGTCAACAGAAGAGCCACGACGAGAAGCATGTCAGAGAGAGTTCCTTTCTTCTTTATGTAATTCGACATTCCAGAGTTCATTAGTTCGATATACCATAAGAACCGATGTTATTAAGACTTAAACGATGTTAAGATATAGAAATAACCGATATTAAGACATAACCAGAAAGACTTTACCTATGAAATACAGGACGTTTCGAGACACCATGTCTCATCCACAGCTAATATGAAAGTGGCAATAAGAAGTTTTATAGATAAAATTGGGGAAAACAACAAGTGGGAAAAACAAGTGGGAAACCAAGAAGAGTAGACTCACGGGGATACCATAAATGGGGAAATATACAGTAGATGCCTATATTAGGAGATATACTACCAAACAGCAAAAAAACTCATATCTGCCTAAATAAGGGAAGGATGAACTATCAAAACAAGGGAACTACGGTAAACAGGCCTATCCTAACATAAGTAAAGAATACGTGCAAAACTTCTTATTGTCACTTTCATATTAGCTGAAGATGAGACATGATGTCTCGAAGCGTCCTGTATTTCAAAGATAAAGTCTTTCTGGTTAGGTCTTAACATCGGTTATGTCTATATCTTAACATCATCTAAGTCTTAATAACATCGGTTCTTATGGTATATCAAACAAATGAACTCTGGAATGTCGAATTAAATAAAGAAGAAAGGAACTCTCTCTGACATGTTTAACGTCGTGGCTCTTCTGTTGTAATGCTGGAATATTGAGAAAATGCGTGGAGTGATTAAATATGACTAATTTGAGTGTCAAAATACCACGTCATACATACCAAATTTTTCTTAAATGCTTGCACTTTGTTCTTTCTCAGGTCTGTCAGCTCTGTAATGAAAATGGCCTTGCACTATACCCAAAGTTATAAATGCTCTTTACCAACTAAAAATTACACACAATGTCAAGAAAAGCTTTAAAACTAACTGTACTAAAAATGAAGGTAAAGCCCAAAGGGTTCTCCTAGGTTTGGTAAAAATGAAACATCTGCATAAACTTCTGTGAAACTAAAAAGCTATGCTTTACGATAAATGAACATAAAATTCTTCAGGTGGCTCTGACAAAATACCTTGCTTTGCAACATCCGATATTTTTTCAAATTTCTCATTTGCCGCTTCCTTTGCTTTCTCTGCCTACAAGTGAACGTACAATTTAAAACTCTGAAGTATGGTAAATCAATTCTTCGGAGGTTGTAAGTGAACTACAGTCAGGGGCGTTGCTAGCCAGTTCAGGGGGTGCAAGGTCAAATTTGAACGGGGGTGCAAGGCTATATTTGCCAACAAAAGGGCGTAGTCACTTACTAAGGGCGTGGTTAGTCAACATTCTCTTTCAAAGGGTGTGGTAACTAATAAAGCAATTCTCAAGGAATGAAATGAAGGAGCAGTAAGGAGGGGACGTAACTGATTATGTTCATTAATGAGCTCAGCATTCAATAACGTTTATGCAGGAAGATGTTAGGATGAATACGATAGGGGAGAGAGATGTAAGACACCTGGGGTGAAAGCCCAAGAAAAATTTGAGGATACGCCCTTTAGAGCTTCAGAAAACGTGGGAAACGCCTAATTTTTGTCTATATCCATGGCTTTCAAGCAGGTTTAAAAACGTAGGTCAATGGTCTGAAAAACTGGTGTGGACACGCCCACCCAACTCCACTACATAGCTCGTCACGAAGCTTCAGTTCTGAAAAATGCCAACAAAGCAAAAGAATGCAATCTGTGAGAAGTAGATTCTGAGAAGCAGGAAGGTTCAATTGCTTTGTAAGCCTTCCTCGGTTTTTGAAAAAATAGTGATCTAGATTATCAAATCGTTCTTCATTCACTGTCTACCGCCAATTTCCTTTTCTAAGCTTCAAAATCTTAACACAGGGTTCATCTACGATATTAGAAGATTTCACCTCATAGAGCACCTAATTCAGAGCACCCTGCTGACAACGTCTTCTTATGAGAATGAGTGTACAATACATTCTATGTTGTGAAATATCAATAACTATCGAAGTTGTGATACTGTCGGCAAAACAGGCATCAATATTGAAACTCCTTTGACACCAACGGCAATCCTAGATTTGCCGACAAAAGCCAATATTTTAGAAATTTGTCGACAGCCTCTGAGGCCAGAAGGGTGCCTCACCCCATGCAATTCCCCGTATTGACGCCCCTGACTAAAGTCATATCCCATTAAGTCTTACCCTGGAAAAGTCAAACGTTCTCTTAGACTGACTAATTTTGTCACCTCTCCTGGATTTGCTTATCAAAATCAAGCTAAAATTCTTCGACAAAGTTGCAACATGAAAAAGTCCCACTTTTCCATTATCAAAATGATTGCAGTGAACTAGCATGCACAATCTATCAGACCTTGTCAGTTAGCAAATGCGCAAACATCCACACATGCGCAAAGCGAATTGCGGTGCGTGTGATTGATCACATTCGTGCAAATGGGTGTTCTTGAATGTTGTCTGGTGACTTTAAATTCCAGTTTCATTATGTGGAAATGTAGTGACCTTTAGCTTATCTTCATACATTCCGCCCTAGCATGTTGACCAAAATGATCACTAACTTCCGACTTTCAGGAGCAGCGTTTAGTATGATAGTGAAGAACTGCTTTCAAGTCTATCGTTTAAACTATAGTAGTTTCCTTGTTTGAACGACTTCTTTTCTCTGTTTCCTGATTTGATCTGAGCATGCGTAGCGATCACACGTGCAAAATAATTTGCACATGTTACTTACTGCACGTGCAGTATTTTGCTAAAGACAAGGCCGACATGATCTAACTGTAAACAAAGACTTATTGGATGTGGCTTGCTAACTGGAATTGAAAATACAAACACTAAAAAAGATATGGAAATCTAACTCATCCTATATGAATAGTACTCAATGTATAAAAAATTTGCTTTTTTGAGGAGTGCAAACTGAAGTCCTACATTATTGAAAAATAAATAAAAACATGTGACTTGCTTTAAATAACCAGGGCTAGAGTAAAATTGTGTAGAAAAATTATATAAAACATCATCATACTGAAACATGTCACCACATAAAAGCCCAACAAGCTATGATTTATAAAATTATTCAGTCAACTGTGAACTGGCTTCCAATAAGATATCAAAAAAGGGTAACAGGGGGAATACATAAATATATATATATATATATATATATATATATATATATATATATATATATATATATATATATATATATATATATATATATATATATATATAACTTGAATTCCTTGTATCCTCTATAACTGAGAGTGCTCAATACATTTCGTAGAGCGTAATATAGGTAGATTGACACAGAAAATAAAACTGCGGAATTGCGACTATTAGTTTCACGATTTCTCGATCATCAGGCAATTCTGATGATGATCGAGAAATCGTGAAACTAATAGTCGCAATTCCGCAGTATCATTTTCTGTGTCAATCTACCTATAATATATATATATATATATACATATACATATATATATATTTATATAGATATATGATATATATATATATATATATATATATATACATATATATATTTATATAGATATATATATATATATATATATATATATATATATATATATATATATATATATATATATATATATATATATATATATATATATATATATATATATATATATATATATATATATATATATATATATATATATATATATATATATATATATATATATATATATATTCTTGGTATTTGCTGTTCTCTATAGTGATTTGATTGGCAATAATATTCTAAATAGTAGTAAAAGCTTGCTGTGAATCTGTCTTCCCAGGAAATAAAAACTTTTTTGATGCAATGGTCTCCCATAAAGAATTACACATTGAAGTGAAATAGATACCTCAGCTAGTCCCTTATTTTTTGTCCGTGCTTTGTCAAGGGTCTTGTTAGCAGAGTCCAGTTCATGATGGCATCTCACACGTCTGTAAAGGACATCTTTTGCTGCTTGAGTGTCACGCATATGGTATTTTAATAAATCTGTCAACTTCAAATCAGTATCTGAAGCCTTTCTATTCTCAATTTTCTAAGAAAAAACATATGGCAAAGTCAAAACAAAGCAAAATCCAAGGAGAACAATTTACAATCATACACAACTAGTTCATAGAACTACCTATGTTCAAAAGCATAACAACCATGAGAGAGAGAAAGAGAGAGAGAGAGACAGGTAGAAAAATAGATGGTGGGACAGAGAACAGTAAAGTGAATTTCACTCACTCTAAGCTTTTCCATAAGTTCACCAGTTTTATTGAATACTCTTAAACAAAAAAGACAAATTAAGACATGGAATTGCTGTGAGATCTGCTGAGAATCAAGTAAAAAAGAAAATTAGTTAAAAGATCCAAAAAACTCTTACAGTACAAAATTTACATGCTGTGGCTGAAAAGCCATCTACCAGGCCCATAGACACTGGGGGGTAGAGGGCATTGTTCCCCCCAGTAATTCACTGGGGTTGTATATAGAAGTGCTATACACTGTACATTTTACTCATTTTTCAATTGACCTCTACCAAATGTATAGTCTAGGAGCATCATCACAAAGAGATCTGATGTGCAGCTCTTTTAATTTTTTGTGTGATGGACTTTATGCCTCTTTTCCAGTCATGGCACAACCTTTCTAGGAGTTTCTGTTTGCAGCTTAGAGAGTAAAATGCTGGTGCTTCAATTCCTGGATTGGCTGGCCTACTGCAAAGATGTGCACATAACAACCCGTTTGGGGAATAGTGTGCTTTTTCCTTTTGAGTGCACTCCATGCAGCAAATGCCAGATATCTGGGGGGGGGCAAGCTTTGTCTTTTTTCGACCTACTTGTATGAGAATGCTCTGCTTCTAGCATTGGATTATACACATGCAACAACAGCAAGGAAATGTCAGTGTACCTAGGTTGAGGGATTAGTCTCCTTCTTAGCATGAATACTGATGATTGACACAACTGTATTCTACTTTGCAAAAAGGCATTTTCCAACATTCTAGAAGATGCTGCCTCAAAAACTTTTTCATGGGGCAAGCCCCCATATCCCCATTTCAACAGCATGCCTATCAAACATGACTATTTTGGCACATACTTTTTTACTTACTGAAGCAGATATGTAACATTTTAACACTCCCTAGCTCCTAAATTGACTTCTACATCTGTGCCCCCACTGATCCAGTTCAATTGTCTACAGGCCTTCTTACTACAGTAAACATCAAGAAATCTTAGGATATGTGGTAACAAGCACATCGGGTATGGTAGGAGTGGTTCCAAAATGTAAATGCCTATTCATGCATTTTACTGCAGCCTTTTAAATCATGATACAAATTAACTCACTTGTCTAGATCAGTTCTCTCTCTTGTTCCTAATGCTGCAAACGATGTGGATACCTTTATTAAGATATCAGCAAGTTTTTTCTCACTGATAAACATTCTATCACATTTTGCAGCTGCATCCTTCACCCTGAAATTGAGAATGCTGCTATTACTATTTCTATCTAGCATAATATGACCAAAATTCAAAGAAAAATAACACAACTAGGAGCAACAAGAAATGACAAAAATGGGTGCACTGTCCATTTTGGAATTTAGTTTGCTGTAAGACCCCATTGGGAATAATTAGCCTTTTTTATAAACTTATACACACATGAAATATGACTAATTTGTAACTGAAGATTATTGAAGAATCAGTCAAAACATGTCTTATAAAATGAAATTAGTTGCTTTAGTGTTGTTGATAAACTTTGGTAACTTTCCAACAACGTTTAAATGCTTCACTATTAATTATAGCAGCTTGACCAACCAAATTTGCAAGGCAATCATCAACAGCAATCAATAAAATCACTTGGGGTGAATAATCCAATTCTATGTAAAAGGAGTATGTTACAAAATAAAATATCACATACTTGTTAAAGTAGTCAATATGGACCTTCTTTTCATTTTCAAAAAACTCATCACTTTCCTTAAAGAAAAGTCAAAAGAATCATGAAATTCAGTAAAAATAATTCTAAAACTGAGAATTGCAACATGACAACAAAAGCTACCATTTTTGGTAATGCAGCTGTTTTTATATATATCAAGAAAATAAAAAATGAAAGATATCTACCTTTTGTCCGGCTAACAGAACTTTTTCATCCACTCCTTTAACTATACCCTTTGCAAAGCCTTTAAGGAAATCTTTAGCACCTCTGCCCTTAACACTCAACTAAAATTAAACATCACATTCAATTAGCTGTTTTCAACAAGAAGGCTTTTATTACTTAACTATCAACAAATATTGCTGGAATATAGAAGAAAAACAGATAAAGGGATCCGAAAGATGTGCATATGAAAGTTATGATACCTTGAGATAAGAGAAAACTTTTCATAACAGTTACACACTAAAATGGAGGTCAAAGATGGGATATACAAAAATATTAATAGAAAATAAATTCATTCTTTCATGGATTTCAGACAACTGGACACACATTGGATATAAAAATTGAAATGAGTCCTACAATGCCATTCTTTAGAACAATATACTTGAATAAGTCTCCTCATAATTTGTATTGATTGCCTCCTCAAATGGCTTGCTATCAGCCCAATACAACACTTCATGAATCATTTAAAATGTCTGTTGTCATTATGATACCAAATATACCCGTGAAACCACTTAAAGGTGCAGAAACACTCCAGTAGATGACATGAAGGCATTGATAAGACTAGATATTGCCAGACTGGATCATTTTTTCATTTGGAAAAGTTTGTGTCTAAATTCATAAACTAAATAAGCAGGATATTATCATCTTGACTACAAGACTTACATCTTCTTTGTATTCCAAGAACACTTTGAAGTTCTGGTCATTTCGCAAAGTTGGATGAGCAGCAAGTCGACATAGAAAAGCTTCATGCATTGCTACAGTTTTCTTGAATGTTGCCAGATACTCCCTAATATTGCAGATGCATTTAATATCATAAAATCATACTGAAATGATACCAGCATAAAACATTGGATCCATTCAAATAAATATACTAGATTGGGCACAGAAAAATTATGAAAAGACAGTTTTAAGATTGGCACATCTATGAAAATTAACAGGGAAGTGGACACTGCATTATTAGGAAAATAAAATAATTACGCCTCAAGTTCTGCTTTCATTTTCTGAAACTCTTCCTTTGTCATAGTGCTTTCACCTGAAATGGGTGTGAAGACAAATTTATACACTAAATCAAATCAGTGTGAAATTTCACCCTCCACCCCCCACTTCATAAAATGTTAAGCAACTAGACTGATTTGAAAAATAGTTTGGAAACTAAATATCTTTCAAATGCACATGCTGTTGCAAAAGGAGATAACGGTTAGATCAACACTGTGCTACTGAAGAACAGTTAGTTATTTTCATTTGGGCAGCACTGCTAATTTGATTCTAATGAATGTCTATAAAGCAGAATGTGATGAACAAAAACTCATATACCTTCACTCAACCTCTGCAGCTTCTCACGGCTGGCATCAAAATCAGGTTTTGGTGGGGTAGGTGGAATCTATAGTTAATAATAGAGGTAAATTTCTAAGCTCATTGATAACAAATTGAGGCACAAAGTAGACAAGTAGAAGGTAGGAAGAAAAGAAACAAGACAGATATAAACTGGAAAAGCAAGAAAAAAGTACAAAAAGTAAGGTAAGACATCGGAGAAACAAGAAATGCAAAGAGAAGAATGTAGGGGAAAAATCACTTTAAAATAAATTCCATTTCTCCTTAAGTTGCCCAACATCACTATGTAATCCCTTGTTGTCCTCCTGAGTATAACATTCAAGCATGGTCAACCAGAAAGAATTAAACATATCTCAAAGTTCTTGTGCTCAAAAACTGGGAGCAGATAAGCAAAATCTTGTGCAATTAGTGTGAACAGTGAGGACTGTGCAAACGAGAAGTTCATTGCTCATAAAGACTTTTATAGTCATCAAAGGAAACCAACCTGGAAAATAAAGGTAATAATAATAGTACAGAGCTTTCTAGTTCACATGGTACATACAATTATTCCAGCATATTCCTCATTTTCTGCATATCTATCATGTAGCCAAACAAATTCCTCATGTTCTCTGACTACAGAGAAGTCAGATGATTTGAAATCTGGAAGGGTTGTCTACAACAATGAAGAAAAACTAGAATTAAAACCATCAAATCCTTTCAAAACAATGAAAGCCAAACATACATAAAAAAGAGATGAATATTTGAGAAATTTAAAGGTAGACCACCTGTTAATATGAAAACCTTGAAAAGAGAAATTTTGGTCCAAAAACTGGTGTCAAAAGATTGAGAACATGAAGATATCAAATAACTATCTGCAAAAACTGCGCCATAACCACAGAACTATCTGTGTAAAAATGATGAAAAAATAAAAATTATATTTCTAACAATCAAAGAAAGAATGAGAGCATTTTGGGCTATGGCACATCAAAAGGAAATATCTACATATTTGAATTTTCCTTCTCTCAGTTTCAATCATAAAATCCCATCCTATGTATCTGAGAACCAGTGATTTTTGATGGCTGTGGATACAAAGGTACCCTACCTATTTCTTTGTGTAAAAAGTTACCAATTCCTCTAAATATTGCCAGTTCCTTGTTTGCCATAAAATTATACAATATCACATACCTTTGTGTGCACAGTAAATTTCACTTTATCCTTTTCACTAAGTGCATCTGAGATGTCAACAAGCAATGAATTATCTGTTGTTAGATCAACGGTTGTTGCTCTCTGCTGCAAAATATAAAATTGTGGCTACCATTGAAGGAGAGCTTTATAAAACTTATTCACAAAGAGCTAAAAATTTGCATGTGATAAAGTGAAAGTGTCAGAAAGTTTTGGTTATCTCCTGGCTTATAATTTACTACATAAGTCATTGGTTTTTAGCTCAAACTAAGAGCAGAAGATTCAAAACTCTCATGGTGCCATTCTTTGTGGCTGCTATTTCAGCACATTTTGCTGGTGACCAAGATATTTGCTTCCTTTATTTTCACTCTTCTGAAGGCTACATATTTGTAATTGGCTACACTAGATCTTCTGTGTCCAATAAATTTTTTCTTGTTGGAAATGACTATTGAAGTTCAAAACAAGGTCTCTACTAATCAAGTGCAATAAATAGATTATTACATATCCATCCTCTTGTTCCAATTCACTACTGCAGACTCATAAAACACCTACTACTACAGCAAACCAAAAATATATTCTGAGCTTGAACTAACTATAAATCACATTCATGTTTTTATAAGAAAAAACACCCTCTGGCCTGAAGCCTGAGGGTGTTTCTTAGTATTTTGTCAAATTCAGCCTTAAATTTTTCACAAATCTTAGGGCTTTCAATGACAACAAAACTCCAGACTAGGTAACTGTGATGCAAGAAAAAGTAATAAGGTTTGCCAGGCATGTAATGGATATCAATTATATTGTCTGTCTAGTTTGATCAAAATGTAAGATCAAGTCTTATTAGCCTGCCAGTGTTTCATAAGTGTTGTTTTAATTTTTGCCTACTTTCAGCCTCATGTTTCTCATAGATATATTTTCTATCCAAAAATTTTAAAACCTATGCAAAGTGAAAGCAGCACAAATGGCAAAAAGTGTTAGAACTATTGTTTTGGCTCTTTGGTTCCAATGAACAATACTCCATGTAAATATCTAGATGTAATACAGGTACACTACATCTTCCAACTTGACACAACTATATTTTTTCTTTTTTTCTGCAATACCTAAGAAGCTTCATGGGCAATTGCTTGAATTGAAAATATCCTTGACTATGCTCAATGACATCAAACATTATTCTGTACAAGAGCATTGGCTAATGGAGCTCATAACAAGAAATCTTGGATACCTTGGATGGCGCTTCATCTGTTTCATTTAAAATATTCTGTCCATCGTCTTCTTCCTATATAAAAGAAATCATGCAATGAGATTAAACATCTCTGTAACATAATGTAAATGAGAGGGTTGCTAAAAAATTCTTGTCACTGGTATTTTTTCTCAAGACTAATACATAAATATTTCCAAAACTTAGCTTCAAATCAAGACTTGGGTAATTTTAAGCATGCATCTAAGATTATCTGGCCTCATGCTCACTCAGGTCCTATTGCAAAAAACTAATGAAGCAAGCAGATCATCCACACCCTCCATTGCTTTTCTAGGTTCCCAAATTTGTGATCTAAGAATGCACAATTAATTTCTGATGGAACTTACACTGAACAAAATTTGAAAAACTGCATATACTAGACACATAAATTGATGCTACAAATTCTATCAGCTTGAAATAATTTTCTCCTCACAAATATTTAGAAAAATTTATATATAGGGCTCTTGGATATAAATTGCTGGACATTTGTATAGGTTGAGAAGTAATGAGTATAAAGTGCATAGTACAGAATTACAAAAAAAATTAGCACATGTGTAGTAATAAAAGATAATGGGAGTTCTTTGAAACTACTGTCCTTGGACTTTAAGTTCTACACTTTAATATATTATGCAAAGTTGTCTATTTTATGCAGGGTGATTTACTGCCCTCACAGGCCTGTTTACATGGGCAATTGACTGCCCTTGTAAAACCTTGACTTTGCCCACAACACCAACTCATATAGCAAACTTAACTATTGTAGCTTGATGCTCTTAGACGCTACACACATAGAAAAGTTCTTAATGGACAATTGCCCTCATAGACTGATTTGTGCAGTCCTTGCTGTTCTTCCCAGTAGCCAACTACCTTCAACATATATTACTGCAAATGACCAAATATTCTGTTATAGTTAATAATTTCAACTATCATCAAGGTATGAATCCATGTGGAAGCTTGGTGGGAAAGGCTGTTACTCAGTGTAAGCTAACGCCTACAAAGATCAATCTTGATCCTTTAATTGTGGCATTACAATTGATCATTTACCTCTCCATAGTTATCAACGCATAGATAAAACTGTGAGAAATACAGTAATAATTAATTCAACATATTCTGAGCAGAAATTTGAATTGATGAATTTGCACAAAATCAAAGAGTATGTCTGAATCAACATAGAAAACTTGGAGGAAGGCTAGAAGCGTGGCCTGCGTCGAGTGGAATCCTACTGATTTTGCATCTGCGTACGCCAAATGAGAATAGCAGCGGAATAAATCATAACAAATACTCCTAAAATTATAGAACAACTACTTTTCAAACAAGCGACGCATTAAAATGGAAGGAGGAGGAGAAAGCGGAACGAACGTGGAAGAATACGTGGGCCTAGGGCCTATAATTGGAATGTTGACTGTTATATTGCCGCCCATCGTGACAAGCCATTGTTAACGTTTTGAGAAGTGAAATGAACATCAGAGCTATAAAGTGATGCAACTCACCATCATTTTTGCTCCTTTGCAACACCACCCAAAGTCAAGAATAATCCAACTTCCACTCCAACTCCCCTGGAGTTCTAGCACCAAAGAGAACAGATGATAACGGACAGAACAGCTGAGCGGCTGGATTGCTCCGGACTGGAGAAAGGGGGCCTCGAATTGATTACGTATCAGCCAAACCAATACTTATATTTCACAGAGCTAAATCCCCCGAAAACATAAGTTATTAAAAGCCGATGGAACCAAAGTTATCAGAAGCCAGTGGGAACACGGTCTTTTTCATGTAGAAATAGAGAAGCTGCAATCTCGTAGATAGTCTTTCATGGGCGGAGTGGTGTACCGAAACGAGGTGGGGTGGGGGTGGAGTTGTGGTCATAGTGTACAAAAGGGCGTGGCTGCTATTCGCCAAAAGCAACACCTTATGCCCCCCAGCGCCATTATTATTGTCCTACTCAGGGGCGCAAATGCAATTTTTAGGGGGTTTGTTCATGAGACCGGAATGTAGTTAGTGTAAGCTATATCCACTCCTGTCGGCGTGGATATAGCTTAAACTATACTTCTTGGCGTACTGGTGCAATAAAATGTAAATCTCGACTCACGGTTCATTTGATCTTTGCACCCCAGGTGCACTCTAACCTTTAATTTTGGCATACGCCTAAAGAACTACTGGCGTAACTCCGGCGTGACTTTTACACGGATAAGGGTTATCACTAAGGCAGTCGAAAAGTCTAAAACTCAAATTTGGTCAAAATAAAGTCAAAGAGTTTAATTTTCTGGTGTAAAGTAAAAAATATGGAGTGTAGTCAAAAAAGTCAAAAGTAGAGTGCAATGCCCGTACAGTAGAATTCCGCATAAAAGAATCTAGGTTTTCAGAGCAGCCTGGATAGGTTCTTGTGTAATTGGTTGGCACTCTCAATTCCAGCCTGTAAAGTTCTTAACGTCCTTATATGCCAGTCTTTCTCAAACAGTGGGGTGCACCCGGAAGGGAACAGGTATGCTTATAACTTTTTATAGATAATGATCTTATTCATAGTAACTAAGGCAAGTGGGGGGGGGGAACAAAATATTGTCACTTTCCTTAGTACATGCCTTTCTCATTAGCACAGCTTTTAGCTCAAGAACCATTGAAATTCCTTAAGAACACCTTTGGGTCAGAATTCTTGCTTAACAATCTTACAATCTGCTGTGTCACTGAAAAATTTTGAAAAGTCTTAAAAATTCTTGTAATATTGGAGTAGTAACTGGATGGCCCTTTTTTGTAATAAATTAATCTATACACAGACAGCTAATGATAATTTAAACTCTTAAAGTATTAAGCTGAATAAAATGAAGCCCATTATATGAGAACCTCTTGCCATTTCAGCCTCTTTGGGGCTCTTATTTAGTTCAAAAGATGACATTGCAGCCTCCAGGCTCTTATAAACATAAGTTCTTTTTTACGGGTTTCTACTGTATGTATATTTACTTTTTGGCGTCGGCCCAGGAAAGCTTACATTTCTCTTAGCAGGTTCAATTACTCAGGCTGCAAAGGACTTTCCATCCTTTTCTATGGTACTATAAAATTTCCAGACAAGTACAAGTTCGGTGGAAAAAATTTTTTTTCCTACTAACAAACAATGGTGATTTCTAAACATTTTAACAAGAGGGCCTCTACGCACAACCACGCCCATAGTTTGGGTGTGGCCCAGCTACAACCACGCCCATTTTTCAAAAGATGGAAACACGACAATTTAGTTTAACACTGATATAGTATAATCAACAATAAGAAATCCCTCAATAACCATACAGCAGTGCACAGTTGATCATAGCACTCTGGAAGCAAGGCCAATAAACTTTGAAAAGCCAAGCCAATGCATGAGTTTTAGGGGGGCTGAGCCCCCAAAAATGAGCAGAAATTTTAACAATGGGAGCTCCGCCCCCCTGAGCTCCTCTAGAAATAACCCCTGTCAGCAAAATCCTTCGAAAAGAGTACAATTTTCCACCAGGCCTTATTAGAAAATATTTTCTTTTGCTTTCCAAGAAAACATCAGGAGATTAAAATTTCTGAAAGTGTATTGTATTTTTCTGCGTTAAAATTACAAATGTTTGACTCACGTACATGTAAAAGTCAACAGTAGGTCAGAATTTCAACTTTTTTGGTTTCAAGTAAAGCGGGCCGATTCTGCGACCCAGTTGCCGGGACCGCTCACGCACCGCTCATAGCATGGACACGAGATTAAGTAAGTACATTTCACACTAGTTTTTGTTCTCATAGGTACCAGGCTTTCCTCTGAAAAGCGTTAATAAGCAGTGAAAATATTTCAATTTATAGAAGATGTTAAGGAGCTGCAGGAAACACTCCAATTTCCCTAGCAGTCATAACTAAATGAAAATGCATCTGAGCTCCCAAAGGTATGGACTACGTCTTTTGGAGTAGAGACTATAGCCTACCTTGAAAATAAACTGTGGCAGATTTGCCACATGACATAGAACCATCAAATACCCATATCTATTTGCCAAAGAACGAATTAACCATTGAAATGGCGATAGATGTACCTGTAGGCTCTGCAGACCATAGATCCCAAGAGTGGGGTGATCATAATACAGTAGGTTTCTAAAGTAGGCGTAAAGTAGCAGTAATTGGGCTATTTATCGTGTACGTAAACCTACGTTAAATAAAAGGATGATGATGATAATGATGATGATGATAATGATGATGATGATGATGATGATGATGATGATGATGATGATGATGATGATGATGATGATGATGATGAT
>OLMO02000275.1:5932537-5975293 GCA_900291935.2 Cassiopea xamachana
ATACTATATACTATACTATATACTATACTATATACTATACTATACTATACTATACTATACTATACTATACTATACTATACTATACTATACTATACTATACTATACTATACTATACAAGAGATCGTTGAAGTGACTGCTTTCATTTGCATACGTCAAAATCATGCTTAAGTAAATCTTTGAAATATCAAAATTGAAAAACATTCAGAAGGGGATGAAAACAACTATACAAATATTGATTGCTTTCTGGGCCTATTGGAACGGTTCATGACTACGAAGATTGGGGCTTTCTAGTGAAGAGGAACATCAGTGATGAAATGGTGCACTCCGTCAAATATGATATGCGGAAACATGACATGGCGACAAAGATGAAAATTAATGCACAATAGAGTTACATCTGAGCGTCAGATGTATACTGGACAAGTATTTGACTTGAAGACTATTCTGCTAGCTCTCCTTTGCCAATCATATCAGAATTTAAACTGTATTATAATATGTTATGCCACACTTTATTGTATTACACTATATATTACACTGTACTATACTACATTACATTATGTTGTATAATATTATACTATATTATACTTGGAGAAGTATACATGAAGTCCAATATGTTAAGAATACCATAGTCAAAATTTAAAAAGCACTATGTGGTGCATAGGGGAATTCCATCTCGATTAATGATGATGGTGGATGCAGTAGATATAGGACTTTGGGAGTAGACGAAGGAAATGATGATCAATTGGTAAATTTTGAGTATGATAATTGCAACTGGCACCATCTACTTAGGGCCTGTTCATATGAGCCCGCTTAGCGGGCCAGCTCACTTAGCGGGCCAGCTCACTTAGCGGGACAAATTTCATGTTCTGTCCATATGAGCCCAAGCGAGATCTCACTTAGCGGGCTAGCCCGGTTTCTCATATGAACAGAAAAGGTATTTTGTATGGAAATTGAGGGTTAGGCGAGATCTCGCTAAGTGAGGTACCTCGGCTAGCGGGCTCATTTGAGCAGGCCCTTAGAGCAGAAACTAAATTTATTTTACCGTTCGAACCAGAATTTCTTAGTCCGTAACTTGACATGACGTGAAATTTCACTTTCCCATCCAGCAGGCCAAAGTGAAAAGCATAGCACTTATATAAAGTGTAGTTTTGAAGACCTGTTAATGTTGCCCATTGAGGAATACTCCCGTTCAGATGGAACGTATCGAGTAACAACCGTTTGCCATAGTATTCATAACATGCTATTTCATATCGTCCATCTGGGGACCATCTGTCCTTTGGGTACAGGTATGATGTAGATGTTATTCCAACTGAAATGGCTGTTGTGTTTATTGTGGTCATTGTTGGATATACGATTCGATGTGAAAGATCTCCTAAAACGCAATGAAAATGCTCTGTAATACGTAGCCAAAATATTTTCATAAAAAGATTGACATCAAGTAAATTTTTTATTATTTCGCTATTTTATTATTAACAAAACATGTATTACAAGGTTAGCAATTAAACCAATCCCACGGGTTTGAACATTACATCATCCATATTGTGATTGGTCAATTTGCTTGTTTTGACCACCAAAACTGCGGTGATTGGTGGGCAAAACAAGCTCATTGACCAATCATGATAAAAATAACGTAATGGTTTGTCACGTGTTCTAGAGTCTTATTGCTTACTTTTTAGCATACATTCTGACAATAAAAGAACAAAAAAATAGTGACAAATTATTTTCAGCTGGATCTATCTACACTTCAAGATGAAAGCTCTCATTGTCGGTTCGGTTTACTGTCTATGCTTATTCTATCATAACATATTCTCTTCTGTCTTACTCATTTGTACTCTTCTTACTTTCTTTAGACACTATTCTGTTCTTTGTTTTCTAAGTCCTTTCCTCTTCCCCTTAAATTATCCAACAGTTCCTTTTCTTTAAACTTCATTCTTACCCCCAAACATTCAATCGTTATCAATCTAATGTCCACGTAAAAGGCAACTTATGGCCTAAGAATAGAAACTTGAAAGGATTTTCAATAAATATGAGAGAAATCCTGTTATCATTTGACAAGATTTTTCATGCAGTATGCCATTACTAGCAAACTCTAGCCTGGAATGAAAACACAGAGCTTCAAAGCAATATACAACTGCGAAGCAATTATAACTTTCATGCAATTTATGTCTTCCAAGCAGTATAGCATGCAACAGTCAGCATAGATGTCAAATCTTGATTGGCTAACAAAAGAATCACTATCGAAGGATTCCTGCTAATAATGTTGCGAGGTTTCGTTCGAGAAGGATGTTTTGGTGGTAAATAGTGTACTTTCTTTGCGAAAAAACTGATAACACATAGTTTCGAGTAATTGAAAAATATTTTGGAAGCATACTCAGAAGGCTTCAATTCACATTTCCAGAAGGAGCAATTTTTATATCTTGCGTGGATGAAAAGCTTTCGCTTGTAATGTCCATCCGTCTTTGCTGGTAATGTCGATAACTTTCCATCCGCGCAAGATATAAAAATTGTTCCTTCTGGAAATGTGAATTGAAGCCTTCTAAATACGTCTGCAAAATAGTTTTCTATCATTCGAAGCTATGTGCTATCAGTTTTTTCGCAAAGAAAGTACACTTTGTACAACCAAAAGACGCTGCTCGATGCTTTTCGAACGAATTCTCGCAACATTATTGGCAGGAATACTGCAATGGTGATTCCTTTGTTAACCAATCAAGATTTGATGCATATGCTGCGACAGTCAAAGCAATGATGATTCACAGTTCATTAGCTCCATTGCTATGAGACATCAAATCTAGGAAAAAGTTAAATTTTCAACCAGAAAGAACAAGGAGATTCGGAAAGCTGCCAGGAAATTCTCTACTCTTTTTCAGAAAGAAGTTGCTCGAATGAAATGAGCTTCTGGCTATTGGGGGTGGGAAAATGCAGCCCCCACCTCCGTCTCCGACACTTGTGTCAGTTTTTCCAACTTTAATTGAAAAATGGAGTTAATTTATTGCTTAACTGATATGCGTCATACGTGAAAAGACTTTGAAGGTAGCTAGGAATCCTGTGTAGAACATGTGCTACTTTAAATAAATATATGAATAGCGAAAGTAAGGGTAGAAATTAAATGGTAAGTGCAGAATGAAAGACCAAGAAGCAAGAATATAGACCAATCATACTTCCGTAAGGATAGAAGGCCATTTTGTAAGGATCATACTTCCATTTGCTTCCATTGAAGTGCCTATATAGCGTCAGTACCCCCTCACCCCAGCATCTAAATGAAATACAGTAGTATCCATACAATCTCTTGATATCTGAATTCCCAGTACCATTAAGAGAGAATCTGAAAAGAAATACGTAACAATGTGCAACAAAAGCATAATTCTATCGGCAATAGCATTCGTACGTAAGTCAATACGCATTCTTATCTCCAAACCAATAACTATATTTGGCTCAATAGCCAGCGACTTTGGGATCATTCACACACTATGCAACGCCTCTTTCCCGGAGGGAAGGCAACTCAGTATACTAAGGTATTGTTTAATGAATATGATTGTTTAATTAATATGGAGGGCTATGCTACGGAGGAGCGCTACGAAAGCGGGAGGGAGGTGTTCAAAAACAGTAGGAAGTATCTCAAGAGGATTTCTTCGCCTTCCAACTGGGAACTAGTATGTTCGGACGGGGGAGCTATAGTCCCCAAGTCCTTCCCTAGCGACACCATTATCTGCACCCCAGTTTTTACGGACTTAATATAAGATGTAAAGCAATTATCACTGAATATGTAGAAATCTTACATCTCTTTATCACCATTTTGTGTGACATTGAAGATACAAGATGAATTGCAGGACAATCCAAAGCTATAGTCATGGGTGGACACCCAGATAGATCCAGTAATAATTGTCGCGTACGAAGCTCGTGACTCAATACGTCCAGATTTGTACATATAGGAAGACGCGTTAGCTGAAAATGAAAGCGGATTCTCCCAAAGAAATTTGTCGCTGTCATTATTCAATTTCAAACTGCTGATGTTGTATAGTTGTTGAAAGTAAAAGTAGTTTCTTCGATAAAGGTCTAAAAATAAAACAAAATAAATCGTCACCAATGACAGCAAATGTATTCCCGGTGATTTCATTTCATTCCAATTCGTAGATTTGTCTAATTTTGGTGTTATATAAAATAGTTATAAAGACTAATTAAGACCAGTAAATTAACTAGAATACTAAAATAAATCAACTACTTAATTTAAAAATTGATAATAAAATACAGTAAGTTAACACTTAAGATTTAAAAATGATGCACTTGCATTGAAGTACCATTCCAGGCTTTAATTTTTTTCTTGAATATAGCTAAGCTCTATGAAGTTTTAATCCTAACGCCGAGGCTATTCCAGAGTAGGTTTCCTATAAGTTTCATTGATTTAGTACCAACTCTTTGTGGTGTGGCCGACTGAAGCTCGGAGAATTGCTTAGATCTCAAGTCATATTTCACCAATAAGCAACTTTTACATGTCACATGACCATTACGTAATCTTACTTCTGATTGGTTGAACTTCAATTGGAGGGCTAGCGGCGAAAAAACATTGCTTGGCCTAGTGAGCTGTTTGTTGTTATGTACGGTGAACAGCATTTATTTATTGTTTTCTTGTTGTGTTTGTTTTGTTTCATGTACAATGCTAGTGATAAAATCTCGACAGTGATCTTTTGGGAACACGTTGATATCTGCGAGGAAGAATTGCATGTAGTTGCAAGTCGATCAAATGGAAGCAGTGACGAGTTAAAGCTGTAGAAAAACAGTCAAGAAAGGATATCACAGGTGAAAATTTCTGATTTATCTGATTTATCTTTAAACCAGACAGACTTAACTCAGGGTGACGAAGGACAAGAAGACAGAAGCAAGATTATGAGCAATAGAACCAAACAGTTGATAACCAAGGTGCATTCCATGTACCTAGGCCCGTGAATCTTCGGAGTGCACAACAAAGCTCTATTTTCGGTATTTAGCGTGGAAACTAATAGAAAAAGTTCAAGGCGTGTAACTTCTTGAGTATTTGGCTTGTGAAACTGGATGGTGCTGCACAGGCACAGTTTTCGGCGCACCAAAACTATTCCCTGGCGTACCTTCGTTGTGCGGTTTACAAGAAATGCACCCTGTGTTGAGATGCCATCTACCTTCATGCTCCTAGCAATTGAATTGTTGGTTGTTCGTTAGTTAATTGTTGTGTTGTTTTTCTTCATTATTTATATTATTTCTTGATTCGATACAGTCCTTTATTACATTATTACGTATTAATCCTGAGCAGAACTAAGAAGGGGTTCTAGATTATTTGGGACATTGGGACAGATTAATCGTAAATAAATCACTTCGTGAATAAAGCATGCATTTTACCAATATTGTCAAGGACTCTCACAGAAGAAAACTTTATTATGGTAGGCCATATCTTTTCTCTCCCGCCGCTTGCCCTCTGAGTCAGATCAGCCAATCAGAGTTGAGATTATGTAATGGTCATGTGATATGTGCAAGTTGCTTATTTCTTGGTGAAAAAATTCCACAGAATCTCACCCCAGCTTAGTGCCCTTCCATGCTTCTATTTATATTGCTGTATATGAGGAAGCAACTTACCAAACGTGCGATATATATAGGGGTAGCCAAGTGGATCAGATATTTTGCCATCCGGAAAAATAACTCCAATACGGCAGTAAGGGCGATGGGAAAACTCTGCAGTTATTTTGTACCTGAATCCACTGCGCAACTCAGTAGTGTATTTTGGACTGTAAATTACAACAAAAAGTGAACCCAATGAAGATTTAAGCATTAAGAAGAAGCTATAGCATGAAGATTAAATGGAGTCGTATTAGAGGTAATTCGTTCTACTGAATCTTGGCATTGAACAGGCAAAAGGGAAATGAAACTGTAACCTTTTCTTAGTTTTTCCTTGTCAGGGTTTTACTATAGGCACTAAAGCCTTTCCCTGACATTACTTACTAAAAACAAACAATATCCAGGGATTATGATAACAGTAAGATTTGAAAACTGTGCTTTGATGAGACCAGCAGTCTAGCAAAGTAGGAACAGAAGGAGTAGCACCCCCCCCCCTTTTACACAGCAACGGTCATCTTCAAAACTTTTACGTAACCAGGGAATTCGCTGCAAAAATAGTGATAGAAGATTAACGAGATCATTCATTTAGTATGAACACTGTCTGTAAAGACGATGTCTTTGAAGGGTAAAGTGCTTTTGAGCTAGTAATCAGCATGTTTCCCATAGAAATGAAAAGCAAAATTCCCTGACTTTTTCCTTAACTCTGACCGAAAGGATAGTGCCAGCCAGGAGAACTTTAGTGGGCTACACCCATTAAGAGCCACGACTGTTGTGGCCACACCTATTTCACGGATAGGATGTTGACTATCTAACGTAAGCCAAAAATAACCCTCAACTTTCCTCTATATTGTACGTTTTTCTATCATTTTCCCTGACTTTTCGAAGTTTTAACTGACTTTCTTTAAATTAGATATTTTTCCAGGTTCTGTACAAGACAAGGAGTTTGGGAAAGCAATTTCGTGCTCAATAAACACCTACATACTTGACTGACAGTAAATGTATTTCGAGAAAGAAACTTGCCTGCTGCCAATGGTTGATGCGTGCCTGTAACCATCAAGTAAATGTGTATAGAAAGTGAAGCTGCTGCTGCAGTTACCAAATATTGTGTGGTTTCCAGTCTGATTTGATACAAGATAGGTTACCATATATACACTAGAGTGAGAAGGGTGATCTGCTTCTGTATAGCTAAGGACATCGCTGTTTACGATGAGTCGATCATTTGATATTCGAAGCCTGATTAGTGCACCAGAGCCTACTTGAAATATGGCTATAACAGAAGACGGTCACTTTAAAGCAACGTCAGTAGTTAAGGTGGAAGCAAATAGGGACAACTGATAGAATCTTCAGCAGTAATTTATGTTTAAAACAATTTAAAGTAATTAAACAGGTAGAAAGTAAAGCTACCAAATTGAAGTGGGAGAGAGAAGCCTTGTAGACATTCGAAGATGTGAAACCCCCTAATGTCCTCCATCAGCACATCCTTATTGATGGAGGACGTTGTTGTTATTTGCTTTATTTTAACAGGCTTTTATACCTAGCTTTTCAGCTAAATTAGGCCTACTATGCATGCCGCATCCAGGCATGGGACCCCTAGTTTAACGTTTCTTCCGAAGTACGGCGGAGTGAGCCAGTTTGGTCGTTCATCTGAAGGTCGCCCATTCAGTTTCTGACCGTACACAGCCACGCTTAACTTCAGCTAAGCTAAGGGAACTGGCTGGGCCGCTTGACCACTCGTCCTGCTAAAGATTGCATACACGATAAAAGATTGTCACTAAACTTGAAAGAAAATTATCATTATACAAGCGAAGTCCTCTACTCAAAAACGACGTAGTTTACTGAATCCTAGCATAAGCTGTTGCATAGAGAAATTATATCAAGGCACAAAGACTGTCTGCTAAGAAGGAACTGAAAGGGATTGAAAAAGAAAAACCTTACGTGAATCTACTTTCTGACACGACGAGGCTTTGACACTTGGCAAGCATGTTATAATTATTGAAAGTAGTGCAATGTTGCTAAGAATGCCAAAGAGCTCTCCCATTATTGAGCAT
The DNA here is from genome assembly GCA_900291935.2 of Cassiopea xamachana. NCBI lineage: Eukaryota > Metazoa > Cnidaria > Scyphozoa > Rhizostomeae > Cassiopeidae > Cassiopea > Cassiopea xamachana. The sequence goes on from OLMO02000275.1 coordinate 5,940,163, forward strand.
CAGGTTAAAGTAGTTGTATATGCCCTAGAAATGAATTATAAAGCAGTAAAATTATCGCGTATTTCTAAGTAGCAAAAACTGCTTACAGTAATAATTGAATGAGTCCTTAATCCTTCTACTGCTTTGAAATGCAGTGTACGGCCAGAGAACTTGGCACTTGCCGAGTTCACACTACCAGTAAATAGCAAAGCGAAAAATAGAGGCATGGCATCAGAGCAAAGCGAATTGGAGCGAACGCATTACTTCTCAGGCATCCTTTCGCTTCGCTATTTTGCTTATAGTGTGAACACACCTTAAAAGTAAACGCTATTTCACAGCTTTTCGTCTTCAGTGCCATTCTTTAGTTGTTTGTTACGAAAACAAAAGTCGTCTATTTGAAGTATAGATACGCACCTGAAGGGGCAGCATTAAAAGACGTTCAAATTCAAATATTGTTGTTGATTGCCACGAAGAAAGTAGAATACAGAGTAGTTACGAGTAGTTAAAGGTGTCTGATTGAATTTTGCTTCATTACAAAGCCGCTGAGAGGTGGTGTACTCGGCATGGATGAATATAATCGTGTAATGGAGTGAATCGAATTCTTGATTCTAGCCTCAATCAGCATTGTGGGTTGATCTTAATTGGATGTTAACGTGATTAATCTTGTTGGCCAATAACCAATCAGAATTCTCCACTATGCAGGCTGAAGCTTCACATAGAACAATCCTTGAATAGGACTATCGAAAAGCATTCATTCACCATTGAACAAGAGCTTGTTTTGCAAGCTCAATTATATTCATTTTGGAAATCAAAAAACTTGCAGGGATTCCTTAATTATCAATACATCCTAGCTAGCGAAATTCTACGTGATGTGCTGCCGCAGTGATAAAAACCATAGAAATGGAAGGACTAGAATGCGTGGTAAGTCACGTGATGCGTAATGACTATGAGAAATCAAAATGGTACCAGCACATTGGCAAAAAAGCTGCAAGAAGTCGCAGTTGACAGTGCTTCATAGTAGTTTTTCTTGCTTTCTTGAACTGTCTTTACAAATTTCGTGCATTTAGTTAGGAGATCGTGTGAAAGCTTGAAACTTGAAGTCTTTTATGATGGATTTAACTGTGATAGTCGCTGAATTTCAAAGATCGAGTTGTGTTCTCTACAGAAAAACAACTCATTTCACCAGTAAGTAGGCCTGTCAAGGAGCAGGGCAAAACCCACCTATGTATAATAAGAGACAAAACTTTCATTTCTAAAGTGCTATTTTAAAATATGCACAAATGTATATGATTTTGAGCCTTAAGCTGTTTGTCAAAAGGAGTCGCCCTGGCCCACGTTTGGTGGAAAGATTTCTAGCACCACAAACGTCACTTGGAAGATCCCTCCAACGAAACTGCATGTGCCCCACACATTTTCTCATATCCACCAAAAGGAAATAATTATTGCAAATTGCATGATCGATTGGCTTCTTAATACATACTGCTTTGGTCAGACATTCAACAAGATCTTTTCCAAGATAACAAATCTCCTGAAAGGACCTTATCTTTGCAAATGTAAAACAAAATCAACAATTTCTGCTTTTCAAACGAAGATTTTCACTAATAGCAAGAATTCCAAGATAAAAGAACACTCTTATGTTTAAATGCAGTGGTCTAGGGATAATTTGCATGCTATACTGTATTAAAGAGATGGAGAAAAGTAACATAGGGATGTAGCACTCTCCTTCTATTGATAGGAGCGTACCTTTCCATTACCCTCTTTTCGTAAGTGTATACTTAAGAGTTTTTACAGCCTAACAGATGCTCCATAGAGGGAGGGGCTGAGTCCCCCTCCATGAAACAACTGCTTAGAAGGCAGTAATGAGATTAAAAAGAACATTTGAATCAATGTATGTATAACAGGCTTACACGAACACTCTTCTGCTTAAAAAGTAGTAATGAAATTAAAATGAACTTTAGAATCAATGTTTATAAAACAGGTTTCCAGTCCACAAAAAGAAATTGTAAGCCAAGTGGCCTATTGCAATGCATCTCAAATAATTGCATCCATCTGCATCACAATGAGTTTTTGAGAGCTGCTTCATTTCTAATAAATATCACTGTTCTTATTCCTCGCCAAATTCTGAATCTCTTTTAAAAACAACTGAGGAAAATTCTGTCCTGACTGTATTCAGTTTGCCACAACTTCTCAAAAAATTCCAAAGAAACAATTCTAATCAAAAAGCCTATTTCAATCCCTCCAAAAACTGCTGCTTTTCATCCAAAATAACTATAAATACATCACAAATCTGCCTCCAATATTTCACCTAGAAAAATTAGTTAAAGGCAGTTATAACATGAAGAAACTTCATTAGGGAGAAAGCCATTAAGAAACTCATTTTGATGCTTAAAATTTGAAATTTTTGTCTAAATAAAATGAAAAATCAATCATAAAAAAATTTGATCACATGGCTAAAGAACTATTTCAGAATGAGACAGACAATTGCAACAAATTATCTTTCTTCAAGTGATCTCAGGAAAGTAAAGCATTTGCAATTTCATTCCATTTCTACAACCCAAAGGCTCAGAAATTGCTAGAAAGCCCTTAAATTTGCTGCATCCACTTATGATAAGATTATAGTAAGTGAATATTGTATGTGAACCAGGATCCTTAGAAAAGTCAGCTTAGTTTTTTGATGAAATATCAACTCAAAAAACTCAGATCGGACACAAGCGGTTCAAAATTGTTGGAAATGCTGATTGTGGCACTTTTAAGGGTAAGGTGCATGACAAAGTTGTCACTAATATTTTACCTCTCATGGTATTCAGGTTCTAAATACAATGTCTCCATAGCATACATCTTAGGAACTAATTCAAATCAAAACATTTAAAATAGTTGATGTATAAAACTATCAACCTGCTAACTGAGAAAGGACCAGATGTCTACATTTACTTTCATAAGGCCTCAATAGAGTATTAGCAGGATTGAAAAGCTTGGGTGTAACAGTGTAACATCAAGAAGCTAGAAAAATCCATCTACTATCGATGAAAGTAAAAGATAAACTATGAGCCATTCTGTCTCACTAGCAATAAAATTTTTACAAAATATTCAGGTAGCAGCATCTAAAACAATGAGGCAGCAAGTGAGTTCATCCCTTTGATGACAGATTTATTTGACATAATAGAATCAAGGAGTAACTTTTGGAAATACACGAAGGTCTTTTGGCTTGGAAAATTCAATGCAATTGAAGAATGCTTGATGGTGCAATTAAAGTTCTTAAATTCTTGAAAGGCACTGCGGGTATCCCTACCATCAACGGTCCAAGGAAAGTCACTAAGCACTAGAATTGATAGCCTATGTTATGGCACAAAGAACTCTGGAGTTTCTTACAATTAACCTAGCGTTTACGTTCCAAAACTTCTTTTACACGATGCAAATACCAAAGCAGAAGGAATAAGCATAATACCATGAAGTTTAAATACCGGTAGAGGTTTTGCCTGTAGAGCACGTCAAAACTAATGCCAAGTTGGATGATACGATCAACTTCGACCTACATTGCTAGGCTCTGAAGTCGATGCCAGTAAATAAATCAACTAAAAATGGTTGAAAACAAATTATTTCAAAGAGTTATGGCACTACTTACTTAAATATGACTTGTTCTCGATATTTTGTTGCTTCTCTGCAATCCAGCAGCAAAATAATAGGAGCGGTGTAAGTCTTTTCACTGTGAGTTCGGCTTACACATATCTTTTGTCAACGTCTTGGTACTATCTTTGTTCTACATGTGCATTACGCACAAAACAAAAGCGAAACAACAGAGCAATCATTCTAGTCCTCCTATTTCTATGATTAAAACCGATCTTAGTACCAATAAAAACATAATTGGTGCACAACAACCGTTAACCAAGCTTGAAGTTAAGCTTTACGATGAAGTTCCTTGCACTCGAATGCATGGATGCTTCTTTTTTGGAGCATGTCTATTCATTTGGAAGAATTGCACAGCCTGTCCATAAATAATGTTTTTGAATCAGAGATTGTCACCAATCACGATAGCTGATAGCATTTTTATTGCCTCTAAATAGGGCTTGTGGTGTACTTTTATGTCATCATATATATATATATATATATATATATATATATATATATATATATATATATATATATATATATATATATATATATATATATATATATATATATATATATATATATATATATATATATATATATATATATATATATATATATATATATATATATATATATATATACATATATTTGTTCGAAGCACATATATGTATAAATATAAGTATATATATATAAATATATATATATATATATATATATATATATATATATATGTAAATATAAATATGTATAAATATATATATACATATATCTATATATATGTATATATGCATTCATATGTACTGTTTCAATTGTTAGCTCTCCTTTTCTGTCAGTCAGGATAACAGTTTCTAGGTACGTGAATGGATCTGACAATACTACAAGCAGAGATAACCAAATGCAGATCGCCTGGTTACCGACCAGATTTTGCAGTGGAACCGCCCCTTTCGAAGCAGGTTCATTCAGCTTTTCAACTTTATCTGCAAAAAGTGCATAAACCTGCGGTATTTTAGTTTCCATGGAAACACAACACAATGAAATCATCTAAGTTATCTCATAGTATGGTTGCTGCATTCAAAATTCCAAGCGTCACTAATACTGAAAGCTTAAGATAATTTGCCTACATATCTTTAGCTTTGATGTAATATGTTAGAATAACATATCACTGCAAGACAGGTAGTGCTGCATTGACTGCAACTTTGACTGCAACCATATTTCTATGATTGCAACATTAATTATAATATTGATTGCAACATTGAATGCAACATTGATTACAACATTGATTGTAGCATGGGTTGCAATACTGACTGTAACATTTACTGCAACATTGAATGCGACATTTATTAATTCATTTGCTGCAACATTAAATGCAACATTTATTAGAACATTTGCTGCAACATTGATCGCAGCATTAACTGCAATATTGATTGCAATATTGACTGAAACGTTGAATGCAACATTGATTGCAGCATTGGCTACAGTATTGATTACAACATTGACTACAACATTATCTGATACAGCAACAGTAATGTAGAAAACACAATAGGGAGAGAAGAAATGCAATGGAAAGAAATGCAAGGCTAATTTGGAATATACAAAAATTATCAAAGTTTGTCTTGCTTCGGCTTAAAATGCGTACCACAGCACAGCTGTTGATCATGTTGGTTCCCTTTCCGTGAATGAAATTTTTTGAATACCATGTGATGCAGGCAGGAAATATTTCATTTGTTCAATCAGAATTGTGCGTAAACAGGCAGAGATAGATAGTTGGTCAAAGCGCTAAGGCGTAGCAATGCTCGAAGAATACTTGGGCCCGTTGAAGTACTTTGGCAAGCAAAGGTGTTGCTTGCATCTTCGAAAAATGGTCCTTCACAACAGTTATTCCTAGTGACGGCTTACTCTAGCCTTTCTTCAAAGTCCATCCATCGTCCACACGCTCTAGTAAATTTGCGTGAATGCCTTCTTAGAAGTTTAGAACGATGAAAAGGCAGCATTACAGGTGAACAAAGGAAATGTCATGAAGCATTGACAGAGGCGTTCCGTGGCCTCTTTTTCTGGGGGGTGTAAAGCAACTATTTACAGACAGAAACTGAAAAACTGCGAATTTACTGACAGAGGTGTGAATTTTATTGAAATCAGATTTCAGCGAGCAAAGTCATTCTCAGGCCTTTGAACATCAGTTGAAAAAGAACTCCAAATCATGCCTATTAAGAGCAACATTTAACTTTGTATCAAACTATGACAAGCAGTACTGCCTATCCCAAAATCACCTCTGTCACCAATTCCCAACGTGAAGTACTTACTTGGTTGGAATAACTATGGTGATCATCATTGGGTCCTGCTCTTATCTAGTAATAGGACTGTCATGCATGAACAAATGAACACATTGCTGAGAAAGGGTGTTTACTACACACAACAAATCTCCTTATGGAAGAAGGGTCGGGACCCCAAAACTAAAATAAATATCCTGCACAATGATATCGCACCAAGGATTTCGTACTAGCTATGCACACGATACAGAACGGTGATGCTGGTTTTCCGGAAAGCAAGCCCTATGGCTTGAGCACAGGATACCACCAACATGATAATTTAGATCATATAAACGCAAGAAAGTCAGCCAATACCATATTTATTTACATTTTCACACACTAACATATGCTGCAAATCAAGCACCTTAGCAGAGTGGTGGCAAGTTACAATTTTTGGAAGTAACATGAACCAATGATAGAGCTGAAAAACTTCAATATGCTACTTTTCTTCTTGTTATAAAATTTGTAACTAGGGAACGAAATTGTAGGCAAGGGAAGGGAAAAGTTAGCATACTATAAATGCAACACTCCAATTTGCTTCCATCCATCCAATTCATGTCTTTGTTGAGGATAGAATTTTGATTGCACATTTTACTGCACAATTGTTGCATTGATTGAAGTTTGAAATTTTCTTCTCTAGAATGCTTTTATGCTAGGATTGCCAGACCCTTGGAGACGATGTAGACTTCGCTAGGTAGAGAAGTATGATAGCCAAGCTTATCCTAAGAATCTTATATATGGACATTGATATCTGCTAACGAGATTGCTACATGATTTTTTATAAGAAACGAAGTTTCTGGTTTCAGCCTGTGTGTTTCTTACTATTTCATCAAATCAAGTCTTAAAAGTTTCATAAATGTGTCTTAAATTCTTAAGACTTCCAGTAACAATGGCAACATAGATTGGGCAACTGTAATACAAGAAAAAAGATGTTCGGGTTTCGTAAGACATGTAATGGATGCTATTTCTACTGTTTCTAGTTTGATCAAAAATTTTTCTTTGCAAAAACAGTTTACTCAAGTTAATGCCTGAAACTCTGACTCTCTATGTTTCTTACTTTTGCCTAATTTCAGCCTCATCTTTCTTATACGCTAGTTTCTAACAAGAAGAAACGTATGCATGCTTTCTTGCAGAGAAAAGGTTCATAGTTTGGAGGAGGCATGCAATAGTTGCTGCGCTCTAGGATATCTAAAAATATTTTAAGCCTTCAAAGAATGATAAATATGCTAGCTACAAAAATGAAATTAAAGTTCAAACAAAATAGAAATCAGTAATGAAGTATTTTATTCATAAGTTGAAGTAGAAAACAATAATAAATTGATACAAACTACACCAGAGCAAGAATTTCAATATACTTTTTCGGAGCTCAGATAGCATAATGTTGACTTTCAAACTGTTTGGTTTATTCAAAAAGTTATTGATGAATTGAAAAATTCAGTTGTAAAAATAATAATTTAACGTACCAAATACTTGAACCATCATCTTTAAATTGTAAGTATTGCTGCTTGCAGCTTAACTCTTTGCATATAAATAGATATAAATGAAAGTGTTTATCATCATATTGCGTAGGTACAGGTGTTAGATCACGCCTTCCATTGTTTACAGAATTTGCAAGATTGCAGTCTTTCTTGCTCATGACTTGTTTCATCAATACTACACCCACACACATCAATATTTCCCAGCAAGCCCTGGCCTCATATATATTTAAAGGACCGTGTTCTAGCAGCTTGTAAAGCCATATGACTAGCCTGTAAATTATTCGTGTTATTCATTCTATATTCTCGCTGTTAACGTTGAATTGTTTTTCTTAGCAATAACCGTGTGTATAAAATACCAGCTGATTGCTAAAAGGGTTTTTCAGCCTGAATGTTAGCCTTGGAAAATTAACAATAAGTTCCATCTTTTTCTAGGCTCCGTACTCCATGGCTTCGTTTGATGCTAAATTGGTTAACCATGAATGTGCAAGGGTAACCAACAGAGGTGCAATTAACCAGGTGTCTCATTCTTGCCACTCAGATCAATGGGAAAGATGTGAATGAGCAACAGCGCAATACACCATTGCCCTTTCAAAATGAAGCCGACTCGTGAAACTTGACGCACGTTCTAACATATCTTGGATTGTTAAGCCCAAATGAATAAAATAACATCAATAATATATTCTGTAGATCAACCACAACAAAAAGCTAATCACTTATCGGGATTGCTCTGTCTTGTGACAATTTGGCTATCTTATATACCATGACAATAGGATTTTTCAGTGGTTTTTATGCAATTTCAGTAGTATTTATGCAATTACTAGTGGTTTCACGCACTAGTAATTGCATAAATAGCCATCATTACAATCGTACTCAGTAGCGACGCCACGACGGGGGGATTGGGGGTAGTGGTGATTTCTAAACATTTTAACAAGGGTGGCTCTAGGTGCAGCCACGCCCATATTTTCAAAGATGCAGATATGATAATTTAGTTAAATACTTAGTATAATCAACAATTAGAATTGTCTCAATAACAATATGGCAGTGCATAATTAATCAAAGCAATGCGAAACACTTCAGAAGCAAGACAAATACAAGATTTTTTAGGGGGGATGTGCCACCCTCTCAGAAAGATAAACAGTCCGCTAAAGCAGTGATCTCCAAACTTTTTATCGCCGCGGACGAGTCAACGTTTGACATCAAAGCGGCCCGGGAAGTGGCGTAGAAAATTCATTTCACCAGGCAAACTGGATGGAGTGTATTTTTTGTTGCAAGTGCTAGGCAGGAAGTACCACACATTCGGTGGTTTACTTGCCACTACACTTTATGCTAAATTTATGACCAACCCCAGAACATTCTCCAAAAACATAACACTTGAGCTGATTCACATTTATAAGCAATATGTTGAAGGATCCGCATTTCTGCAGTTGTAGAACGATTTATAAACTTGATAATGGTTTACATTTGCAAAATCAAAGGACCTAACGGTATCAGCAATACATAAAGCTATAGGGAGAGAAGCTCCATAATAACTGCTAAACCTTATAGTACAACGTCAATCATTAACGTGTATTGAACTTTGAATTTTTCTAAAATTAGCACTAGCTAGATAAGAAGCTTACCCAATACAAAGAGGTTATTAACTTTTTAATAATAAAAATAAAAGCTAAGTAATTATCGAAAAATAGAAAAGCGTTAAAAATGATCAAGTTTCCCATTAAGTATACAGATTACTTTACAATTAACAATTGCACAGGTTAGATAGGTATATTGTTTCCAGCTACATATTTCAATTAGACCATTTTCTCCGTAGAATAATGAGCGGAATCGAAACCAGTGCGGCAACAACTGCTCCACCTAACAAAAGCCTCAGCTCCATTTTCCCCGAACCCTCCCTTTCAGCGATTGAATTTTTCAGATATTTGATGGCAGCATCCTTCCAAAACTCGGCACCTTTATAAACATAAAAGTCAGGGTCCAGAGTTTCAATTGCCTTTACTAATCCTTTTGTGTCACTTAATGGAAACATCTTGAAATCGGAAAGGTATCTTTGGTACGTTCTAATGCTAAAAACAATCGCTTGGCTCTCAGGAAGTCGACATAAAGTCTGATATTCAGCACGGAATGTAAGCCTCTTTCCCGTACGTTCACCTTCAAACGGAGTGACTTGGTTCGTTTCGTTGCGGTCATCATGTCCAGTTGGTGTGTACAAATCCAAAGGGCCTGTCAGGTCATTGAAAACAGCCCAGTTTGCCCTCCAGACAGGAGAACTGGGTGTCATGGCTTTAAAAAGGCTTTGGACATTTTTCACCAAGTGTTTCATGAAGCCTTTAACGGGCTCGTGAATCCCAGGAATGCCTTTGTTCCACTTCTCTTTCAATGACCAGCGCATTGGGAAGTAAACGACCCCAGCTGTTAATTTGTAGTTACCTAAATTCTCGTCCCATTCCATGATCACCCAATCTTCTTGAGTCAGCCTTCCTGTACGTTAAAAATATGAATGACAAGTGACTGACATGGCTGTAAAAAGGTCGGACATAAATCATAAAATCTGGTACTAGAATGGGAGCATTTTTTAGGCATTTTCTTCTGCGGTTTCTCTATAGAAGTAATGTGGAAGGAAGCTGTGATACTGGAGGCAATTTTTCAACAATTTTCATGGCCGGGGCAGTAAAAAAATCTTTTCCTGCCGTGGTCGTTGAGAGAGAGGGAAAGCGCATGTGAACGCAATCGCTAGTCTGGACTGGTACCAAATGGGTAGGGTTTCATATAGGTAAAAGGTAGAAATCAGTTAGGAAAATGTTAAGAAATAATCCTCTATTATACATTTGCTAGGTAGAGTTGGGTCGACACCTCCCAAAAATGCATTCAGAAACTGTCTCTCTTCTCGTTTCATAATGCACAGTTACATTAAATGATTGAATTCACTTGTACAACCCAAAAAGGCAAATTATAGAGGTATGCTGTAACAACCACGCAAAGATATAAGTATATGTTATTTGCCAGGAAATAGATAGATCGGGTCAAAAATGCTCGCAGTTGGCATTAAAATGAGGGCTAGAATACTGCAGATAAAGTAATGATAGAAGAGGCAATAACTATGAAAGGAAAAGGAAAAGATGTCAGATATTGTACAACTAAATCGTACTTTTAAAAAAGCACTATGGCTGGCATGCAAAGGCAGTGAATCAAAGCTAGAACACTGAAAGAACAATATGTGATCACTCATCATTACAACCTGCAGTTGCTAATGGTTGAAATTTTCAAAACAAAAATAATCTAAATCCAACACTTATGAAAAACATAGATACTGAGAGAGATGTCCAATATAGTTTGAGAAGTAAAACTCATCTGCAATTGCCAAATGTCAAGACAGCAAAATATGGCATTGAAAATCGCAGTACATAGGTTACCATTTACGGGCCTCATTACAGGAGGAAATCAAGGACTATGGCACACTAACTGATTTCAAACAGAAAACAAAAACAATGGAAAGGAAGTACTTGCATCTGCAGATTGGGCAAAGTTTTTATCATTGGACTAGGGCTTTTATAGTTCATTTGTCTCTTAAAAAACTGCAAAATAATTTGTCTTTTTTACTTTGTTGACATTAATTAGATCTTTAGCTATGTCTGTATATTTTAGCTAACATGAAAAACATTTTTAATAACAAGAATAAGCAAGAGTAAAAGGCATATCTACTCTAGTAACGTAAACGGTATCTTGCGATAAAGCAAGATCCTACTGAAAACTGACAATGGTAAATAAGAAGTTATACAATATCATACCTGCCCGAATAAGAGGATCCTCGGTATCATTTGGATCTGTTGAAACAAATTCATCAAGAACTTTATTGTATATACCCCCATCACGATTCTCAAATTTATCAGGGAAATGTTTTGGCAAGTAATCGACCACCATCTCAAGTAATTCCTGCTTTGCTGTGACAGTTGACTTGTCTGTGTTTGAAACAAATATTGTATCTTTGGTTGAAGCTAGAAGCTCTTCACGGAGTTTCATTTGGGATGGGTAAGTCTTATCAATCTTGATCCAGTCATTCCAATCCAGTCGCTTCGTGTGCATTCTTACTTTTCCAGGAATTTCGTTGTTGAACATAAAGAATAGTGGATCTTCTTCCCACTGGAAGCTATTTTCCAATTGCTCAACGGTCAACTTCATGTCTACAACCCACAGTTTATTTTAGTACAAACCAATCGCTTTCCAGAAGTTCTAAAAGGAATGGAAACAATGAGTTACAGCAAATGTTCTCTATCTATTTCTTCAGGGAAGAAATGATCCCAATATTCAACCTAAAATAAAAATAATTCGTTTCTAATTTTGAGTGAAATAGCATTCACTACTAGATTCTTTCTTATTTCAATAATCATCTTCGCTTCTTCAGCTGGATTGTGTTGATCATTTGATACGTTCATACGCTAAACAGAGTATCAACGATTAATAAAAGCGTAATGTATGAACTTTTAGAATAAATTGTAATCTTTTTATACATTCTCCATAAATTGGTACCGTGACCAGGATTAGCAGTCATTCACTTTTGAGTTCATTTGCAAATTACCACAACACAAATATGCCCCCACTCAAGCTAGTCTTTTCTCTTCAAGTAGTCAAACTGGTCTTTTTATGTCCTTACTTCCTAATGCCACATCTCAAGTCCTTCATCATGGCAAAGGGCATAGTGCTTATGCAGTTGGCCCTATGCAGCTGACCCCTCCTAAATTTTCTATCAACAAGGCTCATTAGTACTCTCCAGTCATATCCTTCATTTTCTTGGAAATTTTCAATAGTTAACTAAATATTTGCTCTTTGAAAATAGAGAAAAATACTTGTGTTGTTTAGTTTATACATCATTAGTTCAGAGCAGAACAAAAAAATTGAAAAATTGTGTAGTAACCGTTGGTATTGAACGCTTTTCTCCGCAGTAAGTCAATGAATGACTTTGACTCTTGATAGCATGAGAACAATTGCTTTCAAAGTGTGATCTAGCTTAGTTTTCTTACTTCTATGAAGCTTACTTACACTTGGTAGTATTCAATTTTTCCTAGGGGGGCTTAATAGAGAGGAGGTCTTAATAAATTTCTTGGTCCAAAAGGGGGGATTATTGGATGGGGGAGGGGCTACAAAGAGAATTTATGATAAGACAAGGGCAAACAAGAACTTTCTGGGGGCCCTGAAACCTGCCATCCAATGAGAAAATCAGGTAAAGGTAATGTGGTTGTAGCTAACTCCTATAGATTATTTGGATAAATGAATCTGAAAACATCTTTTGCAACCATTGATGTCCTGCATCACCGCAAATGCTTGCACAGAACAAGGGGTTCTATGAATATAAGAGGGAGATTTCTAAAAGGTTGATGGAAGAGGTTTTCACAGCAGGCTATTGACTTCATACCAAAGGAGGGCAAGGGGGCTCCTGTTGGAGCATGCTAGCCTCCCCCCACTGGAAAGTGAACAGCTATTTTTTGGAGATTTTTGGCATTTATAGTACCTCAAAACCCATACTTTATCCCCTGTTGGTAAATTTCTGGTGTCACCCCTGCTTCATTGTAATTCTTTAGAAACTATCTGGTGTCAGAAATATCTTATCTCAAAAGTAACTGGGAATGACTTTACTAGTATGGAGTTGTATTAGTTTCAAAATTAAGTTTTCAAATCTGAAATGCAAAAATGCAATCCAGCAAAGATCAGAGGAGTATGAATTGTGGGTGCTTAGAGAATGTTCTACATACAGAAGCAGCACTACAGGGGTGTGTATGGGGGTTGCAACATCTACAGATATTGAAAATTGTGAATTAACTTTGAAGATTTGAGATTTTTAGCTGTGTAAATTGTAGGCAGTGTAGATCAGAGTTGTTCAAAGTATACCCAAAGAATAGTTTGATAATTTGATACCTATTGGCCACTTTTGTGTTTTGTGTAGCCAGCATTAAGGCCAAAGGTGAAGACAATCACATTGTATGTGACTAGGTTGCAAGGGAGAAATGTTTTCCTCACCAAGTAATAACAGAGAGTCATCTTGTAGCTAAAGGCTACTAACCAGATGAACCTAAGGGCATAATAATCCTGGAGTATCAAAATTTAACTCAGTATATGGCACTCATCACGACTTAGTATGTTTGCATTTTCAAGATGTAGTACTGATTGTAGAATAACTATTGCACTGTTGATAAAATATCTATTGTTCTTTTCCATTTTGCTTTGCTCTATGAAGAAGTACGATATCAACAACCACTTGAATATATTCCTTTGGTATTCAGGCAAAGCTACATCTTTGGCACTTAATTAAGAATAAGTTAAGAATAACCTTAGGCTAAAAAGAAAAGAAATGCAAGAATAATGAGGCTCAGCAAAAAATTTGTATACAAAAGAGTGTATTCTACGACGAAGAAACACCCTTCCTGCCTGTTTGAGGCTTGCTGAAATCTGTAAAATCTCACACACCTTAAGCTTTGTATTTTTCTCAAATTTCAGCAAATCTCAGCCTTCACATTATTATGAACTGTATTTGCACTAAAATATGCAAAGATCAGTCACCAAAACATGTTTATTCTACTATGCAAAGGGGCTTTTTGAAATTCTTGAGAGCATAAGTTCAGAGTTGTTACTGGGGGAAAGCCCTTGGTCCCCTAGCTTCCTGTCTCACTTTTCTGTGGCTGCATTTCAGAACTTAGCCTTGAATTTCTTGTGAAACTGGTATCTTGGTTGCAAAAAGTCATCAATGACCTAAATCTGAAAGCGTTCCTTCTTGGAAAGAAGTTTAAACTTTGGTCCTGATCATTTGAAATTTATGTAAATTTACTACTTGCCAACATGAGGCTCAGCACCCCCAATTATGTTCTCCAGTGCCATCCCAGCTGAAAAAGAGCATTATGTGACCAGTGCCCAGACATTCAAAGTTCTTGTTTCCCAACATGTTTATCGCCATCCCCCTTGGTTACAATACAATGAAAGCAATCCCCACCCAACCATATTAAACTGAGGATATGCAGATATGGATTAACACTAGCTGGTATCATTAGAAATCAATTAATTATCAAATACCATGACATTTTCTTCATAATTTTTTGTGGTTTATGATTTAGCTCTTACTTCCTATAAAAGTGCATCATAGCAAAATCAAATTATTTTACTGGCTAAATCATGAAATGCTTTGCAAGCATTGGTACCAAAAACTCCTTTATGCATGGATGTAGGTGCTGGGGGCACAGGGGGCACGCGCCCTCACTTTTCAATGACTTGGACAAAGTGACCCTTCTCGTGTAGCTTGGTTGCCCTCCTTGAACACTTTGAAAATGCAAAAATAAATAGAAAAATGCATGTTTCTGGTGATTTCAGAAGATCTAGGTTTCAGAAATTCCCAGTGGAACATGCCCTGGACCCCTTAGCTGATTTGCATTTAGGGGTTGGTGCAGGGACGTCAGAACAACAGTAGGGCAGGAGGGGCAGAAGTTTGGAAGAGGGAACTTGCACTGATTATGACATTATAATGACATCAGAATTCGAACTTAAGGGTCACTTTTCACAAACATATGCTCCCAACCATTGTTGCATTTTGTGGCAAGTCATGAAATCCTGAGGATAGAAGGAGATCGAGCCTGAGAGAAGAACGAATGTAAGAAGAGAATGTGAAAAAATTTAATCAGTAGACAACATAAGATGGATACTTGTGCCCCCTTTGCCCCTGCTCTTCGAGGGCAGGGGGCGTGCTGCCCCCTTTTGTCACTGTGCTCTAGTGTCCCTGCATTGGTGCAACATTAAACTTTTTTCATCATACAAAATGTTTTGTTGCTTCATTAAGTGCTTTACCTCCAGACAAAGTGGTGAATCTCACTTCCAGAAATCCTATGAAGGTAATCATCAATCCATGTGCCCCCATTTTTGTAATACTTCCAAAATCCCTGCCTTTATATCTGTCCCATTTCCTTCATATGGAACTAATACAGAAATGGCAATTCTCTCAGCTTTGCTGGGAGGTTCCTGGTTTTGATTGCCTTCTCACACTATTCTGGTTTATATACACATTTTTTTTATAAGAAAATCATTATTTTGCCTGAGCCTCAATTTTCTTAACTTCTCCCGAAATTGAGCATGAGATTTTCTTAAATTATTCTTAGCTTTTACTGAAATTAACTGGCTAGAGTGGTTTACATACGTTTACATACATACTTACATTACTTTCGATAATGATATTGTATACATGAATTTGAATTCCATCTTTAACATTTTGAATGCAATAATGACGAAATACCGAGTTTTGGCCTATAAAAACACTTAATTGTGGAAATTGAGCCTTGTGATTTTCTTACGATTTTCTTAAGATTTTGACAATTCGAGCCTAATTTTCTTACAAACTTTTTTCTTATAAAAAAACGTGCATGTTTTCTCCTGTTTTCAAATACATCATCTAGCAGAAATCAATGGATCTCTCACTGCCATTTCATTGGTTTCCTAAAATCTTGTTTTATTTTTGCATGATTTGTTTGGAAAAGTTTCCAATGGGAACATTGACTTTTGTTAAAAATATGCTTTTAACTTTACGTATTTGCTCAACATAGCTAGGCCCTAACTGATAGGAATAGATAGATTAACGTCATAATCCGCTTTGTTATGTTGTCAAGGGAAATAATCCCATGAACAATTGGACTGCGTAGTTAAAGTACACATGATTCAGCACAGGGGCGGATCTAGAAAATTTCATGACTCCATGTCGCAAATAGGGTGTGGCTCGCTAGTTGGCGTGGTCAAAACGAGGAGTTCTGCGACTGTTTGTTGTGGGGCTGTTGAAGATAGTCAAAATAAATTACACATTTTTTGAAGATGTAAAATAGTACACCATAACACATATTAAAATTAAACCATGCAACAGAGGTACTCATATAATTATAATTTCTAATTGTAATTATAATCCTAACCCTAACCAATGCTCTAACCCACTACAGTACTCAGAGTTATAAATGAATTGCTGCTAATACCTCATGCTTCATTATAAGCAGGGGTGGATCCAAAGACGGCTGGGGGTTATGGTCCATTCCCAAATGGCAACATTTCCTATAGCAAACAATAGTGTTAAGAAACTTCCAAAATAAAAAGACAATAAAATGAATCAGATGGGCCCCTAAAGTCCAGCAATAGATCCTCCGCTGAATTATAAGACATATAAACAGTTACCTAATGTATTTCACGACATATTTCACAAATTCCATGCAACTGAAATGACAACAAAAAATGTGCTTTGAGCATGGGGAATTACCATTCTCAGTATCATTCCCCAGCAATATGAAGTATGATCCTGTAAGGTACCTGCTCTCTGCAAATGAAATGATTTCAGATTGGTTTCAGGCACGTTTAAGGAGCAAGAGAACATAATTTAATGTTGAAAATGATATGTTGCAATGCACCTTGCAGCTATGACTCTTTTATTACTAATAACGCGAAGGTATGCATCATTCTTTGGAATGTCGCTACTACCAGATGAGTCTTCAGCTAACAGGATTTTCTTCGAAATTACGGCACATTTGCCGAGCTTTGCAAATTCAGCATTATAGATTGCCTCCAACGCGTTGTAGTTCCCTTCTTCAATAAAGTGCATTATTTTTTCCAGTAAATACATCATAAGATTATAAAGATTGCAACATGAATGGAATTCTGCTGCCTTTCACGTGCTAAGCAACCTACTAAAATCTATTTATCAAATCTACTTTAAGATTGTGCGACAGCATTACAAAGCATCCTTTAGGCATACGTTCGCACAAGAAAACGATATGATTGGCTTCCTCAATTCATATGCAAATTGTCCGACAGAGGGTAAGAAGCATCCTGTACACAGACATCTTACTCTATCTACTTTGTTACCCTGTTGGGCTTCATTGAAAACTGTAAGATTTAATACTCCGGAATAAAGATTGCAAACATGGGATCTCTTTCTGACCAGCTCCTCCACAGAATAGGAAAATGTAAGTCACTTTTATATAATTCCCTACCTACTCAGAGCAAACAGAAAAATCCATCTTAGAGCTGATTCGATGTAATACAAATTAGCAAAACTTTCCAAGTGACTGAAAATATTGTTGTGCAGCTGAATGTTGACTGTCGCATGTGCGACCCGTGCGACAGTCTACATCCGCCCCTGATTCAGCATTCTATGTTTGATTTGGTATATCACGTAATCTTTGTATTTTGTTACCATAGCTTTAGGTCTAATTTTAGGGAGAAAAATCATATATATACAAGGTAAAAATGGTAGTTAGAGTAGATTTTGGTGGGTGAGTAGAGACGAGTACTCTCCTCGGAATTATCATAATATGATTTTACCGAAAATCATTGTGACCTTTTTAGTGTCACAGGAAATTCTTTGAGGCTATAGTCAGGGCCATAGTACCCTTGAGGAAATTCCCCACAACTTTCCATTAAAAGCCTAGTTGTCTATATATTACCACTCTGGACTACTTTAACTACACTCTTTTATAGGAGCCAGTAATATTGAGGTTCAGGCTGGCTGCTCTTACTTTTTTCAAAATTTTGAGGGTGAATTGTTCTTAATTTGTTCTCGAAGTAGTAGTGCATAGACCATTTAGAAATACATGGAAAGACAACATGCAAGACAGCATTGGATGTTTTGATTGGTTGAGAGCCAAACTTTACAACCAAGGTGGTCTCTCTTGGATGTTAATGCTTTTATTGAAAAGTTTATATACAACTATAAATTGGCAATGATAACACAGTACCTAGTTTCACAGGGAGCAAGTAATTTGCAAAAATCTAAAACAAAAAGTGTCAAGGCTGTCAATTGTCCTCAGGTTAACAAGGAAATGACCTTTCATTGCCAGTTGCTAATGGAAAGCTTCTGTATCATTTTCCAAAAATATATTCTACTAATTAACGGAAAGAGCAAAAGCAGGTTGTCACAAAGCATAAAACTAAAATATATACAGCAGTATGTTACTCTGCCATGAAAATTGGGCACAAATAGTAGTTACAAAGAAAGGAAAGGAAATGGGTGGTTTGTAAAGAAAGTCAAATTCCTTAAAATTAATAAATGGGGGTTCTAATAACGTCTAGGGAGGGGGATACGACAAGAATTCAGACTAAGTCTTGATAATTTGTTCTCACTTTTCGACCAATTTTCAGGCTCGTGTTCTTATAAAAAGGACAAGGGCCGCGCATTGACTTTAGAAGTGGGGGGGGGGGTAAACGCCAAAGCTTAGGGTATATACCCTGCATAATAAAGACACTATTTAACAGAAAAGGTGGAGGGCTATGGCACCCTGGCCCCCTATTGCGCGGCCCCCGAAAGAGTGTAACTAAGTAAATAATCAGCAAGTTCTTGCTGTACTTCTGAGTACGGTGGCTTTATGCCTTAAATAACAACATAATGAGCCTACATTACTGCGATCGTCATATTAGTTCTTGAGGCTATGAATTGTGGCATTTGTTTTGAACTGAGGCCTAAAGGTGCCTATTGCACATACACAAGGCTACCTCTGCAAGTCCTCTTACATTTTCAAGATGAATCGCATGAATTTCATTTGAAAATAGACATGAAGCTACGTTGTATTTGATATAGGGATCGTAATAGTACTATCAATTTTGGTGGTACTGTCGCAGCTACTGTACCTCTCCTAGCCCCATCAAAAGTGCATTATACTGAGAGAGCATTAGGCCATAAAATAATGTAACGCTTTACCTTCTGCTCTCCTTGTTGTCCACTACAGTGATTAAACTTCCATTTCAATAGTACGAGTCTGACGTCTTGCAACTGTCCAGCTTGAAAATGTTAAACTTTGTACTGTTATTGTGAAACTAAAGCTCCGCTATCCGATTCCCTGAAACCGGGGGATAAGTTTTTTGGAGGTCAAAAATGACCTTGTCTCTCACTCGCTGTCTCATGTGTAGGGAACAGCCAGCCAGCATTCGGCCACCTAACCAGGGGTGATTTCTAGGGGGGCTCCGCCCCCCTTGTTAAAATTTCTGCTCACTTTGGGGGGCTCAGCCCCCCTAAAACTCTTGTATTGGCTTGGCTTTTCGGAGTTTATTGGCCTTGCTTCCAAAGTGCTATGATCAACTGTGCACTGCTATATGGTTATTGAGGCATTTCTTATTGTTGACTATACTATATCAGTGTAGTCATATCAACTGCTAATCACTGAAGTCTACAAAACCACACAAAATGTCAACCCGAGTTTTATGAAGGATATATATGTGCAAAAGGACAGAAACCACAATCGTAGGTAGCATCCACACTACTGCGCTTTCGTATGAAAACGCATACATTTAGATCCATCTAAATGTGCCTAAATACATCTAAAGTGCAAAGACGCGTCTCATAGTATGCGTTTTCATACGAAAACGCATTAGTGCCGACGCTACCTTAGGAACAATTTACCAATACGCATCCCCAAAATGCGAACTTCTAATTATGGAATTGAAAGCTTGTAAGTTATGGAATAAACTACTCGATGAATTTAAAAGAATTTAAATTCGTACATCATTTAAAAGGCAAATTAAAGGATGGAAAGATAGAAGCAACTGCAGGTTATGTAGGAAATTCATTAGCCACGTCGGTTTCCTTACTTAACTTTACTGATCTTCAATCATTTTACATTTGTATACTAGTTTCTTTCTTCTATGTAAATATATCATTACCAATGTATCGCATTATCTTAAGTATCTTTTTTTTGTAGAAATAGTAGACCTAAGAATTTAATTAGCTAGGGAATTTTTCTACAGCTACTGTAAATAAAAATAATGATAAAAATAATGATGATAGTAATAGACGTCCCAGCTAATTAATTTTTCAAAAATATTCCACTCAGGATATTCTCATTCCAACTCCCGGTTATTAACTTTTGTAAGATCTCACCCAAGGCAATTTCTAGAGAAGATACTTAAGCCTGCAAGTAAAAATATCGTAAGAAAGCACGCTGATCACATGTGTTGTATGGTTCAGCGTTGTTTCATTCTGTGGACATGGACATGTTACTTTGATAACAATTTGTGACAAGAAACCATTGCCTCTTCAATAAAATTTTTGGTCATTTTTCAACTCCTCCCGTTTACTTCAACCTCCCGCTCATTAGGTCTTAGGTATTATTCCAGTCCCCCGACTATTCCAACCCCTCCATCTATTTGGCACAAAAGAGTAAGTGATGGATATGACAATTATTATTTACTATTATTATCAATTTGTTTACAGTTGACAAATATACAAAATATACTCAAACATATACCCACTTTCATCAACACAAGGACAAGAGTCGAGTTCAACAAAAAGATGCAACAATTTCAACATAATCTCCTCTGTACAATAAAAAAGATCTTGCAAAAATTTGAATATATTATTATTTTACATGAGCAAACTATTTATATTGATAAAGAATTCTCTAATTACAACTTAAAAAACAACTGTTTGTGAAGGAACCACAGCGGCAATCTTCAACTTTCTAGGTATTGACTTGATCTAAATTTAAAATGGAGAGAGGTAAAGCTATTTAAGGTGAGAGGAAAAGTTAGTAACAACTTGGGATCTGTATGTAGTTCTGCTCGTAGTTGAAGTCCATGCCCTGAAGAAAACTGAACACGAGCGCAAACTCGGACGTGCATTCCTTTGTGCATATGGGATAGCTCTGAACTGTATGGCGCTGCACGTGCGATGCAAGGCCCCAGTATCAGATATACCAAACATGACAAAAAATTGATATTTTTAGCAAATTCTATGCTACAAAAGCATCATAATACGTACTATGACAGTTTTGACAAGTGCAATTGCACGGTTGACAGCGACGTTGCTGTAGCTTTTGCACTAGTGTAGAAACGTGCAACACAATCGCACGTGTTTCCAGGCATGGACTGTATTTCAAACAGCACTATTTTCAACAACTAAATACTTTTTGCGATACCAAAATATTTAAAATCACTTCTTGAAGTGGGAACTTTCTATCTACTTGGTCATAGGAATATCTAAGAGGAAAGATTCTGGAATCATTGCCATACTATCAAGAAGACAGGAGTCGGGGACGAATGAGAGGCAATACAACTCTAGATCTTGAAAAGGAGGTTCGGAGCAGGAAAAAGTGCCTTTTTACACTGTGCATTTACCACACTGAATACAATTTTTAGGTAGCTTCCCAGCATGAAAAAGATAAGGATTAAAACGTTGAATTTCAACATGTCAGTTTCAAGAGTGATTTTTAAAAGTATTTCTTTTAGCAATAACAGTGTTTTCCAAAAATATGTCTTTTAGCTATAAACATATATCGAAAATTGAATGGAAATTTCAAATTAAATATCAAGATAATTTTCTAGATCATTTTGATTGGAAATACTTACACATTTGTATTTCCTTTCCCTCCTTTGAAACATGCAAATCAAATATGAAAACTTGAAACAGCAGGTTGACACAAAATTGGGTCTGGTTCCAAAGTATCACAGCTTTACATTGTCATCAATGCAATCTCGATGTTCCACACCAACATCGCACATCAAATTGGATTAATGTAGACATGGAGTCAAGAAAAACTATCCTTGAGAGCATTCTGGCCCCTCTCCAGTTACTTTTTCAGGTTGCACGGCAGCTGATGGCATTTTGTATCGACGTAATCTATATAAGAATAACAATCAGGCTTTAGTTTACATCAGGGATCGGGAACCTATGGATAGCGAGCTAAATATGACTCTTTTGATGACTGTATCTGGCTCCCTGGCTCACAGAAAAATCTTTGTTGAAATCTCTTCAGAGCCGAGGACATTGCAGGCGATGACATTGACATTCGCTACAAAATATGCTATATTAAAAATGATGCATACATTTAGTTGTATTTACTGCTACAAATCAATGTATGGCTCTCGTAGAAATACATTTTGAAATGCGTGAAGCCTTAATGGCTCTCCCAGCTGAAGGTTCCCGACCCCTGGTTTAGATCTTGTCTCATGCAAAATGGCCAGTGGTAGTTTTTGAAGAATTATGGGAGGGGGGGCAGAGGTTTTGAATTTTCCAAGCATTTTAGAAATTGCCTAGTATTTGAGAACATTTATGTACAAAAGAAGCAGCAGAACAAAAGAAACAAGTGCACATATGAAATGAAGCTCTAGCAAAAACGTGGTATGCTCATTAAATACGTGTATTTGGCCTTTGGTTCAACACGTTTGCCGAAAGTTTTCCAAGTCGATGGCACCTGGGGGCAATTTGCCCCCTAATAACCGCTACTGAAAATGGCTGCCTGCTGGCAATATTAACAAGCTCCTAAAACTTCAGGAACAACGAGTATTCGCAGATGTATATTGGTGCATTATTTATGTACTTCATGTACTGGGGGAAGGGTGTCGATTAGTTCTGCCAAATTTTTCCCGCTGTCCTTAAAATTTCGAAATATGAAATAAGTGAGGATTTCAATGGACAACAAACAACTTTAAATAACTTATTATTTAAAGAGCCCAAAAAAGCTTAAAAGTAATTCTATGTAATTTTGGATTTACTCACAGATCATTAAGTCCTGACATATCCGAACGGATTGAAAACAAAGGCATTTCCGAAATTTGATCGCAACATGCTCACTAACTAGAACTAACAGGGGGGTATGACCAGGGATGTAACTTCAAAATATTGTTGGATGGTGGCAGAGGTATTGCCCTGCGAAAATGAGATACATATCAAGCGAGTTGGTCACAGTGTTTTCTGTGACCTTCTTTCAGGAACAGTAGTTGATCAAATGGTCCTGGATCCAGTAAGTTGCCCTGAAGAAATACAATGTACGGCCGATTTTGCTTTGCGAAATGGCAAATTTTCAAGGTTGGGGGGGTGAATCACTCTCAAACCCCCCTTAAGTTTTGTCCCTGGGTACGACACCCCACATTTCCCGGTAGCAAAGCCTCTGAGCATCCGGTAGGGTCAACATTAAATTACTTCTAATTGCACTGTATAGCCTGTCCCAAGCAGTGAACACTTTAACAGGGATTCAGAAGACATACATTCCGGAATATAAAACGTTTGAGTAAATGACACTTCTCCTAAAAAGTGTAGGATCTTACCTTGCAGATACGGGTTTGGTTGTTGCTCTTCCACTCGGAGGTCTTGGCAACCTATCCGCTCCCTGAATTTTTATTCGCTTCTGAATATCTTTATCAAGTTCTACTGCTGCACTGGACTTGGTAAGGAGACTGGTCAACCCCTCGTGGCCCTCAATCTTTGCACCTTTGACTGTTTCCAAGGTCATGACATTTGCTGCTGAATGTTCTACAACTGAGACTTTCTCTGGCAAAAAAACTGAATCAAATTCATTTTTTGATTTACTGAGATTCTTTATAGCATCATCCGAATTTTGTACGTCAGAACGCGGAGGACCAGTCAAAGAAAGAAAACGAGGCTTGCTCAAATCAATTTGCTTCGGAGAGTCATTCGGTTTGTCACTGCCATTAGTACTTTCTAAATCTTCAATATTGTCACCAACTTTCTTCTCTACGTCCTTTGATCGCTCAATTGTTATTTTGAACACTACATCGGACATAGCGTTGTCCTTTTCCAAGGATCTCGAACATGATGAAGAATACTGCGCAGGCTCTTTCCCGTCACGAAGAAGGTTCGTTGTAACAAATGGAACTAGATTATTGGTAGTTTTAACGTTGACTTGGAAATTCTCAACACTAAGAGTTCGCGTCTTGCACAGCGGGTCCACTTCTGCTGTAGATGGTTGAGGAAACTGATCAAGTAACTTAGTTTTTTCGTGCTCAAAACTCTGTGGAACATGACTTTTGGAGACCAACATATTATCATGCTTTTCATCAATACTTTCGAGGGGTTGCTTAGGTCTATTATTGGAAACCGAAGCCATTACTGTACTTCCAAACAATTTAGGCTTTTGGATGCCTTCTTTTTGAACAGCTGTTCGACTATCAATGATTTTGGACTCAAGGCCAAGATGAGTATTATCTAATCCGTTTGTACGTGTCACACTTTCTACAATGTGGCCGATCGAATCCTTATTATCATCCGTTTCCATTGTTTTATTTACAGAATCTGCTACACTAGCAACAGCATCTACAGCATCTTTAATTACCTCGGCTTTTACATTGGCCTTGGAAAGAAACTTGCCCCCATCAATCTCATTCTTGACACAGCATACATCATTGACCATTGTGAGTCTTCCACCAAGATCCATTTCAGTTAGTCCAGTTTTACCATCTAATTGTTGTCCTACTAATGAGCGACCAACATCTGAATGAGCCTTTTCAGCTCCATTACATAAGGAATCCATTTCCCCAGCAGGATATTGAATTTCATAATCCTTTGTTTCTGGAAAAGTGGGTGAATTGGGCTCCACTAAATTTTTTTTTAAGTATTTGGGATTTTCTGAAATTTCTAATTTGTAGCTTTCTCTATTATCTTCCTTAAAATTTCTCAGAGTATTTTGCTGCGTGAAATGCACCCCAGTACCTTCTTCAACAACTGCCAACTCAAGGTTCTTAGTTTCAAGTCCTCCAGCCGACTTACGCCTGGTAGGTTCCTTTACAAAAAGGGCTGACTCCAATGTTCCAGCTTCATTGTCTGCCATTCTGCTTTGAATCTTTAAATCATTGCTATCACTTAACTGCAACTTCCTTCGATCCAATGTATCAAAGAAGTTTTTCAGTACTGATAAAGTTTTAGAGGTATGTTGTTCAGAGCCTGACCGCGTGCGTCTTTTACTGACAGACTCTCTACTATTACTTCCTTCACTCACTCTGGAGTCATTGCTATCATTTCGCTGCTTAAGCTTATCACTAGATGACTTTCTAGGAGACACTGCTGGACTTTCTGGGACACATTCTTCTTTCGTATTTGGAAAACCTCCGTCTTCTTCCCTTGCCTGATTCAGTTCAGTACGTTTAGTAGATATAGAAAAGCTCTTACGTCTGTCTAAATTCTCCATCGTAAAGGCATAAGTACCATCAATCGAATCTCTAGCTAAGATTCTTGATTTTGCTGCAGCTAAATCTGCACCAAAATCAATATTTCTGCCATCAGTCTCAAAGAAATTTATTTTCCTAACAGCTGCAGATGCTTGAAAATCTTTACTTACAACTCTTCCTTCATTCTCCTGTGGATCTGCTGAAGGAATTGGGAAGGAGGTTTCAACAGGAATATCATTGAAAGCTCCCCCTTCTTCTACTTTAATATTATCTGTCAAATTAGATGGGTGATCTGGGGCTTGGAATCTGCTTGATGGTGCAGGAGGTTTCATAAAATTCACTTTTGAGCTATTTCTAAACTCAGCATTAGCTTGGTCCTCACCACTACCAGTCAATTTCAATACTTCCATTTGAATATTGGCATTTTCTGATGCTACGGATCTCCCTGATTTGTCAGATTCATTCTTACCTCTGTTTTCATTCTCATTCAATATAACTTTATCCAATCCATTCAAAAAATCCTTCCCACTCACTTGATGTTCTCCATATGCCTCACCAGTCAGCTCCTTGGTTTGGCTGCTTTCCACAGTCTTCCTGTCAGAACGCGTAACTTCCGGTATTTGAGTTTGCACATTTGGCTTCTGTTGATGATCATCAGATACCCAATGGCCCTTGTCTGTGTCAAATAATGTAGTTTTCTTGACAGATATATCAATCTCAGGCTTCATCATCTTATTGCTCTCTTTACTTTCAAGAGAACGAAAATCAAAGTCATAATTCATTTTCCTATCAGTTATCGGAAGAGGTTTATCACCATCTATCTCATCGTCCCTGCGTTCAGCAAACGCTGCCATATATTCAATGGGATCAAGCTTCTCTTTTTCCTTTCTACTACTAGTTTCTGGTACCTTTTCATTGTTCTGAGTGTCATATGATGTTATGTTTCCCATTTTGTTGTCCTTAAGAATTGTCTCCTTCATTGCTTGCAAAAATGATTTTGGTAAACGCACAGGTAGTGCCACTTCCTATTCAAAGAAGGGAAATAGTACGTGTAAATATAGTTCTTGTAGGAATTAAAGAATAGAAAATACTAATAGTCTCTCTTGGTATCTGCTTCCTCATCTAATAATACCTCTGCTTCTATATTTTCCTGATATCAATCCAAACAACTATTACTACAATAGATAGAATTACATGTTTTTTGTAAGAAACAAACTTTCTGGCTTCAGCCAGGATGTTTCTTAGTTTTTCCCCATATCCAGCCTTAAATGTTCTTAAATGTACAGACTTCCAATGACAGTAACAACCCAGATTAGGCAATTGTGATGCAAGAAAAGGGATGCTCAGGTATTGTGAAGCATGCCATGGATGTTCATTCTATTTTCTTGCTAGTTTGGTCAAGGATTTACTGGTAGAAAAAGTTTATGCAAGTTATTATTTAAAACTCTGCCTGCCTATGTTTCTTAAACGTTTCTTAATTTTCGCTTACTTTTAGCCTCATGCTTCTTGTAGATGTGTTTCTTACAAAAAAACATGTACTAAGAATATGTGAATATATACCTACTGGCTGAAAGGGGATAAGTGCATTCATTTAAATCAAAGAAGTGTAATATGAGTAATTTTTCAACATAATCCTTCACAGTAATCAATAAGGAATCCAAGAATCCAAACAAATAAAATGAAGAAAACAAAAGGAACGAGTAAGAAAAATATCCCTAGAGAAGAGTATGGCTGCACAACATGAGCAATATTGTACACTATGGAATATCCTAGTACGGGTATAACTATCAAATATTAAGTAGGGAAATGGAGAGATGACATAGAGGAGGAAGTTGGAAAAACTTGGAGCCATGCAACTAGGGATCAAATGAAGTGGAAACAATTCTGGAGTTGATCTGCCAGTAGTGGCAAAAACAGATGATGATGATGATGATGATGATTGTGATGATGACTACTATTTGCAAAACAGGTATAACTAGTAGCATATTTACTTTATTCATTTTTAGCTTTGGCTTCTTCCCCTCTGCTAGCCCATCAATCACATCAATGGGTAGAACAGATTCCATAGGCCGTTTTTGGACTTGTTCAACTTCATCCTTTGCCAGTTCACCTTCAGCAAGGCTCCATCGTCTTTTCTCCTTCTGTCTAGCATTGTCATCTTTAATACTGTCATCATTTAAGAGTGGATCATTGGTTCTGGGAAGTTCAGATATGTTGGTTGCAGCTATATCTGGTTTCAAGCCTTGAGGCGTTGGGTTGTAATTCCCCTGGGTGCTGGATGCAGTAGTGGTCGTAAGTGAGCCATCAGCAGAAGCCTTCTCCCAATCAAATGGATCATTGTCTTGTATACCTTTGCGAGACATTGCATCCAAGAAACAGGATATTAGATACTAAAATTGAAAAGAAACTCTTACATGAGACAAAATGTGGAACACTTCCAGATTGCAATTGATCATGGTATGATAGGAATAAAATAAACATACTGAAAACTTATTGAAAATGAAGTAGGAAGAGGTA
Source organism: Cassiopea xamachana (assembly GCA_900291935.2). Lineage (NCBI taxonomy): Eukaryota > Metazoa > Cnidaria > Scyphozoa > Rhizostomeae > Cassiopeidae > Cassiopea > Cassiopea xamachana. Next base: position 5,967,947 of record OLMO02000275.1, read on the forward strand.
CAGAGATTTCCAGAGAATAAGGCAAATTCTAAGGCTGTTTCATTCCAATCCTTAACAATTGCCTTAAAGAAATTATAAAGCTTTGTTGCCGTGGAATCCTTTGGCTTACCTAAAATTTGTTTAAAAATTCAGAGCATATTTCACCTCATAATTAGGTCGGTCACCATACTGCAAGTCTTGAACGTGCTCAAGAAATCCTTTGCACTCAATAGGAAGTTGCCTAAGTAGCTGCTTGTGATCAAATGCTTTCTTGCATTTACCAACTTCATCCTAAAAGCAAACATAGGAATGTCTCACTTTTTGCTACCAAAATCATTCCTATAATGAAGTCTGTGACAAGCAGAAAGAAACAATAATGGGAAAATTAAATAGTCATTGCAATCATCTATTATGAGGTAAAAATTCCACCTAAAGAATGACTAGAAACATGTCAGGAAGTATTCCCAATTGCAGTAGTACTTCTGTTTTATTTTACTACCAACAAACCAAAGTCAGACTCCTCACATTTAAGATGCCTGATAAAGTAAGGTGCATGCATCATCATGCATCTTGTTTATCCAATTAGCTACATGCTCTAGCTAACAAGTGCAAATTCTTGAACTCTCTACTTAACCAAAATTGCATTAAATAGAGGGAAGATTTAACTTTCCACATTAAATATTAATGTGGCATTGCTCTAAAAGCAGCCAGGGCAAATAAAGGTCCTGTCCAAATGGAACAGAAATGCTTTGACTGATGCATTGCATTACAGTTTCTAATCTCAATGGGCAATGCAGCTGTAGCTGAAAATAATGATACCTTGTCTTTCAACTTTCTCCATGGCAAACCTCCTTGTGCAAATTCTACTAGCATGTAAAAAACAGACCACATATCATCTCTCCTGCTCATTTCCTAAAATAGAGGGAAATAATGACAAACAGAAATTTGAAAAAGCCACAGCATCTGAGCTAGGCTTTGAAAGTAAATCTGTATCAAAGAAGCTGCCAAAAGCAGCAAATTACATTTCTCATTGATGCAAATTACTTCAAAGCAAGATGAACAAACTCAAAAGGAGTTCTATAAATTTCTAGCTGTAAATATTTTTGTAAATTTATAGCTAGCTTTGATTCAAAAATATCAACCTCTAAGAAAAGTATTCAATAGCAGCTATCCTATTCTTGAATTGGATTTAAGTTGTGAAAAATAAAATGTCGTGCTCCAAGTCAGATTTGTCTTTGGAAGAATAAAATAATGCTACAAAGTATAGGATATGTACAAGTAATATAATTAGCTTGATAGCTGAAGAAAAAACCATTTGGAAGAGAATGATCTATATCAATTTGCTAATGCTTTAGCCACATACCCTGTTATCATGTGCATTAATTGATGCATATCGCACAGTGCCTCGAAAGCCTGCAACTGGCCGTGGCTGCAAAATTGATGGCATGTGTAAAAAACAGGTTATGATGCTCCTTAGCATGGACAGCAAGAATGGGCTGTGTCAATACAGTATTTTTTCTTAAGTCAACAAAAATACTAACTATACTATACCAGATTATTCAAGAAGTATGCAACAGTTGAGGTAATGACAATATCTGTGATAAATAACTATGGAACATGCCAGGAGTGTGGGAGTATCAGATTACTTCAGATGCATAATGCCACAGCAGTGACTAGTTACTTTTGTGGCACTGAGAAAATGTACATAAGCTAAGTTCCCTACATTATCTTCTGCACTGTGCATTGGCAAAAACTGATTCCAGCACAATTTTCAAAACCAACAATAAGTAAAAATGCAAGCTAGATTTGCACTTTTGGGTGAGTAAAAATGGCAATTTGCTGTGTTGTCTAATTTTTGAAAATTTTTCCTAAAACAACTGAATTATTAGTGGTAGATTTCATGTCATCAATAATGCCTGTATTACCTTCCACACCCAGAGAAATGTAAAAAGGACATTTTAAACAAAATAACAAATCAGCAACTTTCAGCAAGGATAAAAAATAAGAAGAGTTACTAGAATAATAATTATATAATAAGCTATTAGAACTTACCATTCTGACATTACCCTCATTATTGATGTACTGTCTGCTAAGGCCAAAATCTAACATATATACAGTCTTTTTTGTATCCTTCATGTTCCCAATGGCAAAATTTGACTGCATGAAATGTTATTGTACATGAGATTGTAAATAATCTATTTTCTCTAGGCTTCAGATTATAGAGTAAGGAGCACACAGCAATCATATATCTATTGTATGGCTAAAATTATATTGCTATGTTGAACTACTGTGACTCTACAAACATCATGCCATCACAAGTTAGACATAAGAAATGAAGTGCCCAGACACTTTCTCTGGGGGGGAGGTGTTTTGCAAACATTTGACCAACTATGACTTAAACAAGCAACAAAAATACTATAATCAATGAGATGTCTTTAAATCTCATGTAGCATGATGACCTTTGTTAAAGTTTTGTATATGTTGTGGGGTCTCCTGGCCCCCTTCCAATAAGCAGACCACTGGGCATAACTACATGAAATACAGCTTAGAGTTTATGTTTGCACCACATACAAGATAACTGTTGATGATAGGTAAAAAAGATCACATTCCTACATATGTTAATGATGAAATAAAGCACACTTACAGGCTTCACATCTCGATGCAGAAATCCACAATCATGGATAGACCTAATGCATTCAACAATTTGAACCCCAAGGCGGAGATAAGTGCTTTGGGTAAAAAACCCTTTTGGTTGAACTCTGCGTAGTTCTGCAAGATTTTGGCCGACAAGGGACATAACAACATAATTGAAGCGATCATTTCTCCCACAGCTAACAAATTCACACACATGAGGATCACCTGGAAAAGAACAGTATAATATTCAATGCTATATATAATGCTGACAAAGAAGATTGAATTCACTGACAATTGATGTGTATTGGAATTAGAATTAATGTAGGTTAAATTTTTTCTTTTTTACTATTTTGCCTTACTTTTAGACTTTTAAAATACACAGTTCAATGCACACTAATTTTCATTCCCATACATATTATACACTGCTAAAGCAATATAGAAAAAGAAAGACAAAATATCTAGAAATTTCTGCTGTATCTTCCATAACTACAAGGTGATTTGTAAAGAATAATATAATTTGATTAATTTTAAAAGTGAAATAATTTAATTTAATCTGCTTTACAAAAGAGAGAGAAAATAATGAGGAGAACACCATTCAAACAAATAAAATACATTCCCATCATTGAAAATAAGATTTAATTCTGTTATGAGGATTCAAGATGAACCTTGAAGCTTCTTTATGACAGCCACCTCCATCTTTAAAACTTGCTTTGTTGAAGTAGCTGACTCCAGTTTCACAGCAACCATTTGATTTGTGTTTGTATCCTGGGCTTTGTAAATTTCTCCTATAAAAATTGAGTGCAAGCATAATAAGTACATGGTTCTGTTTCTTTAGTTTGAAAATGTTCTCAAAGGAAGCAAGAAATATAGCAAAAAGAATGAGTGCATAAAACACAACCTGGATTCCTTCAACTATCAAGATATAATTCAACCTCCAGAGATTAAGAAATGGCTTCAGGAACAGGAGAAATGAACACAAAAAGGCACAATTGGAATATAAGAGTTCACAGGTTATATTTCAATTGCTAACATGGCCTAAGGCCAGCAAAGTTCACATGTGAACTTTGCTTCTCTGCAGGCAATAGAAATACTCAACACAAAAGATAAGGAGCATTTGCTACCATGATAAACACTTTCTGCTAATTTAGCAAGTAAGAACAACATCAAAAGTGCTTTCTACATAACAGTGCATAATCTTGACAGTAACAACATGTTTTTGTAGATGATCCTTCAAAATCAGTTTAGGTAAAATGAAATTCTCAGATATTACCATCTCCATGCTGAAATTTGCAAAAGTCTAAGCAACCTAGCCTAAATAACCACCAGATGCTAACAAAACATCTGAACAGCATATCTTTTAGTACCAAAATAAACCCTATTACTACAAAAAATTAAAGAAAATACCCACCAAAGCCACCGCCTCCAATTTTCTTTATCTGAGAAATAAAATGACATAATAACTCCTGGATCCAATATAAATTTAACAATATGATCAATAAGCATCTAAAACACTTAACATTTAGGGGGCAAAGATTAACATGTAACAGCTTAAATAAGTCAGCAGGCAAAAATTATTTCTAATAATTTATATTCACAGACTGCCATAGCACTGAACAGCAATTCAAAATTGTGACAAAGCAGAAATGGAATTTTGGAAATTCTTTCTGCTCAATAGAGATGGCAAAAGGTAAAGGAATATGGACAAAGATTAAATGTTGGTAGTATAGCACTCTGCACTGAGTAACAGCTATATTCTAATGATGACATTCTTTTAGAACCAAAATAATAGCTTACAAAAATGGAAAATAAATGCTTACAACTTTCCATCTTTGTCGGATATATTCACCAACTTTAACCAAATCATCACTCATTTCAGTTTGCTTTGAAGCCAATCATTACTGGCAAATTAATGGACATGACGTCCATGGCATAAATGCAAAAGCCTAATGAGAGAAAAAACTGTTGCTATTGATAGTCATTGAGATTGTTATCATTATAGCTCAAGAAAAAATTACAATTTTATTTTGTCTAAATGACAAAAATAGCTGATTACCAAAATCAAATCTGCATGAAAGAGACACCCTTTCAGAACATTGAAACTTCAAATCAAGCCTGTAGCAAGCTCCTGGTATATATTTTGATAGCAATAAAATGGTACAAAGATAAATATTGACATGAGGCAGTGCCTTCCAAAAATTTAACTGTTGCCATGTTTGCAATTGCTTGTCAGTGGACATAAAAATACAACAGGTCACTAAAGCAGTGGGCTGTAGCCTAATCTGCAACTCATAGTAGCTCTTGTCTGCTATGGTCAATTCATACATTTTCATTTTAGATTATCTGTATCATCACAACCAACGTTGCAAAGACCTAGTGTGATACAGTACAGCTTGTGTGAAGCTATACAACTCTAGATAAATTGAAGATCACATTCCCAAGTGAAACTATATTAATACTCTTATCTCAGAGCTCAAGAGTGATAAAATCCCACACATACTTTCTATTTTATAGGAAAACACTATAAGGAACCTACATACAGATGGCTAAAATATTTAAAGAACCTATCTTACTATTGGAAAAAGCCTAAGGAACTTTTCATATAAAAAAGCTTTGTAAGTGCAAATAATCAAGAATTAGGACACCAGTTCCATTCCTTTTACGCCACAACTTACAGAAACACATTTACAAAACTTCTTTCCTACCTTATCTGTGCTTCTAGTCTAACGTTCTAGCCGAAGTAAAGGTTAATTTCAGAATGGTTCCTTGTGTCTGTATCACTTTCATGGCACTATGTGTGGTAAAAACTAAGGAACTACTAAGGAACTCTTAGTACAAGAATTTGATGAAAAGACGTCCTGAATTAAGGAACTTTTAGAAGTAGGCCTTGAGCTAGGTTCCTTATAAAATAAAAAGCATGCATGGCAGTTCTAATTGAGTATATGTTCACACAAAGGCTGCCTATGTGAAAAATATAAACCAGATTGACCAGAATACTTCTAAACGAACACATAGCTTACAATTCTTCCAGTACTACATGTTTTTTTAAAAGAAAAAAGTTTATAAAAAATGAGACTCAAATGGTCAAAATCTTAAAAAATCACAAGGCTCAATTTCCAAAATGTAGTGTTTTTATTGGCCAAAAATCGATATTTCGTCATTATTGCATTGAAAATGCTAAAGATGGAATTCAAATTCGCGCATACAAGATTAATAACGAAAGTGTAAACCATTTTAGCCAGTGAAAGTTAAGCAAAATTTCGGAAAATCTCAGGTTCAATTTCGGGAAAAGTGAAGAAAATCGAGGCTCAGGCAAAATGACGGTTTTCTTATAAAAAAAGTGTATTCCATACATCGGTATGTTATTAACGATTTATACAGCTGTTATTGCTCAACTGTAGCTAAAACTTTGCTCCTGTGTCTATTCATCTTTGAGCATGCTTGGCTATTAGAATTATACAAACCGTTACTAGCTGCTCTAGGTTACCTGACATACTTGTCTTCGTTGGCCTAGAAATGAGCTCACCTCAATGGGTCAGTGGCATCAGCTATGCCTTGAATTAAAACAGAGCGATCACTTCCTGAACGAATCTACAAACTTATAAGCCACGGTACAGAAACGCAAACATGTTAATACCCCATATCAGTTTACACCGTGAAACTATTCAACGCTAGGCCAAGATAAATCGAAACACCAAAACTAGCTCGGTACCAGTTGTAAGCAAATAAATACTAAAATCAAGTATGAGAATGCTACATAAAGGAACTAAGACGGTACAGTTTTATTCTGTGAATTACCATGTCATAGATTCATGCTTTTATCGGATGTTCATATACAGTACGACTTGACAACTGCATTATCGTTTGTACTGTGCGCCACTAAACTGCCTCGTTGTTACGCAAATCTTTTTGTATACAGAACTATGTCTGAGGAATGAGAAATCTCAAATAATCTCCAGCTGAAAGCACCAGGGCATTAATTTTGAAAGCACGGATTACGTTTATCGTGGTCAGTGAAAATAAACAAGGAAGAGGGTGGCCCATTATTAAGGTTGCTACCGCTTTTATCACTGTCACGGAAGAACAATTTCCCTCAAAGCCATAATTGCTTCCCAAGGAAATGGCCTGGCAACAGTTAATTGTAGTTTAATACATATTCCGAGAAAGCTTGTAGATAGTATTTTTACTGAAATACGAAGGAACAGGAATTCCACTTTTTTACAATCAAGAATACCATCAGTTACACAGATGTGTTTACTTTCGGCAACTTACTGTTCTCTTCCACAAGGGGTAGTTGAGCCCATGTAGGTATGCATTGCCTACATTTCAGCGACGAACAAAGTTTTACTGGAAAAATTCACCAAAGTGTGTCAAGAGCAAAATCAGGTTCGAAATTTATCTGCCAAAGAAATCGGTCAATAGGTGTCAGGGAGGATTTGTAAGATGACTGTTTGGGGGGGGGGGTAGGAGTGTGAAAGGTGATGGAGACCGCGCCCACGAGATGTTTGGATAATGAAGTCACACCAATTCTTCATATTCATTGCTGCCCCATCTTAAAATTTGCTTTTTGCTGTAGAAATATCGAGCTTTGACTATTGAAAAGCAATCGGTGGCAGTTCTGCCGGGGCCTCGGCCCTCCTATAATTTTTCCTGGCCCTGTCGTTGGCCCCCACCCCACTTTTCTAGTGAGAAATAAATTTTGAATTTCGAATATATATATATATATATATATATATA
>OLMO02000275.1:5977175-6003947 GCA_900291935.2 Cassiopea xamachana
CGGCTCTGATTCTAACTCTAATTAATCAACTGCTTACATAAGATTAAATACCAAGAATCACGTGATACTAGATTGTCAACACTATAGAAAGTGTGCTTGCTTGTTTGATTATTGGTAAAGTCGACCAAAATTTATTTCCAAGGAAGGATATAGTCTCAATTCCATATGCTGTTGTATGCACTTTTGGAAGCTGCGAGTCGTTACCGTACCTTAAATTGTAACCAGTATTCCGCTCAGCGAAAATATCCTTCATGAAAGGAGGATTTAAGTCAGACCTTGTTTTATAAATTTCAGACATAAGCAACTTAAGATTCTTTACGTGGATAGATACCAAATTCCTTTGCTCCAGAAGAGATCAAAAATCTGTTTGATAATCTCTGTACGCAAAACGCAATGCTCTTTCATGGATATGATTTATTCTATGATTTAAAGTTCTATCATAGAACATCCAAACAAGGGGACTGTAGGTAAAGTGAGATAAGACGAATGCTTGCATTACCTGCTTCAATTCTTCTGTGTCCATGTAGCAGGATATTCTGGCAAGGGCAGGAAGTTTTTGACTGGCATTCTTGCAAAGAGTTTTGACATGCTGTTTAAAGCTCAGTGTTAGATCAAAAATTATCCCTAGAAGCTTTTCTTCTTTGCATTCTTATAGACGGCCCCTTGCTACTAGTGAAACAGGACCTTCATGTGGGCGTGAAACAGCAGTTGAATTTTCAGAAAAGATGTCCTGTAAACAGCCAAGAGAGCTTTCAAGAGGCCAGAAATATGGACTTTCAAGAAGGGAAAATGATTTTATTTTTAATAATAATTCATACTACAAGCTCTGACCTAGAATATATACAGTTCATAGTTCACATATTTGAAACTCTGTTAGGTTGTGAAGTGAAAGCTTGTCGTTCTATGCCGCTGATGTGAATGGGTATTCTGGAGTAATCTTGTATCAGCTTCGTCCTGAAAGCGAGGTTCAAAAAGGTGGACAATAATGGGCCACAACTTATTACATATCGAGGTGATGATGTAAAATACATATGAACTTATAGGAAGCATGTTTCATCTTCTCGAGCAAATCAAACTACAGATCAAAATAATAAAACATTCAGTATTTCGTAGGAGAACATTGGAGCTATGCTGGCTGTTCTCCACCAGTTTAACTTCCGTTATTTGCTGAGATAGCAAATAATCTAGATTGTCATTACTTCAACTATACATGAAGCTTTCTCACTTCCGTTGCTGTGTGTGCGCAAAACAATTGAACTAAAAGGTTTTTTCTAAAAAAGTCTTGGAAAGCTTTGATGGATATACCTTTATTCTGTAGCAAGTTCTGCCTGGCCTTCATAAAAGCGATGATGTCAGCATCAGTTTTGCTATCACCAGTTAAATGCAGACCAGTTCGTTGGCTAAAATCAAAACACTCCGAGTAAACAAAATAGTATAATTGATGTTGTTGTTACAGTAAAAATAGGATATATTGCATATATTGTGGGATGGGCCCAATTGAAACAAACAGGTCCAGCACTACAATCTAGCCCTTTCAACGATCTTCGTTCTCTTCATTATTCGAATTATTTTTCGTTATACCTTCTATTGATTTTGCAACGTTTATTAGTGTGTTCTAGTTAACAATTTAGCATTATAGCAACTGAAGATGGATAAAGCAATATCCGAAACATGTTTAGCAAACTGAAAATTATTGTCGTCTTTTTGCGTCTGATCTCTGATCTAATTGGCTCGAGAAATTTTGGAAAAATAGGATTGCATTTTGAAATATTGGCCTAGGCCTAATTCTGTGCAAAGATTTCACCACTTCGTTTGACTCGTTACTGTCAATTTGCTCAAGTAGTGTATAAAGTATTCCTATAAATTCAGGAATCACATACGCAATTAAAATTCAAAAGAACTAGGTCTGACCATATGTTCAAGATTCTTTGATACTGCAATGCTAATTAACAAACATCCACATATCGAAATACATTAAGTTCACATTAAAAATGAAAGTTTTGTTCAAACTGTCAGAATCAAAATTTATCATCGAAAAAGATGCCTTTTAAAATGATGGTACAATACCGGTTCGCATTATTCAGAGGTAATTAACATCAACTTACTTGTCAAAAGAATTCCGTTTCATAGAATTTTCTTGCTTTAATTTGCTCTGCAGCTGATTAAGTGAAGTTTTTCGAGCATCTTCTCCGGAGAAAAGGCTGGATGCAAGCTGAGCTTCTGCCCTTAGTTTGCTGGCCACTCTGCCAACATCAGCGCTAGTGTCATCCGAATTTCTTTCATGATTCGCTAAAACATCGTCTTGGCTCTCCCGTGCGTAGGCTGATCTCTCTAAAGCCGTCGATTTCACCCGTCCCTGTCGCGCACTGCGCATAATTTCATGCAGTGGCTTCTCAGGGGTAACAGGAGGGGTTTTCCATGCGGGTTTTAAGTGGGAAGGGACCTAGTTGAAATAATAAAATACCAGTTCAAAAACAAGCCCTCAGAAAAACGTAGTGAATGGAATAACTAACGAGAGATGAAAGTAGAATAGCTAATGAGCAGTCCTGAAATTGCGATGCTCTGGTGGTCATATCATATTACAAAATTAATTAAAGTTGGTTACATATATAGCTTATTACTAATTAATACCAACTATCTAATTAAAAAAACTAAGTTAATTACAAATAAAACATTTACAGTTAATACCATCCCAGCGACGTATTTCCTTTTTAAATATAAGAAGAGAAGGTGACAGTTTTATCTCATCATCTATGGAATTCCACAACAGACTCCCTCTAAAGGATAGAGAATTCAGTCAATAGGGTTGGGAACTTCCTGAAGGGAGTTTGCATAATTCATTTGTGTGTAGATTATGTTGAACATCCTTTTTTGTGAAAAATTCCCACATGTACTCTGGGTTTAGGTGATTGAGCGATTTATAAACTTCTATCATCAATTTTAAGACAGGCTCATGCCTTGTTAGTATGAAAAACTTCTAGACACCCAAGCTACTCTTCATGTATGCAGGAAACTTTCCAACGGGCGTTGGTATAACTGACACATGTAGCAGAAAAACAGCTATCACAGCAGATCTGATTGGTTATTGAAGGTCTCCAATATAAACCAGAAAACTAATCACATGCTCAACATGGAAACGGGCAATGCTATAAGAGGTAAACGATGAAATATACTAATCAGTAGATGTTAGAAAATCAACTACAACCATCAAGTGAAGGTGAATGTATAGAAGTCTGTGCTCCGTATTACTTACATGAACTGAATCTACAATATCGTCAGTAAATGATTGACCAAAGAAAAATCAAGGTAAATGTAACGTCATATTCAACTACAACAACCAGCAAATATAGAGAACAATTGCAAAAAGCAAACTACTGTTTATGGAGACTTTGCAAGAAAGTAATGAAAGTCAAATCGAAACAAGAATAAAATTCAGGCTAACCTGGCTGGGAGTGTTCTGAAGACTAGCCGTTTCTACCCACCAAATTTCAAAATCCTTCTGCAATTGCACCTTAGCTTTCTCAAGCAAATGCTGTAAATGCTCAATTTCGGTTTTCAAGCCTTTCAAGTTTGTAAATGCTACTTTATACCTGCGAAACAAAAACGATAGAAAAGACTAAAGAATTTTCCTGACATCAAGATTCTTTTAAAAGAGCCTTCAAGCTAGAGCACTCGTTGTTATTAACCATCTCAAATAGAGTACCGAAGTGATGACGTCATCAAAATATATTTTTAGAATTTTCATATTTTGACCACATGGAGTGAAAAAGCAGCGCAAAATAGGCATGTGCTAACAATTTTAAGTGAATGGTGTCAAAATGGGATGAAATATGGCCATTCAATGACAGAAGACTTGCCATACAAATAACTGTATTTTCGGCCTGGATCTTAACGTTTAGCTCCAGGATCAAAATACAGTGATTAGATAGGAACTATGTCCGTATTCAATTGCCTATACTTCGGTCACTATTTCTCAAATCGAGCTGAAATTTGTCTCTAATAGCTAATTCAAACAGCTTTTTCAGAATTTACGGTCAGAATTAAAATATTCTAAAAATAGAATATTCGTGACGTCATACTTCGGTACTCTATTGCTTGATCATACAGCATGGGCCTGTCACCAAATTATCAATAATCGTAGTCTACTCTAAAATCAAATTTTATTGAGTTCAATTGTTTCCTTCCAGGAGTACCACACTAGGAATCGCCAACTTACTAAAATGTAGTTGAAAATAATGATTATGAAAGAAACTTTTGTTCTCTGCTCCACATTGTTTCTAGCCAGTCAACAAGATAACCAGCAACAATACGGGATTTTCACTTAATATACCAAAATAATAAGCTTTAGAGTTTGTATGCTAATAGAGCTCACTAGTGATGACGTCATAAAAATATATTTTTAGAATTTTCATATTTTGACCACATGGAGTGAGAGAGCACCAGAAAATAGACCTGTATTGATACTTTTTAGCGAATATTGTCTAAATGGGATGAAATACAACCATTTGATGATTGAAACTTGCCATAAAAACCACCTGTATCTTTCTCTTCGTTCTAAACATTAAGAACCAAACTCAAAATAAAGTGATCTGAGAGGAACTATGTCAGCATTTATTTGCCTATATCTTGGTCATTATTTTTCAGATCGAGCTGAAATTTGTCAATAGTATCTATTTAAAATGCTTTTCAGAACTTAAAGCCAAAATTAAAATATTCTACAAATAGAGCTTTCTTGACGTCACACTAATGAGCTATATTGGCACTTTTGCAGAATATGAATAGAATGCAAATTCTGTGGTAGCATTTTGCTCTATAAATCAATGATTACAACAGTTACTCAGCAGATAGGGGTTCGTTTTGTACGTTGATGGCGACATACGTTGCTTTCTCTCGGTTCAAAAGCTCCCTTAGTTTCATTTCTTCTGCATCTGGTTCATTTGAAGCTGTATCACCAGTCAAACCTATTGTTGTAAAATGAAAAAGGTTTTGAAAGGAAAAACAAGTAGTAATACAAGTCAAGATAACGAAATAAGTTCGAATTGATAGGTTTGTAAACAGCAATATGCAACAGGATTACCTTGCATCGAATTGCGGACTCTTTGCTGTTCAATCCGGGACTTCAGTACGTCTATAAAGTAGGAAGAGGTACAGAAAAGAGCAAGCAAAGATCCTACCAATTCACTGGAGATGGGATACTTGCATAGAGAAAAATCATATGATCGAGAGACAACAAGATTGAATAAACAAATCGTAAATAAAAAGAAATGCACAAATAATAAAAAAGAAATATATAGATGAGAAAACAAAATGAAAGAATTATGAAATGAAATGAGAAAAAACGGCTGAGTTATTCTCGGAAAAGGAGCAAAGATAGCCGAGTCAAATTCATAGGTTACATGTCTACGGTTCCAAGCTAATAAAACAATGATTACGAAAACACTCCCTTCGTCTCAAATTAAGGAATGTAGTCATCTACGGCAAAAGTTAGTAATAAAATGAAGAATCTAGATAATAAACGAATTCCATAAAGCGACATAACATACACTGATGTTATATACTCGCGTAAAGCGAATTAAAGGTATGCAGTGTTTACCAAACCCTCTCTTATTGATAGGAAAAAATATTCAAAAGCCATGAAAGACGATAAGTAGTTATCGATCACTGCTGCAAAGCATATGATAAGCTAAACTCTGAACAATAGTCAAGAGAATGTTAGAAAAATCCCTTCATTACTTACTGATGGACTTTCTAGATTCATTAACTTGCTCTCCGAGTGATCGAGCTTCTGCATATCTAATAAATTAATCAGACTACTGAGTAGAGGAGTTTTTCCATAAATAAAAGTATTTAATAAACAAGAATTATACATGTCCTTGCAAACATTGGCAATGAGGTAAGGCAGAGTTACCGAGTCTTCGTTACGAGTACAGTAAAACCCCACAAATAGGAAGCAACTTTTCTGAAAACCAGACTGACAAGGTTCTTATAGAATTGATACTTATGATATTTTCAGAGGAAGGTTCTTATCACAAGGGCACTAACAACTATGATTAATAGAACAATGGCTAACAGATTTGTCGGTGGCCTAACTGAATTTCCATTTGTAGAGGATGAATCATAATGCACTATAATGAAAATGAAGTAATTGGCATAGCCTAAGATTGAGAATCTGAAGTTTTATGTTTTATTTAATAAAGTGTACCATTCCATAAGAAGATGGAAAGAAATCAGTCTGTTCTCGGTTCTTATCTTTGAGTGTATTTTCCCACAACATAAGTTTGTAGGTTCCTATTTTCCTACGTTCTCGCTTGTGGGGACTTACAGTACCACTAATCATCATTTCAGTAGATGAGCTGTTGCTTTTACGGAATGAAATGTAACAAAATGGAAGAAGTGCTGCAAGATCCTCAGCATGATCAAATTTTGAAATGGTAGAGTCAATAGTGCGATGAAAAGAAAATAGCACCATGAAAGGTGAACACATACTTCTCCTTAAGAGCTCTTTTTTGCTCCTGTATGGTTTGGTTGTGGTGATAAGTCCTTTTAAAATGATCAAATGCTTCTTGCCTGGCAACTGACATTTCACCTAGAATACAGATGCTTGATGTCACAATATTTCCAGTTATTACACTTGATGCTATCATTACAGGTGTTTACTGTTTATAAATAAATAAATATAAAAATGTGTATATATATAAATATATATATATATATATATATTTATAAATACATAAATATATACACACATACATGTATATATAAATAAATGTATTTGAATATAAATATATTATATATATATATATATATATATATATATATATATATATATATATATATATATATATATATATATATATATATATATATATATATATATATATATATATATATATATATATATATATATATATATATATATATATATATATATACACACACATATACATATAAAGATACCCACTGTTCTCATTTGAATAGTTTCTTGGATTGCCATCACTTGATCCAACAGTTGCGGCTCTCTACAATTAATAATGTAAAGTGACAATGCATAATCCACTGCTAGATACGTTGGGCAAACACGGACGTAAGAACTGGGGGGAGGGGGAGTCCCATCATTTTTCACAGGTTTACATGTAAAGTGCCCCTTTTTAGCGTACATAGTACAACGTACAATTACGCCTGTGGGGTGCAACTGAATGTATGTCTCTCTCCACTTTTTGAATACCTCCTGCGCTCCTCGGGCAAATATATGGACCTTGCAAGCGTCAGTATGGCTGATTTCAGCTGCCTGAGCACAATCAATGCTAATACAATTATAGGGAGAAAAGCTCAGATGTTTCCATTAAAGCAGAAAATAAATTGAAAAATTGGCAAATGCAAAATCAACTTTGCGTCTTTTAAAACAAACATTGACTAAATTAAGTTTGATGAGAAAGCAAACCTCTTCCACTGACGTTCTGCGTTGCTGAATTGAGTCACTTGATTTCATTGGCTGATTTAAGGATTGCCCTTTTTCATAAGGCCCACTTTCGTTCATCATTTCCCGTCTGTGGCCATCACGATATTCAATACTTCTCCCCACACTTGAGGCAGATCCCACGGTTCTCGTTTCGCGCCCATAGAGATCTGCACTTATGCTACTTCCATTTGTAACAGAAGCGGTGCTCCTTTCAGAAGACACCGCTTTCTGTCTTTCCTTCTTAAGCATGCTGACTAAAATATCTACAAAACCATAAAGAAAAATAACCGATGCCTGCTAAAACAGTTGATGTAAAATAAATAAAAGCTATAAGGCTTATGAGGTAGAGGAATGAAAAATTAATATGTGTTCCAATTTCATATAAAAATGAATTGCCTTGTGCCAAGCAGGCTCATCACCTTTAAGCAGCTAGCGTAGTAGAGGTCAAGGATAGCATAAATGGCACAGAAACAATACGTAGCAAAAATTCAAGATACTATCGCTGAATTAAACACCAGCAAATATTAAACAAAAAGGATACTAATTTCATTGTCTCTCTGTAGTATGAACTCCTTTAGTTTCTTAACTTCGGTGACGTTAGAAAGGTAGTTGCTGTCAGCTCTGTCAACTTCTTGCCTTTTACAGAAAAACATAAGAATGACCGTGAGAAGGAAAAAGTAAATCAGGTAGGGTATCAAATAATAATATATACAAATAAGACTGGAAGACGTAGGTCTAAATGAACCTTCAATAAAGGTACTTGGTAATGCAAGATGGCCTATGATTTTAGAGATTGAGCGCAGTAAGCAAAAAAATCAAAGATGTCTTATTTATCAAGTAGAAACTCAAAGTCATCAATGCGAGATTCACAGTTGCTCCTTTCCATACTAAAGGTAAAAGATATTGTAGAATAAGTATATGGATATAGAAAATCCTGTCTTAAAATGTGCTGCTCCTAAAATGAGAATATACAGCTCCTTCACTTAACAGCAAATTAGAAGCTGGTGGGTATACTGAGAATTTAAAGGCGGCGAGAAATGGACTTGCCTGCCATTCTTCGCATGCTGAGGGGCCAAAAAAAGTGTCCGCTGTTAAAGACAAGTAAGAGCAAATACGGGACTTCACCTAGAGTAAAGCAATCAAAAATGGGTAGCATAACTCCCTCCTACTGACAGATCCATGCATGTACAGCTTTACGGTATGAAACTGATTAATATGATCAATATGTCATCTTAAAGACAACGAATAACTTATGATAAGAAGTGTAAAGTAAGAATTTAAAGCTATGTTGCTCCATGGATGCTACAACTATAAAGAAAGCCTTACCTGCTGCTTATCAAAGAAGATTCATTCACAGCAGCTTTCTTACGATAAAATTCCTGTTGAAAGAGAAACGGTGAGGACATTAAAATCTATATAAATGAATAAGAAGCAGATAAAATACAAAAAATTTCAAAACTTCACTCATTTTGTTGCTTTTTCGGTGGCAAAATTTTTCATAATCTCATTTTTCAGCCTATCTGGCATAATTTTGTTTATAGAACTTCACCTACAAGATTAATCTTAGCAAAGATCTCGTTTGATGACATGGAAGGTAACTAGAAATCATTTGAAGCGAGGTTGAAAACGTTAGGAATTAGTGAAATGATGCTCCAAATATTCATTTTTGCAACTCACCACTACTCAACGTAAAATTTCTTACACTAAATCCAAATGAAAGAAAAGGTGAGTTGCTGTACCTTAAGGTAAGTAAAACAGCAATTGATTTTTCGCATATCAGCACCAACTGATAATGCTGATTCCGGATCATTATCTTCTAAGTAGATACGTACTGTATTCCACAAACTAAAATTAAGAACTGCTATCACACCTTAACGTCAAATTGAAGCAAGAGCTATATACAGGAAATAGTCATATTTATGTAGGGTCAAATATGAGAAAAAGATGCAAAAGAATCGATTTTGTAAAACAAACACAGCAACAAATGTAAAACCCATACAGTAGCATAATCACTAAATAATAGTTTTGTACTACAGGGGGTGCTCTCATCTCGATTAGTCTATCGATTGAGAGGCAAATTTCTGCATGGAAACCTTTTCCAATATTATATCTTTTTGTGTGTTTTAAATCCCCTCTTTCTTTCACTATGTTAATTTAAATTATATGTTTATATAGTCTATTGTATGTTGGAATTTTAAAAAATGAAATGAACTTGAACTTGAATGCTACAGCTCAGTTTTTATTAGCAAAAAATCTTATACAGGCAAACAAGATATAGCATTGTCTACTACAAGGTACAACAAAGGCACAAACTCTTCGCCATTGTTGCTTACAATGTTAATGACGGCAAGGTTTCTATACTTTCTTTAAACCAAACGCAATATCGCTCAAAAATTTATCAGTTTGAGTAACAATTCTATTTAAAAATCAAATTCTTACGAGACTGTTCCTTTCTATGGTGGCTAACTTTCCAGCTCTATTTCCTAAGCACCAAAACTGCAAGCATACATTAAAGTCTACTTAACAATAATAGTAATTTTTAACTGGCATAAGTAAACACCTTCTCTTAATTTCTTCGGTTAACTCTTCATCATACTCTGTACCATTTGCTAAAGCCAACTCATCTTTTAACTGCTGGATCTCCCTCTTCAGTCTCTCGATAACCTTTGAGCAAGAAATAGATAAATTACTCAAAAGCTAATGCAAAAATTCCCTTTAACGATAGAACAAATAGTCAAATTTACACAAGAATGCATGGATTAAAATATCATATATTTGATACCAGTTTAGGGTCAATTTCTTCATTAAGTGTGGCATCATTCTTGATCATAGCTACTCTCTGCGCAAATCGGCAAGTCGATATTGATTCCTAAAAAAAATCGCGTTGTGTATGCTATACAAAAGAAGTGATATCTGGGCAAGTGACTGGATAATGCCGATTCATCTGGATAGATCTTACAATGCATTTGCATGGGTCGATAAACAATAACAAAATCAACGTACATCAATGTTTCTTTTTTCTACGGAGCATGTTGCAATCATGGACGTCATACAATTTCCTCCAAGGCTGAAAACAAATGCATAATATTAATTCTTCATAGAAAATGGGAAACGTCTTCAATACACCAAAGTTGGCAAAGAGATTCTACCAACAAAACTAATAACAGTTGAATTTTCCCTTACTTCTAATAATATAAACTTCTTTTGGCACAGGAAGTTAAAAATATCGTCTTCTAGAAACTGCTAATTTACTTCTCATAGTGAATCAGAAAGAGATCAGGATCAGGGGCTAATTAAACAACAGAAAATGATAGAGACAGCTACAAAGATTCGCAGAAAAGCAATTTAAAAATTCATCTTTCTTAATGTAAGCAGTTCTACAGAACTTTCTCTCTACAGGTATTTCGATTCATTTGGAAATGTCCAATAAATCTTGCAACTGGGAGGCATGTACTATGGGACAAATCCGTTTGATATTCCATCATGTACGCAATCTAATTCTTATAAATCACTTCCATTGCTCCTTTCAAACATTTGCATATCAACAATAATGACAATAATACCTAACTGAAAAAATGTTCAGGAAGCAGAGATCGTACTATCAAAAAGAGTAAAATTAAAAGCAAATGTTCCATTAGGAAGCAAACCTGTCACGCAAAACTGACGTCATCATGCTGTTTCTGTATGGAATATGCGAACGAGATTTCTCAGATAAAGCAATGATAACCTAGTAAAAGAATCAAATTAAATTTTATATAACGGTGGAGTGCACTAAAAAGTGAGTGTCACAATCAAAAACGCTAATATATTTTCATTCCAAGCATAAAGCTTGTTGAATATCAAGCAATGCAGGGTTGCCAGTACTATTTCAGGAAAAAATTCCCTGATTTTCCCTGATATTTTTAGTAAAATGATTATCATTTATCCCTGATTTTCCCTAATATTCTTACAACGCATACTTATTTTTTCAATCATTTCATTGGACAGATATGGAGTATCGGAGAGCTTTCAACCGATTTTTGACCGTTCAAATTTTTGGTTTCATAACAAAACGAAACTGCGCTTCAAAATGACAGCATAGAAGAGAATGATATACAAAAGGGTAAAATTTTGCAACAATCACACTCAACTGGATGCATGAATGAGAATGGAGCAAGTCACTGCTCTGAAATGGAACAATTAGAAACTTAAAAATTTCCTGATTTTCCCAGATTTTTTAAAAAATCTCTCATTTCCCCTTCACTATCCCTGATTGAAAATAAAATTCCCTGATTTTCCCTCAATTCCTGATTTGGTGGCAACCCTGCAATGGGCCCAGATATAATGAAAATCTCAATACTGAAAGAGCAGTGACTTACAATGGGGTCCTTTACTTCATGATTAAGCATAAAGTAAAGACACCCTATGAGTAGGCACAAAAAATACACAACACATATTCCTATGCGATAAAGTTACACCATTTTCTATACAAAAACCACTTTCTAACCTTTTCCCAAAATTGGGGTTGAGGTTTTTTAAGATTTTCTTTATTTTTACCACAACAAAGTGGTGAAAAGGGAGACTCTATCTTCGTTTATCTTGTAATCTTTAAATTTAGGAATGAGGTAACAACAATTTTTGGGAAGTAAAGAAGTTGAAATTTAACACTTGTTATTTTCACAAGACTTTCAGAAGATTCAGGGTTTTTGAGCCTCATTTTCTTAAAAACTATTTATTTTCTTATAAAAAGTTGCACCTTTAACATCCATGTTTTTATTACAAACCTGTTCTAAGAAATGCAATGATACATTAATATACTTTGCTTCGCTCAAAAGAGTTCCAGTGACGCCAGTTTTGCTCACACGTTCAGAACTAGAAATGAAATGCGGAAGAATGGCTGCAAAAGACAGTTTCTTTGACGTATAAATGATATAAAGTCAAATTGACAAAATATGTCAAATGAACATTAGCTCTGTAGTGAAAGAAGGACATGTATTTATAGATGCCATAATAGATTTTTTAAAAGATGACATTTGCTTAATCTGAAAGGATATTTATCAGAATACTAAAACTGTCGCCTAAAATTGCTACGAAGAGCAGCAGCAGGGAATAAATGACGAATAATTTTTCAAATTTCATTTCAAAAGTATATCAACTAATTACAATCATACATCTCACTATATAAGGCAATGTACAACTGGCTGTCACAGTGGTACCAAAAAAGTGAAGTGGATCAAACGAATAGTCTGTTTAATTGCTGGCAATAATTTTTTTTTTCAAACTTCAATTTCATTCTCATATAACTAAAATACAATTATACGTCTCTCTAAAACTAGGCAACGTACAACTGACTGTCAGGTTAACTACTTAACTAAACAAAATAATAATAATAATAATAAACAATTTATTTAAAGTTAGCAGCTGTAATAGCAATAAGCTAATTAAAGCCAACTATAAAGAAAATACGACAACAAAATACTTATAATAAAAATCCTAAATTTACAATAAAACTTTTGCATAATTTGCAGCTGCAATGAAGAGCTATGGGCTTAACATTTCTTTTAAAGATCTCCAATGTTTGGGACTCTTTGATTTCTTTCGGGAGAGTCTGCAATCATTTTTGGCCCACAAACCTGACAGTATCAATGCAACACAGGTTTGCCTTAGCTTTGAGTACAACAGATTAGTGCTGCCACGAAGATTATACGGCACAACATTGGTAACAAAGAGTTCTGCCATGAAAGATGGATTCAAATTGTTGATGGTTTTATAAATCTCAATAAAGAGCAGCTGTAAATTCCTCTGGTGAACAGATACTGAACTACTTTTAATTAGCAGACCCTCTAAATCTAAGAAGACTTTAGAAGCTCATGCAACATCACATTTATCACATTCAAACACAGTTTAGAAAAGTAGAGAAATGTCGCGAGTAGGATGCCTACTAGAAAACACTTGCATAAAATCTAAATTGCTCATTGCAAAATCAAAACATTAACAATATCAGTTGTAATAGCATTTAAAATAACAAATTCTTACCCAGCTAAATCGACAAGATGAAGTTTAGATCTCCTTATAGTTGCTGTAGTAGGATCTTTAGTTGTAACATGAATTGTGAAAATGCAGTGGGATCGAGTTGATGCTTGATTCATTGGCGTCTGCGCGAGAGGGTATAATTCTACAGAGAATCTGAACAGCAATGTGTTGCAAATCAAATTACCAAGAAAAGCAAAAGGAAAACGATTTTGATGTTTCCTCAGGTTGTATGTTCATTAGAAACGAGGCATTCAGTGACAATAGCATTGCACGAGCTTAAGTAACCCAACAGTATCAAAATGCATTTGTAGGTCAAAACGCTTATCGTTATTGTGGAGCAAAATTATGGAATGAGCTCAACCGAGAAGCTAAACTAGCACCCTCCTTGAAGATTTCCAAGAATTTACGTCTTATAGCGGTATTTCGGTATCTTACTGTTCCATTTGATATTTGATACTCATTTCTAGATTATTTTTCAGATCTTAGAAGCTTTTTAATTATTGTTAGAACAGGATAGTTTGTAAAACAGCAATACAGCTGAAATTTGTATCCTGTATAAATATTTAAAATATGTACATAAAAACATATAGCATGAACATAGGACTGCAATTCACCGCTATTTCTAAACTATAGCGGAAAAGGGGTAGCTCGTAAATTAAATTATATTTAGGAATAGATCCTCAACAAATTCACAGATAAATCTCTTGTATATATAACTTCGTAATAGAAGAGGAGGGTGTTGCTTCAAACTAAGGGCCCAAATATACAACGAGCTTAAATAGCAGTAAGACATTCCAAGACGCTACTCAACACTGCTTACTTTTGCCAGAGTAGCGCTTCCAAGATTAACAGCAGCCACCAATTTACAGTCTTCAACGATAATTTGATATTTTGACATGAACGCTCATTGCTTCTCCGTCTATCGCATGACTCCACTCAAGGGTCTATTGTGTGTATGCCAAAAGCGAACAACTTTAATCCGTGATGACAGAATTTTCCAAACTGAGCACCTCCAAGAGATGCTCATTTCTAGCAAGCGGCTCCTTTCATGTGCGCTTAAGCACTTTTTTGCATTTTTGACCAAATTCACTATGTATTGAGGTGCTAATTCGCTTAGCTGTCAAAACATCGGTAGGCATGCAAGCTTAAGCCTGTAGTATATTTGGGCCCCAAATATCCTACCTATCCATATTGTTTTCAAGGACATCATCTCAAGTAATTTTCTAAGCTATCACTATATACATCAGTGGTTAGTGACTTTTTTTAGAAGCATGGGCACTAGCTAATGTCAGATAAAGCGAATAGAGTAGATAAACAAGCTTTGTAAATGACATACCTCGGCTATCATCCTGTTTGTATCACCAAGAAACAATAAATTCAAAGCTACAAAACATTTCAATGAGAGTTAGTATATGAAATAAATGTTACCGACAAGTTTCGGAGAGAATGAGCAACTAAAAAGCAAACGTGTAACAAAAAGCTTAAACTTACTATTTCTGATACAAAATTAAGTACTTCATCCTAGATACTTGATAACTGGAATATCAATTTAGATATGAGATGCTCTTCCTCAAAATGCAAAAAAAATAACTGACATGCGCTATAAACAGACGAATTCTCAAGACAAAAAAGGCCGTCTAATTCAATTGCTGCCCAGGGACTACACGTTTCTTTTATTAGAAAACCGTCATATTGCCTCAGCTTCAATTTTCTTAACTTTTCCTGAAATTGAGCCTGAGATTTTCCTAAATGTTTCTAAACTTTTGCTGAAACAAACTGACTAAAATGGTTTATACATTTGCTATTAATATTGTATACTCGAATTTGAATTCCACCTTTAACATTTTGAATGCAATAACGACGAAATATTGATTTTTGGCCTATAAAAACACTAACTTTTGGGAATTGAGCCTCGTAATTTTCTAAGATTTTCTTAAGATTTTGAGCATTTAAGCCTCATATTCTTATAAATTTTTTTCTTATACAAAAAACGTTTACTTCATTTTATTCCAAAGGAAAGCATCAAAAATTATTTGTGATATTTCCTGACAGCAAAACATGCATTTAATAAAGAGAAGAACTTGTGCAGTGTCACTGATATCATTTGGGATCTCATTACTGACCATGCTAAGCATAGTTGAATAAAGCATGCCACACAACTTATCAAAGTAGATAGCATACTGTAAAAGCAAGCTACTCTGATACTGAAAAGGAACTAAATATTTCTAAGAATTCCCTAGATGTATTGAAATCATGCCTTACCATCTTCTTCATTTGAGGCTCGGTGGACTGAAAGATTCCGCAAATGGATATTACCATCTCTGTCTTCCAGTAAATTCACTTTTCTGTGATATAGGACAAAAACAATCAATTTTGCAAACAGAACTTATGTGAAAGAACTAATAATTGGAAGTGATGAAATTAGACTAGAAGCTAAAAATGGAACTAAAAAGATAATAACTGCAAGAAGATATAATTATGGTTTTACAACATTTCATGCACCTAACAGCTGCAAAAATATTATGCAATTGACATGGTACCATGAAGAACAGTAACTACTTTGAAGAATGCTCTACAACTTATAAAATTGGAATAAATGATACACAGCACACATGCGCAAATCTAATTGCGCGTGCGCTTGATCGCACTCGCAAATGGGTGTTCTTGACCATTTTCTGACAACTTCAAATTCCGATTTCATCATATGAAAAGGTAATGGCTTTTATCTTGTCTCCATACTTTAGACCCTAGCACGTTCACAACAATCACTACTTATGTCTGACTTTCAGGAATATTTGGAATACGCATGCCCGGTATAAAGCATGTAAACGTGGTTACGTAGTCATACTTAGTTATTTTCATTCATTTTAGACTTATGCGTCAAGTAATCTCTCCATTCGTTGAACTATTTTCTTTCTATTGTATTTAACCATATTTACGTAAAGAGTACTGATTCAAGTTGTAATAAATAAATCTGATAAATGTAATAAATCTGATGTTGACTATGATTTTATGGTGTTATGAATAAGGGTAATTAACACAGTTATTCTGTGATATTAGTGTCGTGGTTATCTATATCCTATTTTTCACATTTACAATTGACTAGACAAAGTTAGTCAGTTCTTGTAACGGTATAAGTACAGGTTATTATTATTTTATCAGTAGTTGTTCAAGAACGGTCGGGAGAGTAGAGTTAAAATATAAGTGAATCATTATTAGTGGGAAATTATAGAGTGGTGGTTTTCAGTCGGTTTCTGCCTTGCTCTCAACTAATTGAACTGGCAAGAGTATTCAGGACAAGGAGTATCGTTTAGTCTGATGATAAAGAATTTGTTTTACATTTATCATGTAAATCTGGAGTCGGTCGGCAACCTGTGGCTCTTTCACCTCTTAGCCTGCTTCTTCTTATGGCTCCTTTACCCTGCCAATCTGTAATTATGGTTCAGTTTTGTGGCGTACATATATCCTAATTTTGATGCACACCACGTAGTTAACGCTGTTTAACCTTTGGCGCAAGTACATTTGTGAATTTCTGTTTGCAAATTAGTCTGCTAGGAAGATGACCACAGCAAACAATGTTGAGCAGATGACGACCCCAATAGATAATAGAGCACCTTTGCTTGATTGTCTGATGTGGAGTGGATAATTTCTGCACGTGTGGAGTACAAAATAATGCACTTCGAGTTACCATTTGGATTTTGATCAATTGGTAGCTTGTTTTTGTCTTTTCTACACAGTAATGAGAAATCATAAATTTGAGTGACAGGAAATCTATTGAGATTTTAGTAGATTTCCAATCTTGTAGAAGGTCATTTTCCAGCATTGCAGAGAATGCAATTATGATTTTTTCAGGGGGCAAGCCCCCAAATCCCCGTTTCCCCATGCTATCACTATGGAAGAATGCACTGCTGGAAAAGCTTGAGCCATTGGTGCAGATCATTGGTGTGCAAGAGTTTCTCTATCTCCAAATTGGTAAGCCTGCAAACATAAATTATAAGCGTACTGTACTAGGTGGATTGATGATAGTTTTTCCATTTCTTTGATTGAAATCTAGCTCCTAGCCATTGGAGCACACAGTGCTTTCTTTTCAGCACAAAACTGGTTAAAATGGCTCTTTAAACATTATAGGTTGCTGACTCCTGGTTTAAACTATGGTAGCTTCCTTGTTTGAATGAATTTGCTTACTAAATTTCATCTTTGTTGCAGCTTACACTTCTTCTCTTTGCTTCTTGATTTGATCTTAGCATGCATATGTTAAGTATTTCTTAGCAGTGTGATAGTACTCACAAAATCATTAGCACATGCTAATTACCACATGTGCATAATTTTGTTCACAACAACGCCTGCATTACAAAAAAGTTTTGTCTCAATTAAACAAAATCAGCTGGCACATATCATCATACAAACAACTACTTGCAAAAAATTTTTCTGAAATGGGAGGCTAATGTATTATAAAATATTGCATATTTAATACTCACTCTGATGCCTACACTTAAATGCAGCAAAATCTGATTAGGTTTAATAAGTACAGCAACATCCTCAGTTTCTGATGCTTTTAGTTTGTACAACTGATTTACAATTGTGAGAATGAAAAATAAAAGCTTATGTCATGCAAAGTGGCAGTCAAAAAATATGAAATATGAACCACATACGGCAGATCCTCCAATTTAGCAGCTTCATGTCTTGGGTCCAACAGATCATAACCAGCATCATTATATATTTCCAGATATGAAATATGAGTTGTATACTCAAAATTAGAGCTCTATATCAAAGAAAAAATAACCAAGTAAGATTCAATAGGATTCAAAGCATGTATTTGATCAATTTGAGAGACATTTTAACTTAACTATACATCATTCATAAAAATCACAGATAGCTTAGAGTGTAGAACTTTGTATTAGGAATTTGAGAAGTACACACAAAAAATCAATCAAATTCTACATCAGAATGCAGATATCTTAATTGCATAAGAGTTTATGTCTATGGACTGAAGCTTTTGTTTCCAGAAACCCAGTTCCAACCAACATAGAAATCCTGGTGATACCTTTAATAGGAAGCAAGGAGAAATTTTGACATTAATGTCAAATCTATACAGATACCTTAGTGGCACTGAACATATGGGAATTAAGATTTTAAATTTAGGACAGTACATAATGCAGGCCTCTCTGAAAGAAATATCCAGGAGAGTAGTACCCCAAGGGCCTGAAATGCATAGGGATATGACAAACCCCCTAGGGGTATGATGTCTAAAATCTTGCAGCATCCTGTGGTTTATGAGCAAAAGATGTACTTGTAAAAGACTTACAGTTTCATAATATTTGAAAATATAAGACAGACATCTTGGTATGATTCCTCTATCTATATAACGTTCTGCTCCTCCAGTAATGGTAAATGTTTTACCAGATCCAGTCTGAAAATGGATATTATACTATGTCTTTCTGCTTCAAAATCACTTATCACAACATCGAGGAATACTGCAATATGTATGGCAATAACTCTTTGCTTTAATTGATGTTTATTTCAAAGGTTCTATATAATACAAATTGAAATATTCTTCTTTCACTGAAATTCATAGAAACTAACAATTTAGAGGAAATGCTTAATATCTTCACCTGGCCATAAGCAAATATTGTTCCATTATAGCCAGAAAGAACACTGAAAAAAATTTATAGGAACTTACTATCAAATGGTAATCAAATTTGGAACTTGTCAAATTAGAACTTTGGAACTGTTTCTATACTCCAATATAAATTAACTACACACAATTACCCTACAATACCTTAGGAAGAATGGAAATATATTACTACCACAAGGCTTACAGGCTGATTTATACCAGTGCCATGTAGCCTCCATTTCCCTGCATGCCAAACATTACCAATAGCAACAACAAAGACAGTATGCATCTTTAAGAAACTTGCGACTCTATTGGTCATAAAGAACATGTCAAGAGAATTGCTTTATTGCTATGAAGTGCTAGAAATCATGAATACATACTTTTCAATAACTGGCTTGGAGATGTGATTAAATATATCTTCTTGTTTTGTAGTTTGGTCAAATATGTGATCAAATCTATGCAGATGTAAGACACAGTTAGGAGTTTCTCAAGTATCTTGAAACCTTGAGATCAATGTTTCCTAAGAGGCCAGAATATATTCAAATCATGGGATAATAGCTTTAGATTCAACAAAATTACAACACTTTTAAACTTTAATTGCCTTCAATGGCCCAAAACCAATATCATGCTGTAAAGGCTAAGATTAGAAACACCAATTACAGATACAAAGAATAACAGCATTATGTAAAAGGTGCTAGGGAAGTGAGTGTGTAGCATAGATAAATCCCATCATGTAAAAATTAGGGGTGATTACTAGGGGGGTTCAGGGGATGGAGCCCCTCTGTTAAAAGATTCATTTAGTTTGGGGGCTCAGGCCCCTCAAACTTATTGCATTGATTTTGCTCTTCAAAGTACATTGACCTTACTTTCAATATTCTGTATTGTATCTGTATGATGAATTTCTGCACTGCTGCATGGCTGATGAGATCTTTCTAATTACTTGTTATATTACATCATAATTAGACTAAATTGTCATGTCTCTATTTTTGAAAATATGGGCAAGGTATTAAATAAGCAACACTCATTTTATGACATTGCATTTTGAGTCTCCTTGTTTAAATGTCAAGGAACTACCCCCAGGAAAAGTAAAATTAGACCTAGGGAGGAAATCACCTGCATAGTGGCTTTGAGTAGCACGTGATACCAAATAACACCTTTAAAATTGTCAATATACCTGAATCTGTATGTTTCCCTCTTATTATTAACAAGTCCACTTGACAAGTCCTTAGGAACACTGAATGCAACAAAAGGATTGCCATCTCCATCTTCATCAATGCCAAAAAGCTGGCTCAGAGAAATGTATGAAAAATTAGAATGTAATTACAATTGAAGCACACAAAAGCAATTTAACTCACAAGAGCTTGATATGACTAATTAATGCTATGATATAATAACGTGTGTTACCACTATACTAAGGTACTATTAAAACAGCTACAAAAATCTAATTTATTCTAAAAGACAATCTAATTTAACATCAAAAAGTTGTGGTTACAAGATTCATTTCTAGTGGAGATACAATTCATAAAACAATTGAAGCAATATCATTTGAAACAATGCAAAATAGTTAGTTAACAATATAATGATTGGAATCAACTGTAGAGCATGACACCCAAGTGTGTGCAATGAAAATGTAAGTTATGCAAGTGTGCACTTGAAAATTGTGCCCTTCAGATTTGTAGTTTGATCTATAGATAATGGAATGGCTATCTTCATTCAAAAGTTTCATTTGTGTATTGCGCTCAATAAACTTTGATTTAGAATGTCTGAAGTCAGACTTGCAGGCTGTAAATTTTCGGCGTCATTGATCGAGTATATGAAGTTCAAACCAAAAGTATCACATGTATGTCCTTCCTACATCCATTGCAAACTCAAACCCGTCGATTGTCAATGTTTTTTATGTGAGTTTAACAAAAGCTACTTTAAAGTCTACCCTCCACGTTAGAACTGCAAGCGCTGTCATTTCCTATAATAATGTTAAGTACTTTGAAAAGACTACCTCAGAAGCTGAGCTACTAGTAGGCTTTAGCCTGCAGTAAATTTGAATTGTCTTCTTCACCATCCTCTTGCTCTTCGCACACCAAACTGTGACACTGGTGATCTCTAGCCATCCATTTTCAAGTAAACAAAGCAACCATTTCAGTAACGAGGCTGTCTACTGAGCATTTTAACAGCCTCTAATGCAAATAATGCAGAATTTTTTTGGACAAAATCACAATTATGGACGACGACGATGATACAGTTGCTACAACATCACCACTTTTCCCTCAAGTTCCAACTAACAGCAACTCTGCAGAGTTTGTATGTTTCTCCTTACTTTTCTTACAATGCAGCAACTGTTTTCAGGAATGTTTCTACTCTCTTGTATTCATAGGCCTAACTCTATTTTACGTAAATAAATATTTATAGCCTGGTACTTTCTCACCTAGTGTGGTTTTTAGATATTTTAAGATTATTCGAAAACCTTAAATAGACTGCAACTAAATGAGCAATCTTAATGTGATGGATCTCAATAAATATTAGCCAGTTGCCTTTTTGCGATGCTGAAAGGCGTGGTAGATGGTGGTATTATTGGTTTTCAGTCACATTCTGGAACACAAAATAGCAGAAAATAACCATGTTTGTTGACAACCAAAGTCTAGAGCAGTTTGTGATTCTTAATGGCTCACCTTTGGAAACAAACTGCAGAGTTTGGCAAGTTCAAATTCAAGATTGTTGTATCAAATGACACTGCACGTCTAAAATTGGCCATGGTAGGATGCTGAAAGGCTTGACTGGTTTTGCTTTGCAATCCAAGTAGTCAAGTTCATGCGCACCTTTTCTAAGTGCATACTCACACCTGACCTTTTTCTTGTGCTCACTCATACTCTCATTGAAAAAGGCCATACTCTGTGGCCTGGAGAAGATGGGAGTTCCAATTGTTTTGGTATGCTGTATATAACAATGTTGGTATAACAGAACATTTCTTGTGGGGAATGCAGATTGATACATAGAGAAACAATTATAATAAAAACTTGTTTTTGCTCCTGAAATAGCTTTATTCAAGGTGTCTTGCATTGCTGATAATTAAGAAGTTGTTCTGTTGTAGGACTGGAGTTACTCAATGAGGAGACAAATGCAGGTATCTGCTCTTTATGGATACATTATGGTTTTTGTGATTATTTGTATTTCCCAGGAAATAGGTATCTTGTAACCTCATGCACCAATGTTGCAACATTGTAAAAAATGATATCAAATGCGATTTTTCGTAGTAGAGCTCCTCCTTTAATTAATTCCCTGCATACATTTTGTTTAGTTACACCCTGTGTTTGTATATTGTATCAAATTCCTGCAATGTTGTATTAATTTTCTGTATCATAGTATTAAGTTTTGTAATATCATTTTTGTAATTAGCCATTTTTATGTATACTTTGAACCATAAATTGTATGTTGTGGAATTTAAATTACATGAACTGCACTGAAGTTAATGGGAAGGTGGTAGGGAAATAATTCACAAGCTAATTACCTTGTCAAAGTGGTGTAGAAGTGTTGAGATGTAGGTGAAAAACTCCAGTGATTTAAAATTCAGCTAGTACAACATAAGTGTAGAAAGCATGTTTCCATTAGAAATTGCATTGCTTTGTTTGAAATTCATTTTTAGAATGGAAATGAAATCTCTACTAGCCTACTTACAGAAATTACCCCTTTACCCTGCATATATGTCAGCTTAAATTGTGATGCTACAATATTTGTGTGTTTTCTTATTTAGTTTATTCTGCATTTGTCTGCTAATATTTATTTAATATTGCACTAACTGATGTAGCTTCCATTGTTTTTGTGTTTATGTAGTGAAATTTTAGATAGGTGTATGAAGTTGAAGCTCTACCATTCAGAGTAATTTCTAATTTGATTACTTATCTATTTTGCAGGAAATTATTCCAGGCATCTTCCTTGGACCATATGCAGTAGCAACAAAAAAGATGGTAGATGGGCACTTGCTAACAATTTCTTTGCTCTAAATTTAACTTAAATTAGTATGAAGAAATTATTGTTAAACTCATTTCAAACTTTTCCTATTTAGGCATGCCCATATAGGAAAGATGATTTTTCACTCATGAGTAACAGTGAGCCTTAGTTTTTTTCATTTTAATATCTAAATTTTGAGATTATGGACATGTTGAATATGGTTGAAGAATTTCAAATTGCAGCATCAACTACCAAAAGGTGAGAGGAATATTGTACTATTGATAGTATGATTAAAAGGCACTTGAATCTCAAAGTATTTGACTTTTACTGTTTTCGTTGTAGCTCAGCTATCTGCAAGAGAATAATATAAGTCACATAGTTTGTGTGAGACATCCACTGGAGGCTAGAACCATAAAGCCAAATTTTCCAGAGATTATCAGGTAATCATGTTTAAAATTGCCTTGTTTCATGTTATTGTAGTGGTTGGTAGTCAGTTATTTCACAGTACTGCTGAATATGACTGCCATAATTGAAAGGCTATTTTGTGTCATAATACTTATTGGTGCATGTCCATGGTGCTTCTGATGTTCTTAAAATATCCTGTCTTTTGCAGTTATTTGGTAATTGACATGGCAGAGAATACAGGGGATAGCATTATACCTTATCTTTCAAAGGTATTACTTGCATAATTACTTTTTTGTAACAGTATTTTTGAATGTTTTGCATACTTAAGCTCCCTTTTTAATTTACAACCAAAGTTTTCAAAATGCCTAAGTATCCTTATGTCATAAAAATTTGTGTCATTTGTATTAAAGTACTTTGTAGTTAGTTTGAATGTAAGTTATTAATGCATATCAGTGGCAGTACCATAAACTATGGCTTGGGGGCATGTCTCCTTAGTTCTCTCCAGGATTGATTTTCTAATTCATTCAAATTTGATGAGAATATGTAAGGAGTGAGGTGAGAGACCTCTACCAAGATGTAATTCTTCTTTATTACATGCCATTGTTCTTTGCCAGACTTTAGTTATACCTTTTATTGCTCAAAATTTTTCCTGAAATAAAAGGATAGCTACCTCTTTGCAGTAAAGTGGGTGTGGTAATCAATTGGGAAGGAAATTTTTGGGTGTTGCTTCAAAAATATCCCCCCCTTACTCTGTGATGGCTGGCATGACCCCTGATGCATATTGAATTGCTACAAACATGGAACTTCCAGCATCTTGGATTGAGAGAAGGCTCTGGAAAGTGTGAGACATTTAATATGATTATTCTATAGTAGGTGGTTGACTGAAGTCAAATGCCCATAGTTCTACTTGATAGTTTTTTAAACAAAATGGAGCTGATTTCAGAGCAACCTCCCTTGTGCCAGAAGTTGTTGAGAGTATTGTTTTTTCACCCTAATGTTTAGGATTACTTATGATTGAATTTGAAGCACTTTCTTGTGCTCTTTAGGTAAAACAATTCATTGATAATTGCATACAATGTCAAGGTAAGTGATTGTTATTGATGGAGGAGCAGACTTTGAGATTATTCTATAAAGATTTAACATTATGAAGTATTAGTATTGGTGTGTCTTTATACAGAAAAGCTTTTAAGCAAAATTTAAAAAAAATTTTATTTGAGCATAGACAGGTGCAGTAGAAAGCTATAAGGCTTTTCCTTCCCTTTCACCTAAGCTTGTGTAACTCTGTTTCTTTTTACTTAAGATACTCTTGTTCCTTACACTATTTTAGTGGTTTCAACAGCAGCGACACCAAACGGAACATAACCACTTCTTCATCAATTCTTTCTTCAACTCAACTATATAACTAAACTTGCAGAAAAATAATGTTATAATTGGTATTGTGCTAAGGAGATTATTGTCACAGTCCTACAATAGCACATCTTTAATCAAATCTCTTTCTTCTTCAAGGTTGTGTTTTGGTTCATGGTAATGCTGGTATTTCTATAAGGTTAGCTTCTGCATTATGTTATTCTTGCAGAAAATGGAATCATTTCACAAATAGCAATGTAAAGTTACTTTAATTGTTGCTGAATTTTCACAGCCAGAAATTGACCAGGAACAATTCCAATGGCAGATAAGATCATTTAAATATTTTTGCCCTTATTTTCTCTCTTGGTTGATAATTTGTGTGCAAATGTATTAGCTAAACAAAGCCCTACAGGGGCTATATATCTCCCTCAAGTAGTAAACATAGGGATAGATGGATTCAGTAGATTCTGGATTTTGATGTAGCTTTCATTAAATGCTGCAGTGTTTTTATATCATTTGGTAAACATCAAAATATTAATTTTTGAAGTTGTAGGATTGTTTTTCATAGTCAATGCCTGCAATCTCTACAAGAAAAGCAAATTTTTAAGATAGTGCAATAACGAAAGTGAAAAATGGATGTGACTTCATTATCCAGGAATCAGAAGAGCGTGAGGGCCATCAGTCTTCATAATCCTACACCCCCCTAATAAGGATCTCTTAAATCCGTATCAGAACATATGAGATTTTCCATAAAAACTGCTTTGCACTTGAATTGCTTCCAAACTGTTTGATGATCTTTCCTATGAGTTTATTCGTATTTCCTTACAGCCCAACGTTTGTCATAGGTTATATTATGGAAACATATGGCCTGTCATATAACGATGCGTTCATGCTAGTTCAGCGGAAACGATTCTGCGTAAACCCAAGTGAAAATTTAAAGAGACAGTTATTGGTCAGTTTCAACTTAATAGTTTCATTTCATTTCTCTCGATCATTTTATCTTTTCTTCTAGTACTTTATTTTCTTCTATTATTTCTTGTATTTTTATCTACTTTATCTTTATATTTATCTATTTACTCAATTTATCTAGTAAGCTATATTTCTCGAGATATTCTCTGATACGCTACTTCGCCTTTCCTTGTTCTCTTCCGCTCCTTGGTAGGTAATATGGTGTTTTTCTCTTCCAGTAGAGTAGATTGTACTACTCTACTAGCAGAGGCGTAGCCATATGGGGGTGCAATGGGGTGTCGTACCCTCGACCCTCGATATTTAACTTGTCGGCACATTTGCCCAAAATCTATTGTGCTTGTCAAAGTTGCATTGGTGATAAAACTCAAGGAAAGTCACATTGGTCGGTAAACTGGGCTCGAACAATGACTTTTGTCGGCAAATTTGAGCTGTGCACCCCACCAAAAGTTTTCTTTAGCTTCACCTCTTTCCACTGAGTCCAAGTATCATGGAAAAGTTTGCTAGCTTTTGATACATATTTGCTTTAAACTAAAGAGAATATTTTGGTACAATTGCCGGCATTTCTTTTCTCTCTTATTTAGGAATACGAAGCAATTTATCTTGCAAAATACCAAGCATCTAGAGAACACACCGGTTAGTATTTATACATATTTAGAACGGTGAATTTCTTGTTGTCCCATTTATGATAGAAACGTTTTTGTCCAATGCTTGCAATGTTTATCAGATTTTTAATTGTTAAAAATAAAGTTTCACTTCCTTTTCTCACAAACTTGGCCGTATTCGTTAATTATCAGATAGAGGTTATAAGATCAATAATACCCTTCTTGCTTTCAATAAGAATGCCAAGAAGCCGTCTTATATATTAAATAGGAATCAATTTCCTGAACATTTAATAAATAAAGTACTCTCAGGTGCCAAATAAACGTCTCCCTCGCTTATTAATTTTTCGACTTTTGTTCAAATATATATATATATATATATATATATATATATATATATATATATATATATATATATATATATA
>OLMO02000275.1:6006947-6054777 GCA_900291935.2 Cassiopea xamachana
CACAACACAACTGTACTCTCTACTGTTTATTTAAATCAACCTCAAAACGAGGCTAGCAATAGCTGTTAATAGTACATAACGTCACATCAGTTTCAATGTAATATTCTTTCCAACATTGTCTTCCAATTGAAGCTTTCTGAATATTCTACGCCCCTGCTTCCCAACCTTCTTTTGCTGTCCCCCCCTTGGAAGAATACAATGAAAGTGATTCTCGCCTCATCAAATTAAACTGATACTTTGGCTGTACAGGGTAGAAGATAGCTTAGTTGGATTGAGGTGCAAATATGTAGAAGCCCAATTTAGAGGCAAATAACTTTTGCACATAAACAAGTGTTTGCCAATGCATCGCACATAATGTGCGGAAATAGTCCTGTAATAGTTAACGCTGGTAAAAATGGTTGTAAGGAGGCTTGCCACAGAAAAATTTTTGAGGCAACGTCTTCTAAACCGTCAGAAAATGCCCTTCGGCAGAGTTAAATGTACTTGTTTTCATAATTGATCTTCATTCTAAGGAGGATCAGATCTGTCAATGTGGTTTCTTCGAATTTTGAAGATATTGAACGAGAAAGGAAAAAGCTACGCTGAGTTCTCCTTTTGCTGTCGCATGCTTGAAAGCCCAGGCAAGAAGAAAAGCGATATCCCACCAGTGCGCCTAGGAAAAGACGTGCCCTATTCTCCAACAGGGTTATCATCTATGCAGGGCTCCCACGTCTCCTACAGATCTAAAAATAGTGTAGAAAAAGAGAACTATCCTAAAAATCCCTAAAATATCAGGAATATTTTGCTGTTCTCCTAACTTTTTCATACGTTGAATTTCTTTTCGGCAGTTATGTTACTTAATAAATTATTTTGTGATAGTTTGTCATAATAGAAATTGTCAAATCATCAGTTCTCTCAAATTGTACCATAAAAGTATTATTTTTTGAATAGGCATAATGAATTTTCTGCTATACCAAACGCATAATGGCCATTTACCCTATTTTTATCATATCATCTGAGTGACCTTTTATCTATCTTTTCCCCAAAATACCTCTACGCTTACTAAATTTCCTTGGAATCTGCAAAACCTCCTAAAAATGGGCGAAAAGAGATCTCCTAAATATCCAAACAAATTTGACGTAAAAGAGTGGAATCCTTGCTATACGTCATTCCATTAGTGGCCATGCAAATCCAAAAATTGAAGCGAAGTACAGTAGAGAGCACTTCTATAAACAAACTCGGTAAATTATTGGGGGCTGGGGTATTCCCCCCCCAGGTCGGGAAACACTGTTGTACCCCAAAAAGTAACTCTTACAGCAGGAATGGAAGCAGATTTATTGTATCAGACATCTCTCAAACTGGGGTTCTAATACCCAACAACTAGTGGTGGTGCCATAGAAAAAATGCTGGGGGGCTAGTTGTGCCATAGAAAAAGTGCTGGGGGCTAGTGCTGCCAAAGTGCCGACAGTGAGCGTTATCCACCGATATTCATTTTGGACGATATTCATTTTTGGATACGATTTTGGACGATATTCATTACGATATTCCAACTGCGATCTTCATTTCTGTACCAGATATGTCCGAAGACCGGCAGTTATTTTCACCTACTGCTTAAGTGACCCAAAGGTCCTGGGAATTTACAAATTGTCAAGTAATTATAACATAATGTTTCCTATATTTTGTCTAAATAAAGGAGCTATAAATTCCTGCTTCTACATGTGCCCAAGAGGCTCAACTTCCAATAAATGCAACAGTGAATAGAATAAACTTTTGCTATAATGCAAACATCCAATCTACTAATGAGAAGAGTAATGTATCTATATAAGTTGCTTTCTGTGTGCCAATGCTTATAGACAGAATTATTAAATTATATAAATTTCATTACAAATTAAAATTTGAAGATGCTTAAAATACCTTATGCTTAATGATACAACTGACTAGCTAGAAGGAGGAAAATAGTCATATAGATCGTATGGAAAAATGATGTAAGGAGATTTGCTTCCAAAGAAGCAACAGGTGGCAGACTCCCTTAAATGCAAAATCCAGTATACAGAAGTTTCACACTTGAAGAAGCACAGCTAATGAGAATGAAAAATAATGTTTATTACCACACTACAATTTTCATAGTGGTTCGAATGACTAACTTCCTGGATTCATAATCTTGAAAGTGATCTATGAATATAGCAGCATTTAAAAGTACGAAAATTGACTTGCCTTCCAAACTAACTTGAGAACAACCTGGCATTTACATAATCCCTTAATTACATGAACCTAGGCTACATCAAAAGCATATTACGACAATAATGCAAGTGGCTTGAAAAATTACTCTTTGGCATGAAATAGTAAGGAGGAATAATGAGGGGAGGATAAAATATTTGCCAAAAAAGCATAAATTAGGGGGTTTGTTAATTGATGGGAGTGAATGTTCAATTGATGGTATGGGGACCCAAACATTTCAAAATTATTGCAATTAGTTGATAAAACTGTATAAGTATTAGTTATATAGTTTGTTTTGATTTCTTTACTTGTCCGTATTGATTTGCATTCACAAAATCAATGCACTTCATTTACTTATCCTTCTTAAAACTCTTAATCTTTATGTTAGCAAAATGAGGGGTTCAATTTTCTTCAAAATTTTGTCATTGGGGGGTGATTAATAAATGGAAGTGGGTGGTGAAATTTTAAAAAATCCGCAATCAAGGGCCCCCCTACTATTTGGTATAAGAGTATCAATAACCAGGACATAGTCAAATACTATTAATCACCGCTATCTATCCTTTTGGAAAAATCTTCTTAATGGAAAAGAGCACTGTTCAGTGAAATAATGATGACCCTTTGAATTATTTATAAATCTGAAACTACTACAAACATATTCATTGAGGTATCTTGACTAAAGAAAACTA
This sequence comes from Cassiopea xamachana, assembly GCA_900291935.2. NCBI lineage: Eukaryota > Metazoa > Cnidaria > Scyphozoa > Rhizostomeae > Cassiopeidae > Cassiopea > Cassiopea xamachana. The sequence goes on from OLMO02000275.1 coordinate 6,009,830, forward strand.
TTGACTTAACAATATTCACAGGAGTGTACTTTCTTACAATTCAAAATCTCTATGAATATAGCTACTCCTGTAATGCATTTAGCACTATTCCAAAATAATTAAGTGAAAAGTAAGTCTTCATCTGCTTCATCTGCTAGCATACTGGGGGCATGTTCAGCTGCATCAGCTATAAGGAAACAACACATTAGACTCCTCAATATTATGCAGAAAGTATTTCAGATGAAGACAAAAATACAATAGAACAGCAACTTTCCAACTATGCACAATTGAAAACATTGTCTTCATCACAACTGGTGTGAATTTCAAACTGGAAAAGATTTTGACTACAAAATGGTTAAGAATATTATGCCATTTGGATATGCAAATGGCCTAATACCTCAAAGTCTTAACACACCAAACATCAACAACTAAAACACATGAGACTAAACAACTTAGATCACAACTACCTTCTATCCCTCTCTGTTCCATCTCTTTCTCTTTCTTTGCCTTGTTCTGCTTCTTCTTCTCTTGGATTTTTTTCAACCTGTGCAACAGCAGATATGGTCAAGAGCTAAAACAGTTTTGGTGACACATGTGTATAAGTTTGCTAACAATGCATTATAAGAAGGAGTTTTGCAAAAGAATTACTATTTTATCTTCATAATACCAAACAAAAAATAGATTAGTTTACCAATGCCAAACTTTTATCTGGAATTACACCAGAAGTAAATAAGACTAGGCTATTGACTATTGATAAGCACACAGCTATCTAGTATAGCTTTGACACATACCTATAGAACTCCTCTCTTTCCATCTCATCCAATTCACTTGAAATGTACTGCAATGTTCTTTCCAGTCGTGGGATAATGACTAAATGAAAAGATGCAAAAATATAAAACTAATAAGGAGCTAGTATATGTAAAAACACAAGATGATGCACAATGAGGGTGGTTTCAGTATTTCAGGACTATGAGCAAGACCAAGTTTATAAACTGATATTTTTAAACCTTTCCATGAGGATAGAAGCAAATTATAGAGTGAAATACATGTAAAGTTAGGTCTTTCTCAAACTTGCAAAAAAATAAAGTAATTTTACCATGTTCAATTGCATTAACTCTCCTGTTTGTGATTTTGATGGCTTCATCCAATGTTACAAATGACGTCTGGAAAATACAAACAATGACTGCAGTTTAATACTTTCACATTGAGGTACAATAATTGTCTACCAGAGCAATTATTTAAATTAGCTTCACAGAAATGTGATGTAAACAAAGATGTTTCCTACAAGATTGCCATATAAAACTATAGGCTAAGACATCAAGGATATGTAAGAAGTAAATAAAATAGATCATGATAAAATTGATGGAATGTTCAAGTATAGGAGTCTCATTATAGAGGTATATGCATGCAAAGCAGGGATGTGCATAGCTGATTTCCTTTGAGTTTGAGGGTGTTTTGGTAATTTGACAAACAACAATGACTAGAAATGAGGTCATGGAAAACACTATGATTAATACGATGCAAAAGCTTCTGCAGCATGATTAACTTTCCTGCATTTTTATACCCTGGGGGCATCATACAAGGATGAGAAAAATGGGTATAGTATCATAGCAAGCTTCACTGTATAACAATAACTTTTAATCAGAATCATTTATAACCTTCTTCTACTAAAGAAAGTGCTTTCTGTTGCAATATAGAAATCATTCATCAAAAACTTCCTCTACATCAAAAACAATATGCTGATTGGTATCAAGCACAAAAAGAAGAACACCAATTAACTTGAATAAAATTGGATGAACACTCAACCTAATCTCATTTTTAAAGACTTAAAATAATATTCATACCTGCAAAGAAGCCAGCTCAACAAGCAGCTTAATAGCTTTATTAAAAGTCTGTGAGCAATTATTTACTTGTTGGCCACCTCTAGATAAACCAGTTAGTTCATAATCTTAAAGAGAAGGAAGATTAACAATGTCAGTTAGTATGAACAAAAAAGATTTCATTTCTTCTATTTGACCAGTTGTAGACAGATCCTATATAGCACTGTTTCCAAACAAGTCAACATCTGCTTTTTTCCTTCAGTTCTTATGCTTAAACAGCAAAGAAGAGCAAATGTGTTTGAGTGTTCTCCCTTGCTATAATTAAATACAATATTTACTAAAAAATTGGCTATATAGGGTTGACATGAAGGTAAACTGAATAAATCCAGTACTTTATTTGCAATATTGAATCTATCACTTGATAATCCATCAGAATATTCAATGGTGGAAAAATAATTACACTTACTACTAGTTCCATCATTGTAGGATTCAAATATTGGCAGCAAAACACCTATTGCAAAAATGATAATACAGGCTTCTCAGCAATAAGGAAACTTGGTAGCTAACAAAATGAAAACTACAAATTATCAATTAGTTTATCTATTGAGAGAGCTCCTCCTTATGAGAAATTCCCTGTGTACAAAATTCCCATAAATTTTTTGTTATTTTGTTAGCCAATATTTCTGAGTATATTTTGTGATTTTGTTGTATGTTGTAAGTAATTTTAGTGGTATTTTGTATGTAGTGGAATTTTAAAATAAAAATGAACTGAATTGAACTGGGCAAAAGATCTAGGTGGCCACTTGATCTAACAGAAGAACAACATTGGGCTCATTTAAATAGAATACTAGTTGCTAGTTTTGGCTTTAGCTTCCTAAAAATTTATAAGACAAGTAAGAGGATACTCAATAGGGATAGACTTCAAACATTTTCTGTCACCATGATAAGACATTATGAACTAAACATAAATAATTCTGAAATACAACTGAATTTAGATAGAATTAGTCAGGTGCTGATGAAAACAAGATGAAACAATGCTGTTACCTGCAACATTGTCCTTTCTTGACTTCACTTTTGTCCATGCTTTATCAACATTCTCACATATCACAAAACTTGAAGGAATTATAAGTAAAATTAATACAAGAGAAACAATATGATAAAACAATTCATGAATTTGCTAACATCAAGTGATAATTGTTTTTACCAACTGATAATATATTCTATATTTCTAAGTTTTTGTTGTTGTTGTTAGTTGCTTTTTCAAGTTGTGTCTACATAGTGTGGAGTTTAAGCAAACAACATGTGTTTTATATCTTTTCAATCTTTTGGAATCCTCTCTTGAAACACTAACTAGTATCTAAATAAATGAAATATTCTGGGCCCACAATGGCAAAAATAAGAAAACTAAGTAACCAAGGCAAGCAAAATAAATGAACAGACAGCATTATGAGATATCACCACCTGATTTACAAATTCTGATTTGATCTGGAAGAATACATTGTCACGAATTGTAAAAATATGCTTGACTTAATACAACACAGGAATATCAAACATAGACATTGCTACATTTTAAAGCTAGACTTAGTTCATATAATTTCAAGTTACCTAAAATCCCCAGCTGCAAAATATGCTTCAGCTAATGAGAAGGAGGCCTCCTTCATAACATCACCCATCATTACTTTTGTCTAAAGGAAAAACACAGGTATACTATAGAAACCATTACAGAAACTGGGCATTGAAAAGGTAGCTATTAACCATAGGAATTGAAAAAACTTGTACACAAGCTCACAGGCCTCTGCATGGTGGAAGTTGCTTAATATGTAAAGATTACACCACCTACAACTGTAGTTAAACACTTTGAGCAAAGTGGTTTGCTCTAGAATGAAATTGATTAAATTGATACTTTCTATCTATAGTACTGTCTTAAACCTTAATCTTCTGAGAATAAATGGTAGTGGCTGGGCACTGCTATGGATAATAATAAGCAAAGAAATTAAAAAGAAATAAACATTTTACAGTACATACCTCAATTATGGTCTTTAAAATTTTACGGAACCTAACTGTGAGAGCATCTGATTTTTTCTTAAGCAGACTATGTCCCTTCTGGGCACCTTTCAGTCTGGCCTTTATGATGGCCATGGCCCTAAAAAATAAAATATGTCAGCTTACAGGTCAGTCAAATTTATCACATACTACGCTGGAAAGCTCCAAAAATGATAATTTAATCTCTTAAGCCCATGAAAACATTACTAGCTAATACACTACATATAAAGCAAACTTTAACACGACATTTGATGAGCTATGGCTACAGCAAACCATAAGAATGGGTCTTCCAAACGTACTTTAACCAGTGGTTAATCGTTAGGCCTATTGTAAAAAATGCCCTTTAACTACCCCGAATGAAAGGATATTTACGATCCAATTGAAAGCTGCATAATCATGGCTCAACGGGAATACTTACATCCGCGAAGGGAAGATATTAATTCTATCTTTCCCCGACATCTTCTACTACTTTCTTTGCTGTGACCCCTACGATAACTTCGAAGAATGAAGGAGTATTTCTAAAGCAGCAACAACAACAACATCATCTCGTGATTGGTGCTGTGTGTGATACACAGCAGGCACATAATCGTTCATGGAGAAAAAGAAAGATCCCACCCTTGTGGTCAGGGTTGTACACACCTTTTTTACAAGGAAAGAGTTTTTAAGAATATTAAGGCTCAGAAACGCTGGTTTTAAGAACAATTTAAGAACAAGGCAAAACTCATGCTTCACCAAGACTTAGAGTTTTTGCATATTCCAGTCATAGCACTGCTTATAGATGAACTTTTGCACTACCGATGCAGCATTTATTATTCTGCTCCATTTTTATCTTGCTTTATGATGAAGTAAAACATCAGTCGAGATTGAGTATGTTCCTTTAATTTCTAGGCGTAGCTGTACCCTTGATATTTAAGAATGAGTTAGGAATAATCTAACGCTCAAAGTAAAATCAAATTAACAATATCGCGTCTCAGCGAAAATTAGGTACTCTTATTTAAAAAAAGAGTGTGTTGTCCTTGAAGGGGAAGCAGCCCCTTTGTTGAAGCCAAGGAAGTCTTCGGGGAAATAGCCCCTTTGAATATCAAGTTACTGAAACTTTCACTTTTTCATAAATTTTCCGCTTGGCTCAAGGTTTACAACTCAGCTCAAAATTTGTTCACAATACAATGCACATAATAGCCTGACACAAATTTGGTGCTCAGTGGATTATTGAGACAAAAATTGGCACTGCCCTAAGCCATTTTAATGGGCGTGATCTCGAAAACCCTGCATTGAGTACCTCTTGCTAGACATTTAGCACTTCACTTCTGAGCTCATTGATTGCTTCTCTTATATTTCTCAAACAGTTTACGACATCAACAATTTATAGAAACTAAACCAGGAAATTTGGGTTACCAAATCCTAGTGGGCTCCTGAGGACCTGCTTGGTATGCAATGCAGTGTAATGGTATTTATACCAAAATAATGGATTGTACTACTTTTGATGCCAAAATAGAGGTGCCAAAACATGGAATAGCTTACCTACCAAATGCAAGCAAGCGATAGCAATACACGATTTTAAAACATACTTTAAACTTTTCTGATCTTTTTCTCTATTAATTGTGTATATTTTACTATGGTCTTTTGGTTATATATATTTATAGTTTGTAATATTTTATTCCTTTATATCAACTTAATCTGTTTTGTAAGTATTTAAGCGGAGGGCCCCTCAAAAATCAACAATACTGAAGGGCAACCCTCCTTAAATATATCAGTCAATCAGTCAACCAGTCAACCAATTGATCTGTGCCTACTGCTCTGAAAGATTCAGAACAGTATAGAACAATGCATAAAGAGAAAATTTTAATTACAACAAAAAAATTGTATAGATAGAAGAGTACATCAAGGAATTTTTCTAGTTTGAGATATTTTTTCTAACGCTCTTTTTGAATCCAGCTTTGCAATACAGCGCTTGCAGAGGTTGTATCTACATTCTTCTTCATTCTAACGTTTTACTTGAGCGTTATCAAGCTAAATGCTTCTTGTATTTTTGGGGGGACCTTTTGCCATATCCTGCCCCCCCAATGAAGCTCTTATGCCCTATCAATGGTATAATCTTGCTGGTTCTCAAAATCTTGTGAATATATTCTACAAAATGATTATCATTTGAAATATATAAAGTGCAGCAGAGTCAAACGTTATTATGATTGCTGGTAAAGCTGATATCAGTGCTGTGAAATTCATGTAAAGGGTACAGTAATTTTCAGCATATGAGGGATGGATTCGCTAGGTCTGACTGGAGATTTAAGGGCGCTATTCTTTTGTAAATCATAAAAGTGGATCCTAGAAGATGAACTCATTGTACTCTACAACTTCCAGGGAACTCCATTCTGGTCATTAGCTAGGCGAGGAACTAGAAAATGTAGCAGCATAACAGCCTTAAATTTCACATTATCTTGAGCAGCAAATACTAGCTGAAGTAAACTAAAAATTCCTTTCTACTCTGTAACATGCTACAGTAAAACATAAGTTTGCCCCATAGAAAATTCGGTGCATTACAGAGTAAACAATGTGCTACATTTAAGTAGTTGATTAGTTAGTGATTTGCTCACATTTTTGGGTAGTTTAGTTATTTGCTTGCTAGCCTAGCTACTTTATAATCAATCACGGTTGATTGTGACTTTACTGTTTGGCTAGTATGTATACTTGCTTTTCGGTTGAGTGTTGCCAGATTGTGCAGGCAGTTTGCATAGCGTATTGTGCATTGTCACACTTCTTCTAAGGAGTATGCATATCTGGCTTCTTCTATGTTGACAGATTTCCATGCAATGAGAAATAATGGGAAATAGCAGGGTAATATAAATGGAAAATCTCCAAAAAAAAAATAGTTTTCACCTTTCGACGAGTGGGCTAGCATGTTCTGACGAGGAGCTATAACTCCCTAGCAATCCCCTAGCGCCACTCTTGCTGATATTTAAGATTCGCCATCTCTTTTTGCTGTCATGCTCAGACAATATTCTGAGGTGCGGTGATGAACAGTTTATGCAGCTTTGAAACAGAATTTTAGAGTGAAAATTTTGAATCTGTGCTATGATGAATAGTAGCTTCACATTTAGTTTGAAGTAACAAGAAAATAGAATTTTAAAGTATTTAATTTGCAGCTTCCAATACTTCTTTGTTGCTTCATTTTCTTTATTTGACCAGTTAAACTGCCAATTTCAGAAATGTTTTGATACCAAGCTTGCTTGTCCAATTTTAGGGCTTCTTTCACTCCTCGTCCTCTTCTGAGTAAAAAGTGAACGCCACAGGGATTATTAAAAAAGATTAAGCATATACTACAGCATTTGGAAAAGTCTTCACAAGTACGTTTTACTTGGTTTCACTTTACAATTTCAGGAGAACACGAGGCCAAATTTCTTCTTCACACACAACGTCCAAATTATAATTCTATGAAGTGATGAAAGTTTCTTTGATTATTGCCTGATCAAGCTAATCGAATTCTAATCGAAAGTCAAAGCAAAGGAGTGCTTTATGGATTAATGTCCTTGGTGGTAGGGGATCAAATGCAGCGTGTGAAACATGCTTAAAGTGCATAACAGAATAGCTAGATAATGTTATCGATTTAGCATACACATTCCAAAGCCACACTGCCATTTTGATCTGTTGGGCATACTTTTCCCTATTTTTGTGCCAGCCTCTCTGTCCTGGGCCTTGGCTTAAAATACTATATTGTTGCATATCCACAATTTTGCCAAGCTATTGGGTGTGGTCATTTTTGAAATCATACGATGGGAGCGACAGAAATTAAAGAGTATGATATAACCCGCATAATGGAATTCCCTAGTAGTGGAGTTACGTTCTGCGTTTAAAATAATCTGCTTATTTTACTACGGAAGTCCTGCTTTCAGGAGATTCAGTTCATGTAATTTTCGATGAGCTGCCTTCACTGATAGCTATGCTTCATTCACAAGGCTACAACAGTTTCCATTTACAACCATACAAGGGTAGCCAAATCCACATTTATTTTTGACCCTGTCCTGAATCCCATGAGCACTGCATGTAGGACTTTTACACCAGTCTTTCCAGGAATGCCGAAACGATAGTAGGGCAAGGAGACTACAGGAACAAAAAAGGCAAAGTGAGCCGAGATGTGAAGACTCCTAAGGCACCTCCTTGAGACATTTTTACCACCATCCTTCGGCAAGGGCTATTGATAAAAATAACTGTCTGTTCCAGTCAGATAGTACTTATCTAAACAGTTATATTTTATCTCTGTTTTGTCTCACTAACGTTTCGAATACATTCAATTACATTGCAAAAGAGGACACTTTTGCAGGAGGCGAGCTTTCTTCTCTCTACCCCTCTCCCCTGTGTCTTTAAGTCTTTCCATGTCTATGAGTCTTGTCAGTCAAGGGCTGAGCGATAGCTAAAAGACAAGAATCCTTGCTGAACCAATTAGTGGAAAAAGCATTCCCAGGCACTTGCCAGGGCTCTTCGAATGCCTTTGTTTAACCTTTCTCAATTTGGCGAGCACACAAAGCTAATTAACACCTGTATCATGATTGCAAGATTGCTGGACGGATCAGTCTGCTCTCTTATTAGAAACCTTAGTTATCTACGGCTTATAGATTATCTTGAATATCATAGTATGGGTCATTTAATTGAGCAATTCTTTAAAAATAATCAATGTGACTGGGCTTCTGTATTCAAGAATAATGAGGCTAGCTTATGAAACCTACCAGTTCACTGAGCAGTTATCAGCCGTTATAAGTAAGGTTAACTTGCAAGGCGACCTCGGGCTCACTTCAAATTATAAGGGTCTATGCACCTGACCGAATGGCTTGTTTGCGATTCTGCCCAATTAGCACAGAGAATTCACCACCTGTTTATTTTAACCTTTCGCTGTAGCTTGCTAGATTGAAATCAGCGACCTTGACCAGTTTGTTCAATGCTCCGTGATGTGCTTAGGATGCTGCTATGGCTAAGGTCATTATTAGGAAGTCCAGCAGTTAATAAACTACTGCAGATACTAGCACTTACAGGCTTCATTCGTGGCAAGATTTGCATTTTTACATCTTTTTAGGTGATCAACATGAAACTTCCATACGATACAAGTGCTGTAGAAGTACTCGTTTACATTTGCTGACAAGATCAAAGCCTCGTTGAAAACAGAAACTGTGTCAGTAACTGCTAATGCACAATGAAGCCATTGAAGGTCGAGTTTGCAGCTTCAGACACAGGCAGCAGTCGGAGGTCACGATGCTCGGTCATCGTCTCTTCTACTTCTTGGATCCTAATTTCAACGTGCATGCTTACTAGCTCGTTGCTGATTTCCTTGAAAATATTGCCGCATTTCTTTAACATTGTCGCAGAAGAAAATAATGGCATTGCACAACAGGAACTGATTATGAAACAAGCAAATGATTGGGGAAAAGATAGAAAAAGTGTGCTTATCATCAGCCAAGGTCGTTCAGGATCATCATTTCTTGGGGAAATTTTCAATCAGCATCCTGACATTATGTACTTGTATGAGCCTCTACACTCGTATAAGATATTCTCGATGACTGGAATTTTCCCTTCAGAGAGCTATGGTATCAATGCGCTCCAAGTTCTTTTTGACATTTTCAACTGCCACTTTAGCAGTTTACAAGACTACCTGACATTTATCTCATTCCCAGAGCTGAGCAGCCCTCATTTTCGTACCTCCAGCAAGTTCTTCTCTTCCCCTCCATTTTGCAAACGCCAGGCAACTCCAGAATTTTTTGGAGCTCTTTCTCCTGCTCGTTTTCGAGAAAATTGTCCACAACTTCACTTCAGGACAGTCTCAGCTGCTTGTCAAAGGAAGAAGAACATAGTTGTCAAGGACCTTGCCAGCCGAATACCACTAGACAATACGACGCATGTGGAAAGACTCTTAGACCTACAGCCAAACCTTCATGTTGTTTATATGGTAAGAGATCCGAGGGCTGTAGTGACATCAATGAAAAGTATGGGATGGATAAGTAACAACCCAGATGCAAAATTTCAAGACGTGGCCTCTGCCTCCCAGCATATATGCAAGCTAAACCTGGATATGCTATGGAACATTGACCATTGGTCATTAAGGTATGGCTCCCGAATTCACCTGATACGATATGAAGACCTGGCCTCGAATTCTGTGCAAAAGGCAGAGGAACTCTTTGATGGCATTGGTATTTCATTCCCGTATGAAGTAAGACGGTGGATCAAGCTGAATACAAACTCAAAGCAGTCCAAACAGATCGATCCGTACCGCGTGGACCATCGTAATGCCTCACAATCACTCCATGCCTGGCGTCTTGCAATTACAAACGAAGAGTTGCGACAGGTTCAGGATAACTGTGTCGCTGTTATGTCAATCCTGCGATACAATTCATTTGAAGATGTTTTCTATCTAAGAGATCTGATTCTTCCTAGTTTTAGAAGCTTTTCATATTGAGCGAATTGGGACTCAAAAAGCCTGAAGAAACTATAAAGGTAAATTATATTACGAAGGCTTATAGCTACAATGACAAAGATCCGTATTGACCACCGCCACAAGTTATTAGACGGATTTCAATGCTGTGCATAGTGGAATCCAAGACAAGAGTCGGTAAGACTTAACTAATACTGTTGACATAATGAATATTAGAAGAGGTTATGAACTATGTGAAGTAGAGCATTCACTCATGATGAATTTATAGGCTCATTTATGCAGGGTAGAAAAATACCATGAAGTGCCACATAAAAGGAGGAAATCAAACAAGATGTGAACTCTCACATTTTATAATGTCAAAGACTAGATTTTGAAATATTTTAGGTGAGAATTGCGCCTTGTGATAAAAGTAAAACAAGGGAAATGCATTATCATCCCTTCAAGTGGGCTAATGGTCGCCATTGCGTTTATTATCTAGTATTTATGTAAGCACATACTTTTATCTGTGTGCCCATAGAGATATATAAGATCATGAACCATGCACAAAGTAACATAGTTGCCTCATCAAGTGTTTGGAGTTGTATATTACACACTGATTGCGTAAACGCTGAAAATTACATCTAGAAACCAGTTTGTTGGCAATGATACAGCAGCTTTAGTGTTATGCAGTATACAACAAAATGTAAAAATCTTCTCTTTCTTACGACAGTAGCCCATACTGCTTTTTGTTTGGGTGAATCTTGACTATTCCCTACGAGAGTAAATGCTACTCTTTAATATACTCTGACGTAAGGATATATATTTATAATTATATCAATGTAAATGGCTTGCTTTGAAGGCTCAGCTCGATAATTAACAATATGATAGCCATTTGTAGATTTTGATGTATTGCAGCAAGGTTTAAGATTCCATCTTTTTCAAGATTATTTTTGGCTCTCAGTGAAATTCATATTTTAAAGCTCAACAAAGAAAATTGTAAATTCTGTAAATATACTCAGTATGAATCGTATCTACCGAAATGCTGCCTTCCAAGCGATCAAAAGCAATTTGCTAAAGATATCTGACATCTTGATGTTCATATTTATATTTCTCGACTATTTTGTAATAAGAACGACAATGTATGTAGCACATAGAAATCTTGGATTTAATTGACGTATTACTGTAACTATGTCTGGTTTATTGGTCTCAAGTCTCAGACTGGGATTCGCTATAGTTGAAAAACTGGAAGAAACAGATCTACCCCACATGTTGCACAAAAACTGCTATGAGCAGCTATGTTCTGAAAATATGCCTTTTCACAACTCTGAAATTCTCCCAGGCTCTCTGATGTGGTATGGAATAAATGTCAGTTAGAAAGCTCAATATCGTTGCTGTAAGTGATGTGGTGAAAGTTAAGCCTATGTCAAACGGAGCAACATTGTCGGGCAACTCGGAAATAATGTAGATGTAGCTGAGGTGCTGCCCTGAGTTGCCACCATGTAGACCGACAAACATATGAAAAAAGTTTTTGCTCAAATGTTTGAACATGCTGAAGCATTTGTTGGCAACATTTATTGCTCAGCTGTATGTTACTCGGTTATAAGCAAAATAAGCATAATTTGGACGGAGGCCTGCCACTTTGATTAAAATTTGGGACCAGGGACGAAACTCCTAGCTGGAATGGGGGTGAAGCACCCTCCATTGATGAAAAATTAGTAATTTGCTGGGCAATGGTACTGGTATGTTTGTCGAGCAATTTTAAGTACTTGGCGTGTAGATACTCTTCCTTCAACGCTTACTTTTTCTCCTGGGGTCACATGCAAGGCCTAAAGTTATTTAATTTCATTTAAAAATTATTTACACAGATTAGAGGTCACAAAAAGAATTGATTTGCAAAACTGCCCTGTTTTTGCACTAATTACAATAATTACAAGAAAAAAGCAAATTACAATAAAAATGAAAAGAAAACAGAATAAATTAAGCTAGGTATGTGATAAAAAAACGGAAAATCAAATTGGAAATTTTAACTCTTTCAGTTGTGCTTTAAAGGCGGAGAACGATTTCTTTATTTTCCTTCACATACAAGGTTGTTCGAAAGATATTCTTTCACCAAGTTAGTTTGCTTGTAGCACTTTGTGCAGTTGTAAATTAAAGCTTTGAAATTGTACTTGATGAAAGAACCTACATGTACATAAGTTGTAAATAGGGCATACTTGTTTACCAAGCCTCTAAAGAATGGGGCATATCTACTTACTAAGTTTCTGAAAAACAGGGCATAAATCAGGGGATATGCCCCAGACTCGTCCTTCTCTGGAGTACTGCTCTCATGTCTTGGGTGGTGCTCCTAAATCTTCTCTGCATCTTCTTGACAGAGTCCAGTCTAAAGCTATCCGTCTCATCAACAATCCAAACCTCACTAATTCTCTATAGTCTCTCCCATCGTCGTCTTTTTGCAGATCTTTCCATTTTCTACCGCTATTTTCACTGACATTGCTCTCAGGCAATCAAGAATTTTATTCCTGATCCAGTGAGGCGTGTCCAAACCACCAGAAGCTCTACCTATTCACACCCTTTTCAAGTTACACTACCTAATCTACGAACTCTGTCTTACAAATCTTCTTTCATTCCTAGAACTTCTCAACTGTGGAACTCATTGCCACCCACTACTTTCCCTGAATCCTACAATGTGTCATCTTTTAAATCTAATATCAACAAACTTGATCTTGTCTCCCTTTCCACTTAAACTTTCCCTCATTTTCTCAGTTTTTCCTTTGTCTGGTATTTGTTGTAGGCCCTATGGCCTTTCCCGACATTACTTACTAACGAAAAAAAGAAATATCTAATTGTTCTAGCATTGGGAGGTGCATTCTAAGCCAAAGTAAAGGGCGCGGTTCCAAGAATTATTCTAGGGGCACAGCACCCAGACCCCCTTCTTTTTGCTGAAGAGCTATAGTTTTCTTCATCTACTGACATGTAAAAGAGTCTCTCCATTAGAACAACTGTAAAGTAAGGCATCTATGTTGGCTTTTAGTTTCTTTCATACATATCGTGTAAGCCCAATTTCGGAGACTACACTCATCTTTTAAAACAAAGTGCATCTCTAAATATTTGTTATTTTAGGCTCTGGTCTTAATGTTTTCTACACATGACACGTCTTTTCAAATTTAATGAGCAATGCCCTTTAGTCAGGCAACTATGTCTCACATTCCCCTCCAATGGAAACTCACTAGTTTCGCCCCTGTCTTGAACTCTTAGTTCCGCCCGTATCTGAAATATTGCTACCCATAAGTCTGCAAGAATTAATGAGAACTATATTTATATTTCCGCAATGCAAAGAAATTCTTCAAAACGAAACAAAATCATCAAACAACTGCTGCATATTCTTGCTCTTCTTGACAACTTTTGTTGCATTTGTCCAAAGTAGTGTCCATAATTCTGTATGCTTCTTCAATTGTACCCCTAAACAAAAGCACTTCCCCGCATCCCCACCAGGGGCGAAAATAGGATGCTTCCATTGGAAGGGCGTGAGACATAGTTGCCCGACAAAAGGGCGTTGCCCATCAAATTTGAGAGGGCGTGTCATACGTAGAAGTCATTATGGCCAGAGTTTAAAACAAAAAATTAAGACAGGAGCACTGTGTTTTTATAAGACGAGCCTATGAAAAGACAAAGAGGTCTGGGGGCTGTGCCCTTAGAAAAATAGAGACCATGCCTTTTACCTTGGCTTATAATGCATCTCCCAATACTAGAACAAGTTGATTTTCCATATTTTGAGATATTCGGTAAGTAGATATGCCCTAATTTTTAGAAGCTTTGTAAACATATATGCCCAACTTACAACTTATATACAAGTGGGCTCCTTCATCAAATACAATTGCACAGTTCTAATTTACAATTGCACACAGCTTTACAAGTAAACACTGACTTTAGGCCTTGCATGTGACCACCAGAGAAAAAGTAAGCGGTGAGGGAAGAACATCTACATGCCAAACGTTCAGAATTGCATGACAAATATACCAGCAGCCACAAAAATATCCCGACAAATTACTAATTTTTCACTATTGGGGGGGGCGTGTTTCACTCCCATACCCCCAAGGAGTTTCGCCCCTGATCCCCACGTCTACTAGGGCCCCAGTATGTTGCCTAGTTTGACCATCATTTTGGGTAACAGTTCAAATCGATTTCACATTTTGATGTGCTTTGTGTAAGCATATAATGGCTGCAGTAGGTGGAGATTAAGCTCTTTTAACGTGCATCATTTTCCCATTATGGAATTTGAAGATAGCACCAATGAAAAAACCAAAAATCATGATGAAATAAACTCTTGGAGCAACTGATAAACTAGTGTTGGATAGAGAATAAAAAGACTGGCACACCACTGTTGCCTGATAATGTTGCCTAGTTTGGCCATGATGTTTTGAAAATGTAACAATATGAGCAGCGCAGGTCAAGAAGTTGTCTGGCAATAATACTGTCCAGTTTGGTCAATTGCACGAAAACGGATTAACTTTAATTTGTAGCTTATCTTCTAAAGTGAAAGGTTGCCTGAAGCTGCCAAAAAACTTTTAGCAACTATTTTTACGAATTCAGAAAAACAAATAGTTTTCGAAAAGACATTAATATGCTTAATTTATCCTCGAAGAAGAGTGTAATGGATCAAGGCCATGTTATGTTTTGAAGCTACACAATAACTTCAAACGCCATAATTAGACTGACAAAAAGAGCAAATCACAAACATTTGGAGAGTTGAATCCCTACATCATTGTAATTTTTACCCCAGGGGGTGCTCCCCATCTTTCTATACGCGAGGGTACGTGTCAATATTTGGGGTCTGAGAATTCCAGCTTAAGAAAAATTCAGTGGTTTTGCTCTGAGAATTGAAAAAAAGTTGTGAAAGAAACCAATTTCTAAAAGTTTTAGACTATAAAGATCATAATAACGACATAATCGTAAATTTTGTGATACTCTACAACACTTTACACAAGGAATAGTTCAAAATATGTAGCAATATTTATGGTCTCAAAATGTGGAAACTCAATGATTGAGGTTCTTCACAACTATGATTTAGTATTTGGGGCCAAAAATAATTTTCTGCCATGGAACCCTCGTATAGAAAATTAGGTAGTACCCCTTGGGGCTTTTACGAACTACCCAGAAAAGAAAACATGTGTACTATATCTGCCCAATGCTAAAACTTTTTCAACTACTATGTGCACTGTAGAAGTAGTAGCTTAACGCACCTTTGTTTGATTTGTGTATTCCTTTGGTAAAAAATACCACATTTCCATATTTTAAGGACTTTGATTGTTTAATATATTGCTGTTATATTTTTAGTTTATTTTGCATTGTATGTCGTTTTAATTTAATTATGTGTTAAAATCGCATGCTTGCGTAAAGTCATGTTGTGTCAGTAAACCTCTATTTAGTATCAGTATCACCCTTTCTGGGCAATGTATTGGTTTCTGTTAATGTGTCCTGTTCTCTGGCGTAAAATGTGTTGTTTAGTGTCTTGCTCATATTCTATATATTCATGTTTTAATTCAGTCTTGACGTTAAAACGAAATAGAAAAGAGCAAGGCATAGTTTCATTGTGTAGTTCTACTTTAGGCCTAGGCCTATGGCCTAGGCTCTAAGGTGGAATGGTCATAAAGAATTATCAGTCTCCATGAGAAGCTACATACACGTTACAATTGGGCGTTACGTAATGCCACTGTTCCTAATCTTTGCTACAAGACAAGCATAAATAGCTGAACTCTAATCGGTCATTATTGTAAATTTGTAGGTAATGCTGAGAGCCAGGAAGCCTAAACTATTTCTCAAGCACGTGTAGAAACACAAACAAAACATAGAAACTTCCAGTGTCTTAAAATGAACACTCCCTAACCAACCATTGTTGTCTTTCGCAGTTATAACCATGCAAGTGAAATAAAAAAAATTGCGTAGAGACAGTTGATAATGTACATTTGATGGAAAATAGCAAATATGAAATTTCAAGAAAAGCTCAATTTTTTTGATATTCTCTATTATTCTTTGTCATTTTTGGTACTGTCTGTTATGTCATTCTCATGATGTAAGCTCTTTTCAAGATTGTCTTCTATTTCTGAAAGAAAAAATGCCATTAATTATCTAAATCATTATTTGAGTTTTAGCAATAAGTACATTTACTTGCAGTTGAAGTTCTTAAGCAGAAGCTTTTTCTTAATGAAAATTTTAATTAGAACTTTTACCTTTTTCTCCCACTTTAAGCAACATTTATCTTGACTCTTGCTTGCAATAGGGTTTTATGCATTTCTTATGTTTAGTTTATCTACACCTTTTTCCATTGTGTTTTTAATAATTAGTTGCAATTGTACATGCAAGTGATCTTTTAATAACTAATGCAAGTAGTTCAGTGGAGAGCCCCTTGAAAATCAAATAAGTAGCTGAAAGGTGACCCCTCCTTAAATATATGAAATCAGTCAAATTTGATCAAAAGAATGATACTCTTCATGGTTAGAAATTTTCTACTCATGTGGCTGCTTTTTATCGCATAAAGATACCAAAGAATGATTATACCTTGAATAAATGCAGAAATATAGGCCCCGAATATTAATTATTGGATAGAAAGAAAAGCAAGGAAGTTAAGAAGCATGTAGTTCAAGGTATCACAAAAAAATTACCAGCAAGTTGTCTCTCTAAAGACTGTAAGCTTTTGAAAAGTTTTCCAGTTATCTATAAAAATCCAATTAATATTATTATTAAACTTTATGTAGATTAGCACCATTTAAATTTGCCTTTTTGAAAATATTGGCAATGCATTTTCATGCAGTTGTTACAAAGAATTCTAAAAACAGCAAATTATGAAAGTTGCAAGATGTAGATGGCTACTTTACCCCTACTTGGCTATTTGCTGCAACCCATGAGCTCCCTTTAATTTCTTCAAAGTATCCATGGCTTGCTTCTTTCCGATATTCAGTTGATCTGGTGAAAGAAGTATGAAAATGTAGATCACTATTTTGTCACAATGTTCGTTCAATTCCAATCTTTCCTATTTCAGCAGCATTAACTTAAAGCTATTGTACTTAAGGATAAAAAAGTACCTAAACTAGGTTACAACATTTATTATGTGTATTGGAAATGTGAATCTGTTTTTGCTCAATGAGGCACACTTAACCCTTGTACAACATTAGAATTAGAGAAAGGTACCTCAGTTTGCAAAGTATTCTTTCCGCTGTTGAGCTCAAACTTTTGCATTGATCCTCCAATGAACTTAAAAGTAACTGATTGATGATCTACAAATGCAGAATTGATGAAAAAGTCTATTACTCATAAAATTCAGGGCAGTAGAAAGATGGAAAAGGAAGAAATTATTAATTTTGCTGCTAAAAACCACTCATTGGGAGCATACATGTCATCCATCCTTTATATTTGTGCATTACTTTCATAAAATGTTTCTCCGTGTTGATGGATTCTGTTCAATCTCGCGACCGAAAAATAATGATAAGTCATTACATAGAGAAATTATTTATTAGCGATTTTTGCGAATAGTAGTGTAGGCAGAGTGGTCTCAGGACTGTGCATATTAGTAAAATGGAGGATCTGGAAGATTTTGGTACATGGATGAAGATCTTGGGCTATACGTTATGTCCTCTGGGTTGCCGAATGATTTTTGTATACATATAATTCAAGATTACTTATAAGAAGCATTTCTATTGGAAATATGGGCATTTTCTACATTTCAAAGAAGTAGCTGTTGTAAATGTAGCAACATTAGCGTGAAATTCTCAATTCTAATCAAACTCCCGTCAACATTGATCTGAATAATACCCTATAAATAAATTGGCCTACATCGATCTCCAAATTCCACTTCTTTCTTGTATGACATTCTATGTCTTTGCCGAAATCTATGTTGCAATTTGTGGGGCCATCATCACAGGTGTGTTGACTTTTCTCTTGCTTGAATACTTCCTGCCACGCAAGAAAATTTTTACAGGCAAAAATCCTCAAGGATAAAAAATTTTCTTAGTTTTCACAATTACTTAAATAATCTCACATCATTTTAACTTCAACAACTGATCATATAGTTCAGTCTAAACATAGGTGACAGTTAAAGGTAGAACGCTCCAAATACCTCTTCTAAACTTTTGCCTTGCCCATTGAATGCGTGTGCGATATCAGGTTTCTCAACTTTATTTGGCTTTGCAGCATCTAGCGTAAACATAAAAGAACACAATTAACTCAAATAGCACAATTTGATTAAAATTCTGAGGACTAAAATGTAGGAAGGATTAACAAAAATTTCAGAAATTGAGGGACACATCCTCTCAGGGATCAATCACAGACATAGAAAGGAAAACCTGTAAAAGGGCAGTTTACATAAACAAATTTTGAAAATTGGTAAAGCGTGTAACCAATTGTGACCCACAAATCATGCTTCTATGTCAAAAGATGCATTCTCGCACTAAAAATGGACTGAGAGATGTCCTACATGAGTGCTTGAAAGCAAACCATAATCAAGATATGTAAACCAAATTGATTCTATGAACTGTTTGATGAAAATGTTGTCCCAATCTGCACATTGCGCTATAACTAGTGTCAATACCTGAAAATGTTCAAGAAATTCCAAAAAATAACTTACCTTGCCTTTCGCTTTTGGCCTGAGGAGAAGCACTATCATTCTCGTTGTCAAGAGAGAAAGTTCTACTAAGAGCCGACTCACGCCCTATTTCACCAAGTAATGTTGGGCTCTTCCCATTTGGTACCTTCTCATTTCTACATTCCGCGATGGATAAATCACTCAGATCAATCTTGCCATTCGTTATGCTAAGACAGCTCCGATGCGACTGTGAAGGTGATCTCTTGTCAGGATGTACCTTATTTACAGATGAATTGTCTGTGATATTATGGGGTAGAGCGATAGATAATGAAGGCTTGTCAGTCATTTCATCAACGATAGATAAAGGTAAATGTAGTTTGATATCGTTGTGATCGTTAGCTGAAAAGAAGAGGCTGTTGTCCGCGTCTTTAGCTTTCTCTTTAAGGTCATGGAAGAATCCGGTTTTCTTAGGAACAACACCACTTGAGTTTCTATCAAGACTTTCAGACCTCTTCAAACACTTACTCTTGTCCGTTGAACACTTTCTTTGAAGTTCTGAAGAATCCACAAAATCAGAGGAGTCAAAAGAACCCTTAAGCAGCTTGCCAAATGATGCTTGATTGGGAAAAGTCTTAAAAAACTTTGGTCTCTCTGGCAAATAGTCTTGGCTACTTTTTATACATTTCTTGTCAGGCTCTGCACCATTAGCGACTAATAGACAATCTTTACGTCCACTGCTCAATAGACCATCAACGTCATCAATGTCAGAAGAGGCTGTATCACAGTCAAAAAAGTCTGCTTCAGGAAACTCATTTCGCCTGTTTTGCTCAATTTTCGCAACGTTCGATTCAGTTTCACTACACGACTTTTCAAGTGCTGTTCTTGCTGTAGTAACTTGCATATCTGTATCGGGATTTTTCTTCTCGTTAGTTGGAGATTTAACTTTTGTGTCACTCTTTGATTCGTAAATGGTAATGTCATCAAATGAGTCAATAACAATGCTTTCCTCAATGAATTTCTCATCAAGGTCATTAGCTTGGAATACAGGTCTATGGAAGGAAGAAGTCATCGCTAACTCATTAGGTGCTGCAGTAACTTCAGCTTCGGAAATCACCGAGCTGCATTCCGTCATTATTGCAGCTTCTCGGAATTCCACAACGCTATATTTTGTGCTACTAGAATCTGTACAAGATTTCTTTGAATTGCTATCACACTTCTCCTTCTGACGGCAATCTTCCTTCAGCGTTTCATCAGTGCTTGTGCATAGTTCATTCAAAACTTCACCTCTTTGCACAAAAGCATCATCCTCTCCTGTTCTAGAGTTACATTCTTTCTTTTGATTGACTGGGTTATGCATTTCCACATTTTCATTAACACATTGATTATTTTTTCCAGTTTTTGACTTCATATGCGTAGATTTTGTAATTTGCTTTATTTTGTTTCGGTATAACAGGCTGTGAGAGGCCTTCATGTTTCGTAGTCCCTTCTCACTTTCTTCCTGTTTTGACTGATTGGCTGATGTCCGTGATTCTAAACAGTTACTCTTATCATTGGATATCTTTGCTCTCATGCATAAGCTTTGACTATTACCTTTCCTATCAATTGACGCTTTACTAGAGATGGTATTCTTAGCAGAAGTATTTGACTCTTTATCTTGCTCCTTTCCCATTGGTGATAAGACACAATTTGATTTAACGTTCTTTTTAGGCTTACTTTTAGTGCTCCTAGTCATCTTCTGAGAAAGAATTGGCATCCCTGATTTTTGCGATTCACCCTTATCCTTCTTTTGCATCTCACCACAGGAAACGGAATTCTTTTTTACCTATAGTGTAATAAAAGAGGGGGGTAAGTATGAAAATCCACATCAATGTATGCAAAATCAAAGCCAATCCTTTTGATATTTAAATTCATGCAATGAATGATAACGTATGTTTGATTCACTATATAAAAATTTTACAAATTCAGACTACTTACGATACCATATAGGAATCTCCTGATAATATTACAAGGTCGATACCACAGAGTGAAAGATACCCTGATAACTCCGCAGCCATTAGCATAAAAAATATATAACAAAGATATTGAAAACAAAGCTACAAAATAAATTAAGGACTTTTACTAATAAAGACATAGGTTTGCTAGTGTATTATTATATCTTTACAAGGCAAATTGAATAAGCATTCCATTGAAGTGACCCAACAAATGTTAGTGGCTGAATAGGCTTTAGGGTTTGGTTTGCAAATAACTGCATTGATCTTTCAAATGAAAAGCATCTTACGGAAGATCAATGCTAACAGTTGTATGAACACAAAGCAGGGTGACCAGAAGTCCAGGAATTTGATATTCTGATATTACCCTCAGAGCTGTAGATCTGTTTGTCTTTGGGACCATGATCTTTCGCGTGGGAGCTTTCTTCGTCTCATCTAAAGGCAAACACAACATTAGAAAGAAATTGATCGAGTGGGAAAGAGATAGAGACTTTTGGTTGCAAAGATTTCCACACAGATGAAACTACAGATGCTGCAAAGTACCTTTAATTTTGCTGCTTGCTTGTGTTGGTTCCTTTGATATACTCTGATTTACCAACGAGATGTTGACTATTTTGTTAGCTTTTTGGTGTTCACCATCCTGAATCTAGTAAAACAGGTGTAGTAATGCATCACAGGTTAGCAATATGCTGGAAATGATGGAAGTTGAAACAAGCACTCGCTAATGAAAAGACAATCTATTCTCATGATAATGGGCAAAAGAACCGAGGGCCCAGGGGAGCATCCCTCAGTTTTGAAAGACTCAGACAAAGTGCCCCTTTTCGTTTAACTTCGTTCCCTCGTTTAATAACTTTGAAAATGCAAAAATAAATAGAAAAGGACACATTTCCAGAAATGTTAAGAAGAGCTAAGTTCCAAATTTCCCGGGGGAGCATGCTCTAGACCCCCTGGCTAATTTGCATTTAGTGACTGGCACAATATTAAACCTTCTTCACCATGCAAAATTTTTTGTCTTTTCATTAAGTGTTTTACTCATCCCCTCACCCAGACAAAGTGCTCAATCACACTTCCAGAAACCCTGCAAAAGTACCCCTCAATCCATGTGCCCCAATTTGATAATGCTTCCTAAGTCCTTGCTTATGATGCCCATCTCTTTTTTAAAACAATTCTTTACGAGCATTCGAAACAAGATGGCCAAGCAAACTTCTCATATAAAGCTGTTCATCATATCGAGTTCTCTCTTATTATTTATTCTTTAATACTAGTCAGAATGTTTATTAGCAAAAGAGAGACTCAAGCTATTGATAACTTTCTCCGTATTGCAACTATCATTGCAACGCCCGCCTTGCTTTTATGGCCTACGAGGCGAACAATCTCAACAGAATTAGAATTTAGTGTCAGGCTGTATTTTTGCTCCAACGGTTGTTGTAAGAGAATACAAGAGTTTGTCCTAGAAAACCCATAAAATAAGTGAAACTAGCTCCTTCGCAACTAGTAACTGTAGTGAATATTATGGGGGGCAGGGGAACAGCGCCCCCCAGGTGCTATTGAGTCAGTAATTCTGAGCAAAAGTAGTGGAACCAAAGGCCAAATACACGATATTTTAATAAGAAAATCACTTTTTTGCTTGAGCCTCAATTTTCTTGTGCACCTTTCCTCATGAAAAGTACATGTAATCGACAAACATTCTAAAGTATTTGTCGAATGCACATATACTCGATTTTACCTCCGTTTCCCCCAATTCCTTGGGACATGGAGGTTGCCTCTGAGAGGAATTTAATTCTGGCAGGAGCAGTTAGGACTGGATGCCCTTCCTGACGTCACCAATGATCTGTGTTGGGCCTCGAACCCAGGACCATGTTGGTCTGAGTCGAGTGCATTTGTCGAATATATATGTTTCTTATAAAATAATCTGCAAATTCAGCCCCTCTGCCCCCTGAATTGTTTTGAAAAAAGCGGCCACTACCTAGTAGTAACCAATATATTTGAGCGATATGCAGTGTATTTTGTTAGAAAAAAAGAATTCCTATATTACATTGGTAGTGGCAATGAAATAACAGTGCTGTTGTTGGCAAATTAACAATTGTCTTAACCTGACAGTTTGGGAGAGATTCATTGGCCTCATTTGCACTTACTTTTCCATCTCAGAAGTTTATTTTCATAGATAGAAATAATGTTGGATCAATTAAATGTTAGCTTCATATCACAGGTTAAAAACAGTGCCGGTCTTAAAGAGCACACCACATAACAGAAAAAATGGTCATACCATTTCACTATCATCATTGTTGTTCTTATTTGGCTTTTGGGAATACGACTGTTTGTTTTCAGAAAGTGGATCACATACTGTCTCTCTTCCGTCATCCTTACAGTCACCGTTTTCTATTTCTTCATACGCTATAGAATCCTCCACCTTGTTCCCACCGGCCCAATTTGTCAAACCTGGATACTGTGGTTTAACAGAAGCAATCGATATGCTCTGGAAATCCTTAACAGGCGAGGTTGTGATCTGCTCTTGCCACGTTGTGTAGTGATCGTGATCTTTTAAATGTCGTTTCTTGATGAGCTCTTTCTTAAGACTAGAAAGTGTTGTAGGTGAGAGATTTTGCTCACTGAGCAATTTGTTCAGGTAATTGGACTCAAATGGTTCATCAAAGCTCATTGCATTACGTTGGCATAAACCATCTCTGTCTTCTTTAATCGGGCTATAAGGCAAGATCGGATAGAGAATGAATGGAAAGATGATGTTTGTAATAATTGGTATGAAACTCTAAAATTTAAATTTCTAAAAAACTAACCATCCTAAAGCTGAATGAAGCTCCTTGTGCTCAGTTAGAATATACTAGCTAATGAATTCATTAAGGACTTTTAAATATCATTCATTAAGGATATTTAAAGGAACTAAACATTTCTTTTAATTATGCATTACGCTTAGGGAATAAATACAGCAGAAACCCACATAAAAGCAGCTGTTTTCATAAGAGGCTTGAGGCTGAAATTTTATTGCTTGAACTCTTTAAGTAAGAACTCCAAAAAGGCTGAAAAGGGGGATGGTTCTTATATAATGGATTTCATGCTGTCTCGCTTCAAACTTCATGGGTAAAAATTTTCATAGGCTGTCTGTGCTCTTCAAGTTGCATAATATTTGATAAGAATATGAAACAAGAATTTTGACTTAAAGTGTTGCCAAGAATCGTCAAGAGCTCTTATGCTGAACACAGTGTCAATCCATGCAAGGCATTTACTGTTTTTAAGAACCTTTTTAAGAACTTTGCTGGCTAGAATTAAGAATACCAATCCACGTATTAAGAACCTGTCCAGGCTGGTCAGGAAAAACCTAAGCTCTTTTATGCGGGATTCTATTGTGCTCATTCATGGCAATAAAAAGCCTACAGAAATTGCAAACATTGAATTCAAGAGACAAAGCTCTATAGCTATATAGCAAACAATCTTTTGAAGAAGTTTTCTACTTCCAAGTAGGTCAGAATTTGCATGTAATAAAAATGAGGCATTTTCTGAACGGTGGGTGATTGCCAATAAAGTCAGCAGTAGATTTGTGGAGAAACATTTCGTAATTGTATGTATCAAAAGAGATATTGAGTAGGTTTTTACAGATTTTACAATTGATTGTTTTTAATGAGGGGCAGTAGACTGGAGGATCCTGGTCATTTGATTAGAAAATAGCTCAGAAGATTCCCCCAAATGGGGAACTCGTCAACAGCCAATCAAGACCTCTCCAATATGCTACTTAGCCCAGTGAAAGTACTAGAAACCTCTGGTACTACTGTCAAACATTTGCAATCTTAATCTTTTTACTGTCTGCAGTTATAGCAACAATGATATAGAATTAGTTTCATAGGCAGTAGTCACAAACAACGGCGTAGCTATAGGGGGGATGCAGAGGGTGTCGCACCCAATTTTCAGCTTTTCGAAGAACTTGCCGTAAATCAATGGTGCTCCTCAGCGTTGTATCACTGACAAAACTCGATGAAAGTCTTCTCTCTTTTCGGCAAATTGGGCTTGAACAAAGTCTCCGGAGAATAGCACCAATGAGCTTGCTATTCAAGTTCTGTTATTTCAAACAAGAGCTTCTGCATGTGAAATGAAATTTATCAAATTTTATTACTTCAAAAGCGTTAGAAATAGCCAATCAGAGAAGCTTTAGGGAGAAGAAAATTAGCCTGCCACCGATCACAGAGTCAAGTGTCCATGCACAATTCACGCGTGTTCTACGATGAACAACACAGCAACACTTGTTTCGCTAATGTGAGACTTCCACACAAGTTTTAGCTTTGCAGAAATTCTTAGATCTAAGACTTACCTCTGCAGAGATTCTATCAGTGGAACATCTGTGTCTCTTTCCGCTTTACATTTGGTTTCTTCATATCGTTGCTAAATATATATATTAATTGATAAAAAGGCAAATTATCTATCATTTGCAAGAGAATATAGAAATAGCACTGGACAAAACTATGAGATATAATGAAGATCTAAGTTGAATGATCAACTCTCGTAGGAATGCAACATAAGAAACATGAAATTAAAACTTTCAATGCTAATTTCGTTTGGTTTTTAAGCTGAATGGTTACCAACGAAAAAATCTTTTAACAATAGCTAGATATTAAGGCCTAATCTGACCAGACAATGAGCAGTTTTTGCATATTTTACTATAGTTAAACAAAATTGGAATAGAATAAAATTGCTTTTATTTCAAAGACGTTTTAATCCCTTAATGTGCAAAAGCTGCTCATCATCGCATCAGATTACGCGTGGATATCTAACGTGAAAAATGGCCTTGGAAGCGGGATATTTCCATCTACGAAATTTTGCTAAAGTGAAATCTTTGTAAAATTCCTAGAGGACGTTCAAAAACTGAACTAATAACTAAGACCTAAATGATATTTTACTGGAAAATCCTTTAACAAACTTTTGCGTTTGTCGGTATGAAAGTATAACTTACTTGTGATGGAAGAACACTCGACTTCAAAAGAAACTTTACATATATGTTTCCACTTGTGCGTAGCGTTGAGACACAGTTCAATATTTTCATTAGAGCAGCCTCAGTGAAACTTGGTTCTTTTGATACAATAACTTGCACTTGATAACCAAGCGCTTGTCTGCCACTGACTTCAACAAGCACATCGACCAACGTCCTGTTGTCTTCGATTTTAAGCCAATCTGGACCTGATAACAAATGCTCTCCAGCCTGGACACTTACACATAGAGTGGTCGTTTCAGCCATGTTTAAATCAGCAATGTGTTGCTTCCAAAGCTGATAGACAAAGTCGGATGAAGCAAAAATGATTATGAAAGTGAGGAATAACATATACAGTACTGATACGTAATGATTCGTCTGAGGAACAGATGCACAAACTATTTTGCATATTGCAAATCTCTGAATGAAATCTTGTTGTTATAATGCTTCACATAACATAGTAATGTAAATATAGTGGAGCTGGGGCTGTAATAGATATTTCAAAAATAGTCCTCCTTTGGTCTATGTTTGCTCTGCATTCCTTCAATGTGGTTAACTCTTTACTTGATTTGAAGTAAAGAGTCATTGCTTTTAACGAAGGAGAAAATGTGGTTGAATCGCAAATAGATTGAGATTAATTGCTTACATTATTACTATTTGTAGATATCTTACCTTTCTGCAACTTAAGCTCCTCGTAAATTACAACCTAATGTATAATGATTCTAATTGCTTGGCAATTTGCTTCTTTGGAGAAGTGCTTGCTTAGTAATCCAAAATATGCAAATCCAGATTGGCGACTCAAACTTTCTATTATTTGATTTGATTTCTTTTGCTAATTGATTCCTCAGCTCAGAAGCCGTTTATTAGCAAAATAGCATTACACATTCAAGAAGATATTTGATTGTTCCTTGTTTGCATTGGTCTTCTCAATTTGTTTTAGCAAAGTTCACTGATGCTAACGAGCTGCATAAATAATCCAATAAGACGAAAGACTGTATTGTATGGTGTACAATCATTTACGCACACAGCAACGCCATATGTTAACCTTAGTCAGTGTTTTAACTGCGAAGAACCGAAAGTTCTTCTGATACTCTTCAGAATATCAAGAAGAAAGCAGTTTCGCACTTACTTAGAGCTATTCTTTGTTGCCTTTGTTTATAAACGAATGAAACTTATTATTCGCAAATCCTTGTGTGAAGTCCAGTATTTTTCGCTATATAAACAGTTCCTTGAGATATTGGCAGTAATTTTCAACTTGATTCATCCCAACATGCCAGTATTACGTAGCAATGAACCCTGAGTACTAGTATTGAATTGAAGAAGTATTGTGGCTACCATCTTGAATACCAGTAAATAATTTAGCACTATTGTTGATACCAGTAAAAGGATCGAATGAGGGTCAAAAGATAATAAATCGAAGATATGATTACTATTCATATGATCCTAATGATGTAGTTATAGGTCTTAATTATATGGGGGGGGGGCAAATCCGTGCAAATATATAATTTCCTTTTCTTCACCAATGTGTTACTACCAACTATAGCACTCGCACTTTTCATGCTGAAGAAAGCTGGACTGTTTTGGTGTCAAGGCAATCTTCCAAGCGCTGCAAACTCTAACCCCAGGTCATCCTAAGACTTTTGAGATGAGTAAAGTAATGGACACCTGATTTGCCATTTCAGTGTAGCACATTGCTATCAATCATCTTTTTATGCAAACAGTTCTCATAAAATTGCAGTGATATGACAGGAAAAATTCCTGCGAGTGTGGTTCCACAAAGTGCTGCAAAAAGTCCTCGAATTTTCGTATAAAGCAAGACTACTCCTTCAAACTGTGACTATTCTTTCTGCACAAAAGCGCATCACTACAACATCTAGAGCAGCAAAACAGTCCTCAGTGCAGTAACTCTTAATATAGCTGTCCTAGAGTTTGTCATTAGTAGCAAGTCAAAGAAGGTTTGTATTATTAATAAGTGAAAATTAACATAATGGGAACGGGTCTAATTGGTACACATCCCACTGGTCGAATTGGCCTTTCCAAGAGCCTAATTAAAACGAGTCATTAAGAAAAAGTGCCATTTTTATCTTATGCACAGAAAACAGACATTTTAGACTCGGTGATAATGACGTTTTCTACGGTTTATATAGCTTATTTTCCCATCCACGTTATCTATCATGCCAAATGCTCCTTCACACGCCCGTTTAACTAAATGCTATTGTCCTGATCTCATGTTCCTTTCATTTTCCACTTTGTTTTCTCTTCTAATGATGAGGCTCTAGTAATGAGTTAAAACGCTCAGATCTTTGGACAGTGTCAAATAGGTCTTTGACCAGTGTCAAATCGTATTTTGATGGATAGTATCAACCGTATTGCGATGGCTATTGTCAACCGTTTAAGTCATAAGTTATAAGTTTACTTGATGGCAAGGGTCAAAAAAGTGCTTCCTTTCTTTATAACTATTTTTATCCTGTTTGTCTTGAGGCTGAGGTTTCCTCTATCATAGGGGCAGCTATACTCACTGTTTTTAGTTTCATTTGCATAATTGGCATTAAAGTTGCTTTCATATTCCAGCATTCTTTGCATTTATAGGGTATAGCACTTCAACACGATTTTTGAGGAAGTCATACCAAAAGATAAATCATCAGGGACGGATTTAGGAGATTTTATTTGGGGGGTGTAGGTAGCTGAAATTTTGAATCAACTAATTGGCGGTCTGGCTATTTCTTGCAGACATGGCCAACAGCATGTCATGAAATAGTACAAAATATGGAAGTACCTTCATCTGTGGGGTAAGGCTACTATCCCGTTAAATGTGTGCAAAATTGTAAATGTATAAGTTATAAGTAAAGTGCATATTCACGTAGAAAAAAGCAGGCCTTAAACATGCGAGCAGAGTGGGTCAAAAAGTTTTGGAGTTCACGTCCACTAGAACGTCGGAATACGCCCTTTTGGCAATTGTAACAAACTTTACCTTAGCCATTGATCCCTAGTAAGAGAAAGAATACATGGCCTCATCGGAATCTCTTCTAAATTAGGTGGTTCAGTACAATAAGCCCTTTCTCAGCTATCTATGTCTGTTTTAACCTGAACTGATGCTTCTCTATCATTAAGATATTCGCCAAAAGATCTCTTTCATGTTTGTCAGTAGCGTCATTGCCAGATTTTGGAATTTATGCTTGTAAATGAATGCCTCATCCAGAAGCTGGAGTGATTGGCTTAGGGATTCATAGAGATTGCACTGTTTTATACAATTCTGCCATGTACAAGATGGATTGCGAGGCCAAGAGCTGTACTTCAATAAACATTTTACTTGGTAAAATTACTGGACATTGCAGCTCGGTACCCTAGAGTTCCCTTGCTAATTGTAGAGATAGTTACATGTAATTGGTTTTCTGGAAAGTCAAGGAGAGGGATTGTATCTTTAGCCACTGAGCCCCTTCACGAAACTCTTTTCCTTTTCTAATACTGGCACTATTGCAGTTACCCAGAGGCGGACGGACAATTTCGCACTTTTCGCACGGGCGACAGTCAACTTTCTATCTGAAAATAGCATTGTAGTTTGTAGAATGGTATGTCCTATCAGCAGTGAGGCATTAGCAGATTGTAGTTTATTGAAGGGTATATCTTATCACCATTACAACTGGCAAGTAACAATTTTCAATTCATCTTCATTTGATTTTTCAATGTCACAACAAGGGAAATCCCCTGAACGGTGTTATCATTCCGACCCCTAAGGATATCTCCTCTATTTTGATCATGTGGAGGAACTATGGATAGCGGTCTGTTTGATCCACGGACAAATTAGAAGTGGTTGGTGCACAGTATGATTTGCACTGACTGTCGTTCCAATTTGCATAACAGCTAATTTTTTCCTGGTTACCCAATCATATATGACTTTCTGAAAATGTCGGTGCGCAGGATGAGGTTTGACCAGAATAGAAAATCTAAGAAAACATTTCTAAATTATTGCACATTCAAAGGAGAGGGACAAGGGCTCCCAAAATCTCTTACAAGTTTGGCAGCCACTAGGATTAAGGGCGTAGTCACAGAATTTATGGGTGCCACACCCAGTACGACAGTTATGTTTCAGGCTGTGTCCGCCCCTGCAGTTACCAAATAGTAGCTGCTAACTATAAGGTAATGTGTCATTACATTTCAAATCTGGATGACTTAGAAGAATACAGGATGTTATATCAGGAGAGGAAATCATCAGCACTATTAGTTCCACAATTCCTGTTAGTTTCTTATGACAAACCAATTATAAGCTACAAAAAAACCTAGTGGATTCGTAAACAAACTATAAGCTGGACTCAAAATGTAACAATCAGGCAGTGGATAAAGCAAGACAATTTATTTTGATGCAAGAGTTCAAGCTTTCATACAAGGGACATAAACTGTAGCAGTACAATTTATAAACAATAATACAAGGAAGAAACGATTATAAAAATGGCCTATAGTTTCTAAAACTTAAAATGATTTGAGAAAGAACTAAGCTAGCGATATTTTCTTTGAATAACACAGCAGAATTTGAAGAGCTAGAGTTTCCCAGCTGTCCTTCAATGACCTCCAGCAGAGCTAACAAGCAAGGGACCCACATTTGCATTCTGTAGACGTTTCTAAGCAATGCAGTGCGGCGTGAAGAATTAAGCTTCCCAGCTGATAAACCATGTGTTCCATGTATGGCTGTTAAGACTTTAAGAGATCATCATGCCTTTCCAGCTCCACTATTTGCCAACATACACTTCCGGAAATCTTCCATTTCCTTGGTGCACAACCTCCAATCCTTCTTTTCAAAGTGGCAATCCTAAAAAACAAGGCTGAATTGAATCTGAAAAAGGCTGATGCCATTTCTAGATATTATGTGCCTGGATGCCGTTTTAACTCTAAAATGATATTCCAATATGAGTCCAACAAGTTTGCATTCGTTGACTTCTGCGCAGTGAAGCGTCATCAAAGTATGGCACGTGCGCGGATGGAAGTAGTGAAAATAGCGCCGCAAATAGGGATTGTACGGGTGGAGTCAGAAAGAGTGGCAATACGAATAAGGCTTTCACCGAAGTGTCACCACATAATACACCTTATTCTGTGGTTTGGCGTGTGTGCAGGTGGAACCAGTTAAGATAAGATGGTGCGGCAAATAGGACATTCACATAATTTGGCGCGTGTGCAGGTGGGAACAGTGAAAGTGGCATGGGAAATACATTCCCCGTGCACTACAAAGAATGCAGTCTGGAAGTCCTCGTCACTGACTCACATCAAGAGATGAATGGGGGTAAAGGACTACCTGGAGTGCGTAATGATATTTTGAGCAGCCAGATTTATTAATCCTAGTGTAAAATGGATCTTCTTCTTCTTCATCCTCTTCATCTGCAATTCTGGTGTCTTTCTTCTTACTCTCGTTTTTGATGGTATCGTCGGCCATTTTAAATCGTTGGCTCTGTACCGAAACGAGACAGAATCACGTTGTTGCAAGTCGAGGCAGGCCGGATGCTTATTTTGGATTCGTTGGAATAGCCAGAACAACTTTAACATGTAATTTTGTTAGGCTAGATTGCCAATCTATTTTATAGGAAAGCATGTATTTCTCTAGCCTAGTTATCAGTAGTTGCCAGCTCATTTTGACTGTACAAATTTTTGCAATATTTTCCTGAACTGGAGAATGCAATTCACAAATCAGCATTCTACCATAAATTTGTATTGAGTTGCTGAAGGGTTATTTTGTGCATAAAGGATTCATTAAATTATTTAAATTCCACGTTAGTGGTTGATTTAGGTAGGATATGAGTAAGTTTTCCTACTTTTTTCAGTAGACAAGTGAGTCTCCGTGGGCCGGATAAGGATATCTCAAGGGGCACATATGGCCCGAGCGCCACAGTTTGGAGACCCCTACATGAACTTAATGTAAGAGCATTTCTCATATATAAATCATCAACTTAATGAATGTGCAAAAAACATGGGTCTCACACTATACTTCTAATATGGGCACATGTGTATATCTGAGTGCATACAGACTGCTTCAATATGCCTGCACTCATGAAATCAAAACTGCCATAGTGCTCAGTCTGATAGACAACTTATATGATTGAAAGGAGGCAGGAATAATTGAAGATTCATGCACCCAATTAATTTTCTTTTGGGAAGTGTGGTGATAAGCTCTATGTTTTTTGGAGGTGAAGTCCCCTTTCTTACTTAAGTGAAGATCTTCTCAGTTATTCTAGACTTTGTGCTTGCAATGGTTGTAAACTGCTCTATGTTTCTTTACACAGGTAATTTCTGTAATCTGTCCTATTTCTGCCATGGAAGCTTCATGCAAACAGAGTGTGATTGTGATTGGTGGAGGGTTTGCAGGGCTAGCTGCTGCAGCAGAGTTGTCATTACATAAAACAGTACAAGTAACACTAGTAGAGGCTGCAGATTATCTTGGTAGCATTGTTTATGTTTATTACAGTTGTTTTTATGATTTTTATCTGGGCTTGCTGAATTATGCTATGGTATTGAGAAAATCCAACATATTACTTGGAATAATCTTAGGTTTTCTTAATTTTGACATTACCGGGAACCCTTTTTTATTTTATCCTGCAGTAGCTGAATAATCAAGCATGATTTGAGTTCATTTCTATTGTTTGATCTTTGACCATTTTAACAGCTGTGTAGAGGTGATTCAGGCTGTTCTCCAAACTTTTGATCATGCCCTTGATCTTTCCAATCTTTTTTGAGTAAAGCAGTTAATAACTGTTCTTTGATGCCAGGTGGAAGAGTGAAGCAGGTAAGACCATTCAAAGGATGCCAGCTATTGGATGTTGGTGGGGAATTTATTCATGGTGAAAAGACAACAGCAGCAAAACTAGCAAAAGAGTTTTCATGGAAAATTGAGGTAATTTACAAGATTAAGAAATATCTGATAATATTATAGCTATAGACTGATTTAATTGGTTGCCTTATGACTTAATCAGTCTGCCTAAGGAATTTCCTTTACAGGAAATAGGATTTAAGGATGGGGTTTCCAGTATATCCTATGCATTCATTAAAGCCATAGACTATCTGATTTACTTGGTTGCATTCAGGCCTGGAAAATGTCCAGTAGTACCCTCAGCAATGCTGCCAGGATATTTTCAGGGGTGATTTTTCACAGGAAATTTTGAACTGATTTGCAGGAAATCTTTTCTAATAGAATGTTCAGTCCACATCTCTGATTTCTATAGTTCAGATGTCATTTACATACTTCTAGTTGCAGAGAATTCTGCAATTGTTTTGCAGGAAATTTTGAAAATTAATTTTTGCAGCCAGGAGGAAAAACCTTTTTTCAGGCTCAGGTTGCATTATGACTACATCATACATCAGTTTGCCCGAGTTTCCTGCATTAGCAATTTGCTTTATAGGAAATAGGATTCGAGGGTGGTGCTTCCTCTACATCCTATGCATTTATAGATGGAAAGCTGTCATTGCTGAATGAATCAAACAAAATGTTTTCTCGAGCAAGAAATGTATACGGACAGTTTATGAGTTGTGGACGAAAGATCAGAAAAGGGCTACTTGCCTCAGAGCATAAATCAGACCCTTATGCACATCACAACAAAGGAAATGAGCCACACCACAGAGCAGAAAATCAAAAGTAAGTGGTTGTGTTTGCTATTCTTCAGTTACTCTTGAGTACCAAATAATTAGGGGGTTGCAATAAATGGGGAGGTTGGAAAGTTGAGCTTATAACATTTTCTTTACATCTCTTTTTATAACTATTCACATGCTTTTTGTTTATTTGGTAAGTTCAAACTCTAAGGAAGAATAGTCATCACTTGTGAAGCCTTAAAATTTATAAATGGGAAGGTTAGAAAAGTGTAGGGGTTACTCTGTGGGGATGATTATTTGTTACTCAAGATTTGATTCTTTTTTCTAACTATTATCATAGAAACCAATGCATGGATTGAATTTTTTCTTATGGCTACTGTCATCAACAATTGCTTTGCCAATGATTACAGGGCTGCCACCAAATCATGGAATCCAGGAGGAGTCAGGGAATTATATTTTCAGTCGGAGAAAATCCAGGGAAAAAGAAAGATTGTTTGAAAAGTCAGGGAAAATCAGGGAACTTTTAAGTTTCTTGTTGTTTCATTTCAGAGTGATGACTTTTTCTATAATCAATCACGCATCCAGTTGAATATGGTTGTTGCCAAACTTTCCTTTTTTGTATGCCATTTTGTTCTATGCCAACAATAGAAATCTGAGTTGCCAAAAATAAACTCAAGCTCTCTGAATCCCTATATCTGTCGAGAGAGCTAACAAAATCTAAATTGAGAAGTATAAGAATATCGGGGAAAATCAGGGGAAAATCAGAGGAAAATGAGTAGCATTTCACTGAGAGTATCAGGGAAAATCAGGGGATTTGATCCTGAAGTAGTAGTGGCAACCCTGTGACTATTACCACATATGACATTTTTATGCAGTGAACATTGCATAAGGGGTCATTCAGTTAGTATGTATGCACCAAAGTAGCAAAAACTTGACCCCCTCCCCCATCGTACACACACATACATTTGCTACAACCCCTCTGCCCCATTCCTATGTAATATCTCCCATCTAACCCCCTCCTCCCTCCATTTCTAATGGGAGAGCCTTCAAATATCCAATCAATAAGTCCATAGAGAAAAAGACTGTCAAAGATTTGAGAGACATTCATATAATGATAGCAAGTGATTTTTAGCACAGCAGTGAAAGTCATTGCCATAGACAACAAAGTATGGTAAAAGGGACTTTTTGCATAGGTACTTAGATGTATCAAGTCCTCCTCCCCCTTGTACGCATGGCATACAATTTTACTTGACATCCATCCCTCCTTCGTGCATGCGTACTAAATGAATCATCCCTAACTATCAATTTTCAGTCACAATATACCTTCCCTTATTTTCGAAATATCTTCCTGTGTTTCATATAAAGCTTGGATTAGAATTTAAAGTAGTTGTATTTCCAGGGGGAAATAAACATCATGCTGCAGGATGCCAACCTAATGTTGATGAAAAATTTGTAAGAGGTTGAAGAAGTCACAAACGAATTTAAACTTTACATTTGTATATAGGTTTAACAACGATATTTTTCGGTGCAGTTTTTGCTTGTAGTGTGGTCTTTCTTATACTAGGGTCTATCCAACAAGGTTGTAAAATCAGTTCAAATGTTCCAAAGCTTGATTAGATGGAAATACCTTTTATATTCTTTCTTCCAATTCTGTATGCTTTAAAGTTGGGGTGTGGCCTATACACAGGGTTATTTGCCGATTTTTGTGGTGTTTCATTGATTGAATTGGCTGGACCTGGTGGAAATTTGCTGAACACCACTCCTTCAAACACAGCCCCTAAAATGAGTAATGAATGTTGTATACATTTAGATTTTTATCCAGCCTGACAAGTTACTGTATAGTTGGCAGTCCACCTCAACCTCGTTTACGAATCTTCTGTTGTATCTTCTCAATTTTTAATGTTCCTTTTGGTACAGGATTACTTTGGAAGAGCTCATTTAGAAACCATAAAATTGCCAGGTTGTACACCTCTTACATCAGGGTTATATTGGCCATACAGATGCAGTTTGAATGAAATTAGTTTCTGCTCTGTCTAGCTATGTTTGTATCTGCATCTTGTTCAGCAGACGAATGTCTTGGTTAGTATTGTGGGAACCCTTAGCAGCCGCATCATTGTTTTGGCACCTTGTTGTCTAAGCAGAACTTGTTCTTAAGGAATAGAATACTGCTCTGATACGCTATGTGATCAACCCTTCATAATGGGTGGTGATTTACTATATATCTAGCTCAATTTTCAAGACATTGCCAGCTTTCTACTCTGACCTGTCACCCTGCCAGAATCTTCTCTTAGAAGGCAGGAAGTATGGGATAGATGTACATTTAGACTTAGCTTGTCAGCAGCCACATTTCCTTCAGTGTGCACTTCCCTGTGTATTTAATGATTCCTGCTTTGTTGCCTGCTTACGAAAGACTGCCTTTTAGTTTTGATACCAGATAATGTACTTAATTTCATAACATTTTTCCTTATCTATTCACCATGGTGTCTATTCATCTTTTTATTTCATGGTTTTTCAGAGACCTTTCAGTGAAACAGTTTGTAGAACAACTTGGAAATGTAGACAAAAGCTGCCAAAAGCTCATTGAAGCATATTATTGCCAGACAGAAGGAAATGATTTGGATAGGATTGGAATGTTGGAGTTTAGCAGAGCAGAGGACGTTTGGAAATATGGCAGTTCAGATTACAGGTGAATTGAAAACACTTTATACTGTGAGTTTGCACCTCATATTCCATCAATTGATCATATTTATCCTGTACAATTTTTCATTCAAGAGCTTTTACAAATTTAATTGTGGTCAATCTACTTTGCGAGACATATGCTGCTACGTTATGTAGACCATAGAAACTGTGAGGTCTTGATGCGGAATTGTAGGAAAGCTTGGAAAGGCACAAATTCAGAGTTGTTCATCATAGTTCTTAGACTTTGCCAGAGGTAAATATGCATAGGATGCAGTAGATGCATTATTTAATCATCCACCATGTATTGGTAGCATAGGCTGCTATACGTTTTGTTATACAATTTGTTCAAACCCTTTACCTCCAAACCGTGTACTCCTAATTGTGAAAGGAAGGCTACTACAGATACAAATGTTATTGCTTTCCATTGAGTCTTCCTCCTAGCAGACAGCTTTAATTGCTTTTCAATACATTTAAAGATATCATGTTGCAATATATAGAAATGAGAGCAAATTAACTCATCTTTCATTGCAGTTTGGTTGTAGTTCAAAATAGAACATGTGGCATTCGTTCAGTCTATATTTTTCCTATTGTGAAAGAAAGCTATTTTGTATTTTTATGGATTAGTTGTACGTTGCTGTATGGACTGACTTCTGCTTCTTATGACAAAATGTTTGTTTCTAGGCTTAAAGATTCATACAGTGTATTAGTAAGTCACTTCATTCAAAAATGTAGGACTCAAAATGTTGATGTTCATTTGAATTGGGAAGCCAAAACTGTTTCTTGGGGTGGGGATTCGCCGTCATTTGTATCAAATAAAGAAAGTAAATGTGTATTTGGTGATTTTATTCTTGTAACTGTACCTTTGCAAGTGCTCAAGGAAGGAGTTTTAGAGTTTGCTCCTGATATTCCTGCTTCAAAGAAGGAAACTTTGGGTTACATGGAAATGAGAAGTGGTTGCAAAATGTTTTGCTGTTTTACTGAAAAATTCTGGCCACTGAATCTCCATGTTCTGTATTGTGAACAACCATCAACATTCACACAGATCTGGACTGAAGATTCTTATACAAATGACGGCAAACAATATCACATTCTGTGTGGGTTCTGCACTGCTACATCAGCAGAGAGGTTATTGAAGATTCATAAGGAAGACTTAAAAAATAAGTTCTTGGAGCAACTTGATATGATATTTAGGTAAGAATTTAAATCTGCTCTTAGTGGAAATATTTGAATTTATAGTTGGCATGGCAGATTCAGGTAGTACCACCTAGAAGAGGTTTCAATAAAAGGTGGCAAACAGCGATTTATCATTGGCTACTTCTGCCTTTACTGCAATCTACTTTGACTTGAAATGACTTAAAAAAGTACACATAGTAAGTAGCCCTCCATGGGACACAGCCACCTACTATTCATGATCAGCCACTTACTCCAAATAGTATTGAACCATCTGCATCTAGGTTTCATGCAATAGTAGGTAGCAACTTTAATTTGATTGCAGAAAGACAGCATTATTTAGTTACATATCAAGGATCCTTAATGTAGATGTTTACTAAGAACTTAGAGGTATTACTGTTTAAAAGATGGAAAAAATGGAACAATTGCCAAGTGGGAAGTTAAATAATTGAAACAAGGGGATAGAATATGAATATGATAGAAATTTATTTTTATCTTTTTCTATATAAAAAAGCTGTAGTAAAAAAATATCAAGTTAGATTCAATACATGGCTTTTAGTTCATTAATTTGCTGTTGGCTGAAGTAAAGGGGGGTTTCTAACGTATCCCTTATTTATTTATTTATTTATTTAGCTTTCTAGTTTTTATACCTCTGTACTTGAGATATTGCTCTTAGTTTTTGAATTTAGAGTATTTTGATAAATTTTGGTATCTTTGTAAAAATAATTGCACTAAATTAAGCTCTGTTTTCTAGTTGCAATAAGAAAGAGAAGCCAGCAACTGATAGCTTTGTAGAGTATTTCTTTTACGACTGGGGATCAAACCCATTCATCAGAGGCTGCTATGCATCTCCTGTAGTAAACTCATATGCAATGGCGGAAAAACTTGCAGAGCCTGTAAATAAGAAGTTGTTCTTTGCTGGAGAAGCCACAAATACACGTGCGATGTCAACTATCCAATCAGCTATTGATTCTGGTAAACGCGCAGCCAATGAAATCATTAATGTCATCAATGGAAGTGGATAAAATCAAAGTAATTGAAATCATGTAGTACAACATTTTCAGATTTAGGGCTGTAGAGGTGAAAAGTGGTGTGATATCTGTATACAGGTTTTTTTAAGAAATTCATTATTTTGCCGGAGCCTCAATTTTCTTAACTTTTCCGAAATTGAGCCTGAGATTTTCTTAAGTTTATCTTAACTTTTACTGAAATAAACTGGCTAGAGTGGTTTACACTTTCGTTAATAATATTTTATACTTGAATTCCATCTTAAACATTTTGAATGCAATAATGACGAAACACCGATTTTTGGCCAATAAAAACACGTATTTTGGAAATTAAACCTCGTGATTTTCTTACGATTTTCTTAAGATTTTGATGATTTGAGCCTCATTTTCTTATACTTTTTTCTTATATAAAAAACGTGTAATTGTATCAACGTGCTCCTATCATTTCCCATCATTTAACACAACCAAGAACACCAGAGAGAAAATGCACCAATATTAGGTGCACATCCCTCCCTCTGCTAAGATGGGAAGCGCCTTCAGATGAAAGTAGGTTTCAATTTTAACAGAATTCAAAATGCTTCCTCATTGCAGAAATCTTCTTGTACTGTCCTGGCATCGAAACTCTACTGGCATTTAATACGGATGTGATTAGTGTCCTTTTATCGAGCAGTATAGATGAATCATGGATACGTACTCTCCTTCCAACTTGCCCTGATATTTGTGATTCCCTACTGTGTACACAATGCTGGGGGAATGGTTTCTTCAATTCCAAGGACTACACGTTTTTTTATAAGAAACATGTCTATAAGAAACATGAGGCTGAAATTAGGCAGAAGCTAAGAAATATAGGCAGGCTGAGTTTCAAATAATTACTTTCAAAAACTACTTTTACAAGAAGATTATTAATCAAAATAGCAAGAAAATAGAATGAACATCCATTAAATGCCTCACAAAGCCTGAGCATCCTTTTTCCTGCATTACAATTACCTAATCTGGGCTGTTATAGTCGTTGGAAGTCATTGGATTTAAGAAACATATAAGAAACATTCAAGGCTTGATTTGATGAAATGTTAAGAAACATCCAGGCTGAATCCAGATAATTTGTTTCTTATAAGAAAAAAGAACGTGTATTGTATTCCACATTTTATGCATTTCTGCAGAAGAAAAGGTGCATTGCTTGAAAATGTTCATTTTATCAATGCTCCAATCTCTTCTTCCCAAACTTTTATTATACCTTCAACTCGCCTAGGCCTCCACTTACTAGTTCTACCCTTTGTCTTAAAGACCAAGATTTTTTTGTTAATACTCATAGTTCATAAATGCTGGATAGTGCTATGAGAAACGGTTTTTCTATCATAATACAAGCGGCTTTTGGATTTTTACGCATTATTCCAACCCAGAGCTGCAAATCGCTTTTGTATACATTTAAAGAACATTAATTTATTACATAATTCGTGATGTGTACATGAAATAAAAGATAAATTATTAGATATTTGTGAAATTTGAAGTATTTTATTTGATACTGAGCAATTTTACGATCTTTATCATAGCTTTTAGTATTGATAAAGCAGTACTTACCATCTCAGAATGATTGATCATCTTCCATTAGTTAAACCATATACACCTTTCTTTACTTTTTGACGATTCTAGTATCAAAGCTTTCTTAAAGAATTTCTTAGCAAAAGTTCTTGAGCTCCAATGTTTATGCGTATACATTAATGCAGGGATCGGGAACCTATAGCTCGCGAGCCAGAAATTCTCTTGTGATGAGTGCAACTAACTCTCTGGCTTGCAGAAAAATTGTACCTGACATTTTTTCATTCGCTGCAAATCATTCTCTATTTAAAATAATACATGAATTTAGTCGTATTTACTGTTTAAAAGATATTTAAGGGCTGTCATGGAATTACATTTTGCAATATGAACCTATAATGGGTCTCTGAGACGAAAAGGTTCCCGACACCTGCATTAATGGAAAGTGGAAAACTCCATGTACTCCTGAAATGATGAAATATTGGTATTTAACAGAAATTTAATTGTTGCAGGTCAGCCAACATACTATATATGAGATTTTATGCACAAATAGTTCATATTTGAAATACACAAATAGACGTTCTTAGGCCTCAAAAGCCTAGTCCTGAACTTTCTCAACTTTTTGAGCACATGAGCACTACTTTCACTTAAGCCACTTTCGTATAAAAACAGCATACATATGTTACAATTCGTTGCGGGACTTTGTCATACGGGGTGTGGGAGGGGTGCCACAACCCCAATATTGAACTTGACGGCACATTTACCGAATATCAATAGCGTTTGTCAACGTTATATTGCTGATAAAACTGAGGTAAAGTTCTATGTGTCGGCAAATTGTGCTCCAATGAAGTATGTTTCTTAGCAAATTCGGGTTGTGTCCCCCACCAACAATTTTCTTTAACTGCCCCCTAACTCTTTACGTACGCTCTTAAGTTGTATAGTAAGGAGCTAACAAAACTCTCAAAATATGGCAAATCTCACAAAAAGTTTCTCGAATTTTCTCACTGTTTAGGGAGGGCTATTGGGGGTGCCACCACTGCTTAGAGGGTGTCACCCTCAGAATGAGAAAGGTGTTTCGTGTTTGTTGAAAACGAGGCTGTCGAGCTGTCGATTTTTTCATTTTGTTCTTTCCTATTGCTGTAAAACTGTATGCCTGGCATGCATAAACAAAACAATGATTTGGATAAGCGTACGCGATTTGCAGAACTTGTTCCCAAGCAAACTTCATGCTGTAATATTTGTAGCTTATATGGGACTTTTCATCAATCAAGGTAAGATGTAAACCTCTATGTAACACTAGTACAGTTATGAAGTGTTTCCTGGTTTTTAGTGCAAAATCATTAAAAGCTCAAAAATACTCTGATAAAGAATCCATGGATTTCCTAAGTCTTACGCTTAGCACGTATGGGAACCAAAGTCAAGCAGGCACAGTTAAGAATCTCTGAAGCTCATTACAGTCAACTATGGGTGATTATTGTTGCTTCTTCATCAACACCATCAAAGAGGTAATATTATGTGTATTTTCCATAATCATCTCATAAAATTGATTTTAGGAATATTGGTAACTGCTACAAAAGACAAGGAGAATCACTATGCTTATAATCCAACAACAACAGTGTTGTTATCAGAATTTTTGAAATTTCTGGTGTCATCATTCATCTATATAAAGGAGTATGTACTATGCATTTTACAGCTTAATTACAATAGTTTTTCGTAGAAATTTTAAGCGAAGAATGTTGCAAATATTTCTCATTGTAGTTGGAACAGCTATATTGTTACCATAAACAGACTTTCCAGCCTCTGGAACCCCAGAACATTTGATTTCAAAAATTGAGATAACAGCCCTAAGGTTCAGGTCTCAAACCTCGAGAAATTCAAAATATCTCTCACATTTATAGCTCCTTGTGCTAGTGTGCACTAAAAACAGTGACCAAAGCTTGTGGAGCTCTTCTTTTTAAATATGATGCATGTTTCCATTCATCATTGCAGTCTTTTCCTGTCTGCTCAAACTGAGGTAGAATTGACAATCAAGTCAAACCATTCATTGTCTTTGGACTGTATTTCATAAATGTATTCATTCATTGAGGCAAGTCTTAAGATTAATGTACTGTACTCTCTCATCTATGCTCTTTGAAGTTGTTATGGTATGCATTTGTTTCAGCAATTCTGTTTTGGGATACATTGGAGGAATTAGGAAACATAGTGGAGGTTTGATTTATGACTTTGAGAGTTAATTAGGTTTTACATTAAGCCAATAATGCTATAGTACTGTACCTTATTTTCTGAACATAAACCTTCCTGTAATTCTACTTATTTTGAAGCCACTTTTTTCACCTTTTTACCATCATGCTGTAATGAAAACTTATTGAGAATCTCTTTTTACTGCTTGCATTTGGTAAATGTTGCAACATTTTAATTTAGAGTCTCATCTTAAAGTCATGGGAACTTAAGCCAATATTCATCTAGAGGATTTGAACTAGATTATAACATTTTGACCTTTCTTTCAGTGTTGCTGCTTTATTTTGTCCCTGCGTTCCTTTATTGTTTGTATAACAATCTCACTTTTGTGAATCTGAAAGCATTTGATCCAACAACATACTACCTCCTACTCCAGTTCAGAGTTGTTGTCACTGGAGTCATCTTCCAGGTAAACTGATCTTGAATTGGTGCTTTAGTAATGTCTATGAGAACTTCTAGGCAAGCTATAATGTTGAATAGTGTTTGATATTCAAGAAGCTACCTGATTTGATTAGTAGGAAAAGAATGGAAGAAAATGGTGATGCAGTTGTGCTGCTTGTAGTGTATTGTTTGAAAGGCAGTGATTTTGAAAATAGGAGGGCACATTGGCATTTTTCATTGTACTTGCTAAAAACTGCATCTTGAATGTATTTCAAACTGCTTAGTAGTGAAACATATCCATATGGATATTATAATTTAGACTAGTAAAAGAAGCAGATTTAGAAGTTAGGTACATGTATCTTTAAATTGTTACTACATTCACAACATAGTGCAGCATAAAAGAAGCAGCTTCTTTTGTTTTGCTTGTCATTTTTGCTTATATCAAGTGTACTTCTCACTTGTTATTATATACTTAGCAATTGCTTGAAACATAGCATGTTCTGTTCATTTAGATAATGGTTCAACAAGTATCTTACTGTGCAATATGTGTCTAAATTT
The DNA here is from genome assembly GCA_900291935.2 of Cassiopea xamachana. Taxonomy (NCBI): domain Eukaryota; kingdom Metazoa; phylum Cnidaria; class Scyphozoa; order Rhizostomeae; family Cassiopeidae; genus Cassiopea; species Cassiopea xamachana. The sequence continues at coordinate 6,052,730 of OLMO02000275.1, forward strand.
GAACCCTCTTTAGTACTAAAGCTATAGCGGTATCTGTGTATAGCTGTATTCTGCTCAAAGGAAGCAAAGCTAGTTTGCAGGGCTGGGATAGATATTTTGCAATCTTATATAATTGTTGATATCTCAAACTATGAAGCCAATCTTCTACTTTTAGTTAATGCAGTCTCACAATACCTGAGTTGCACATTTCATTTTCCCAGGTTTTGTTTAAAAAGAAGCTAAGCCAAATTCAGTGGTTTTCCCTCCTACTATTGACACTTGGTTGTATCATAAAACAGTTGAATTTCAACAAGCTTTCATTGTTGTCAGTTAGCTTCAACTTAAACCTGCTGCTCATTTTGGTTCAAGTGTTTTGTTCCTGTTTTGCTGGTGTCTACAATGAATACCTCCTCAAAGGAAAGGGTGGTGATGTTCCATTCATGCTTCAAAATGTTTTTATGTACACAGATTCAATTGTATCAAATGGTTTTGTTCTTGGAATTACTGGTCATCTTAAAGATGCTCTAACTTCAAAAAGCATAGCCTCAATTCTTCAAGTCAAAGTCATACTTATTATTATGAATAATGCTGCCATTGGAATGGTAACTGCATTATTTTTGAGATCCTTGAACTCAATATTGAAGACATTTGCTAGTGCTTTAGAACTCATGTTTACAGCAATCCTTGCCTGGTTTATATTTGGGATCTCAGTAAATTTGTTCACAGTCATTGCTATTGCAATAGTGTCATTTGCCACATTGCTTTATGCACAGAATCCTGTAGACAATACACAGAAACCTGAAGGAAGTTCTGAGAAGAAGCATGGAATTAATGTGTAATTACTGGATTTCTTCCTATGGATTATTTTCAGTATCTTTATTTTCATTAATACATATATTATAGTAGGCAAATAGCTGCAAAGGATATGAGGGAGACTACCCTTCTCCAAATAAAAAGATCTAGCATTATGTGGTCCTCCAACAGAATTACTGACCTGGAAGTAAGTACTCAGATGAGATTCTTGCACCCCCCCAGGGTGATTGTACATGCAGGTTTTGCCCTACAAGTTCAATGTCTCCAGCTACATTTTAATTTTATAGTCTAGTTTTGATATTTTTTCAGGTGGCTGAGAATTGTCATTACTTACTTCAGATTTGTTAAAGTATTCTACCTACAAATTTGACAGAAGAGAATCTCTCTCTTGCATTGGCAAGTGAAAAACAATTATTATAGTGTCCTTCAGTTACATCTCAAATATGAAGCTCAAATTGTCAGATAGAAGTCCTGGCATTCACCTTTCTTTCAAGTGAAGGGTCTCTTGTTTTTGCAATCAAGAATCAATGCTATTTTTCAGTTTTATGTCCCCATATTGATGTGCTCTCTGTTCTTTGAATATGCTGGATGCAGTTTTTCTTTTCCTTTCAAGCATAAGAATTTTGTCTTGTATCAGTTTCTCTGTATGTGTATAATAAACCATAATATGCAAATATTCCTCTAAAAGATGATCTCTTATTTTCAATTGATTTTAGATATTGTTGTAGAGTGATAGAAATATTGCATGAATGATTTAATAGTTTAATTTTGAATGGCCATTGATTATACAAATACTACAAGGATGATGCCATGGGGAGCAAACAACAATACTGCCACTTGACCAACACAAAGAAAGATACGCAATTAGTTCTTTACACTTACACTACTGAAGATATTTTCCAAGAAATAGTTGGCATCAATTTTGCAACTGATTTTCGAAACTTCTAGCCGAAAATGACCAAATATTGTGTCACTTGATCCAGGCTTGTTTTGATCACTTTCACTCTTACATCATAATGGGCTTGTAAAACTATTCCAATATTGCCTAGCCAGCGGTCGCGGCGACGAGGGGGGCCGGGGGGGCCTTGGCCCCCCACTTTTTGCTAAGATGAAATTTTTAGAACCATCATTATTCTATTTTGGAATCTCAAAAGTGAATACGTGAAAAACTAGATTAAATTATTCAATTGCATTTTATCTATCCAAGGTACAACACTGAATATGCAATGTGCTAATCAACACATCTTGAAAACGAA
>OLMO02000275.1:6068479-6132716 GCA_900291935.2 Cassiopea xamachana
CTGCATTGTAAAATGTCCCCTTTCTTTGGTATTGGAACAAAAATTGATTCTCCCCACTCATCTGGCCATATGTTCTCTTGCCAAATGTTTGTGCAGAGGGTGCAACCGGCAAAGTGCATTCATTAGGTTTTATGTCTGGCGGAAGTTCAGTATCAATCTGTTCAACGGCAGAGATTCCCCTCCAAGTTGGCTGGAGACTGCGTGCTGAGACGAATATTGGGGGCCTTCACTCAGCATTTTTTTAGCTCCTGACAACTCTTTGCATCATTTATGGAAAGTAATATAATCAGAACCACAAGGTCACTTCATGCCAAAGTCGGAGAAATACTGCAAGAGTAAATATCTGAGTATTCAAAAAAACCAGTGCGCATCAATATCTTGTGTATTTTGCAAGATACAGCCGAGATTTTACTGATTTTACAGAATAGGCCTAAGCCTAGCTCTGAAGAATCCATTACTGCCGCGTAACAGCTGTGTGGTAATGTTAGCAAATCAAGCCCTCCACATTGACTGAAAGAGGAAGAACAGTTCGTGAAAGTGCGAAAGTGCCAAAATCCTAGAAATTTAGCTGCTCATTCCATGCTGGTAGGCAGCTGCTTATGGATCTCGATAGGCTAGATAGCAGTCACATGTCTCTCAGGTACTGAAGGTGGCAGTAAATCTAGTTACCCTCCCGAACGATAGCTACATTACTATGTATCTACATAAACTATCAAAAGGAGAAAAATAAAACAGACGCGTAGTAGCAAGCACTTTTATGGTGTAGAGATAAAGGGGATCAATGCAATATGATCAACATGAAGTCAACATTAAAAGGAAAGTTCGGGAAAAACTAAAAGTTGAAATATTGTAGAGAATGTATTAAAACCCCATTATCTAAAGTGTTTTTGTTCTCACTTGCGTACTTCCGCTGATATTCCCGGTTGTTTCTCGTCAAAATCGACCTCGTGCTAAGCCGCCATTCTTACCTTTTCTTAAGAAAGAAGTCGCTGCTGCACTGATGTCATCACTTGCAAAAAGACAGTGAACCACTATGTTTGACTACGTAAGTTGGTACTATTATACCCATTTTTGTAAACTAAAAGCAAGCCAGTGGCATTGCAAAGGCATAAATACATCAAAGGAGAACTGCAAAAATATTTTTTGATTATTCTGAAAGTCGCTTGTATTTCAAATGGTGAGTTTTAGAGTTCGTAGTTTCACACGATACGAAGTTATCCGACGTTCACTGCTTCGCAAAACTCGATATAATCATACGCCCATGCCCCTAAATAATTGCCTTTTTACATATTGTGACAGTATATGTAAGCTTTTCCTGCCCAGCATTAAAACTTTCCAAGGACACTCTTGGCAAGAACTTCTACCTTCAAATGTTTTGCAGATAAACATTGCTGCGAAGTAAAACTTCTCCATACTAACTTTAGAATTCGGCAATTCTTAGCTAATGGTGAAAAGAAGCCAAACTATTACACATAATAATTTATGCAAAAATAATCGAGCTTCAAATAACTTATAGACTATCTTAGGTCTCAAAAATCCAGTGTTGAACTTTCTGAACTTCTTGAACAAACGAGTACTACGTTCTTATAAACCACTTTCCCATAAAATGTCGTGTATATACTTTTGTACCAAATTTTTTATGCAAGGAACAGAGGGTGGTTCTAGCCGGAAAAGTATCGGGGGACTATGGCCTCTGAGGGTGATGGAAAACGCCCTATTTCAATACAGAAATTAGCCCTTTACACACGAAAAAATTGTGTAAATGAAAGGGCAAAAGTGAAGTACAGCAGGCAAGATGACAGAAAAAAGAGTACAGGAAAATAAAATAACAAAAAATACAAACGCAAGATCTCCATTAACATTTAGAAACTTATTATTAGTTGATGCTTACATTCAAATACAAAAGACAAATAGAAAGCTAGAGAGACGTTTTGTATAAGTGAAAGTACAGTAGCAGTCCAGAAGTATCATGGTTACTCTTTGTACAACTTCCTAAGTTGCGAGTATTTGCAGTAAAAAATAGTCGAAATCCAACATTCTATACCTTTCTAGAAAATGGGGGGCCAACGAAAGGGCCAAGGAACTTTATATGAGGCCGTGGCCCCTTGGCCCCCATAGAGTCACCACTGATAAGGAACCACTTTTGATCCATATTTGGAGAAAATTCAAAATCTCGTGTTGAAAATAGTTGTCAGTCGGAACTATTAACTATAAACAAATGCTCAGGAATCTCATTGGTAGCTCGACAGCCCAAACTCTCTATATAAATTTCTATTGGACAACATTTCTTTCCATTTTCACAGTAGTTACTATTGCCAATTCTTTCTCTTTCATTTTCACTACCAATGAAACTTCCTGACTCTGTCAATAGGTCAACTTTCCAAAGCTAACAGTACTACGTAGCTTTCATATAAAGCGGCTTTAAGCCGTCAGGCATTTCTATTTTTCTCCGATTCCCTAACTACAACGTCACTTTCTTTTGATGTTCTTTTGTTGTATTCAGCCATGTGAAACACAAGCGTCTTTCAGAATAATCAAAAAGTATAGTTGCAGTTCTATTTCAATGTATTTCTGCCTTTTACAATACCTCTGGCCCACTTTTACGTCACAAAAATAGATAAAGTGTTCACAACCTACGTATGCAAACATAGTGATTCAGAGTCTTCTTGCTCGTTATGACATCATGCAACAAAAGCTTCTATCTTGCGAAAAGTTAAGAATGGTGGCCTAGCACCAGGTCGATTTTGACGAGAAACAACTGGGAATGTCAGCGGAAGTACGTAAGTGCCAGCAGTAAGCGAGGAGAGAAAATTGTAGGGATTCATCCTCTTCAATTTGGCTGAAAAAGAGAAGATTAATGAAAGTGCCGATCGTGCACAAAAATATTCAAAACTTTGACTGATTGTCAACGAGGGGCTTGGTAGGGTATTTTGGGGAGCCTCAGCCTTTCTCGAAAGTACCTCCAGTTGCACCATTTCTGATTTCAAGGATGTCTATGAATGTTTATCTTTAATTTTGTGAACCGTTAAGTAAAATATTTGAAGATCATACATTTTGATACTTTTGCCGAATAGGCAGTTGTTTCTCTTACCTTTTCCATCACTTGGTCCACCACCAAAATAACTCATTGAAATGCCATTGCGATCGTACAAGGAACCATATTGTGTGGATGCTCTAAACAACTTCATACCTTTGCATTTCACTTTAGTGAACTGTCTACAGCTAGTAGAGGAATCCAGGAATTGTTTGATTTGCTCCAAGTTTCTAGCATATGTGATCTTCTTTCTATAACATGACGTTGGATATAGTCGTGTCAATAGTAAGAAGACTACAGCAAAAGAAAACAAATGTATTAACATGTATTGGAAATCAGGAGTGGATCCAGAAAAAATCGTGACATTCGCAAAATATGTCCACGCCCATATGACTACACAGAACAGTTTTCTTATGCGATGCTGTAGTGAATGTAAACATTGTTGTAGGCATCACTTGTCATTCATCTCACACCTTCATCTTCTCACTCTGTTCAACTGTCAATACTCTTACTAACGCTTCCATTGACATAATCCACACTAACTTTAGATGTATATATGTATGTAATTGATTTGTGTATAGTCAGTCAGAAATAATTCTACAGACAGCGCGTATCTCTGGCTCCATCTTCTGCACGTAAAATAAGACAACAGTGGAACATCAACGAACGAACGAGGGATAGTTACAAGCAAGCAATAATAGGAAGAGCATAGTTTCCTATAATGGTGACCGAGACGTGACTCTCCTCGTTGGTTCAATATATCAGCTTCACTCTGGATTCGTTAGCCGCACATTCAACTTCAAGTTCCACCACGGCACTCGACTCACTGCAGTGTCTCACAAACCCAAAGTCAACTCGCTGCACTCGACTCAATGAAGTGTCAGTTCAACTATCAAGGCATCATCAAGCAAGCACCTGCTCAACCAGTGCTCACTGCATCTATGCAACTCAAGGCTCAAACAACAATCATCACACAGCATCGCAACCCTTGCCTTTGTTGTCTATGCAGCCCTACAACACAACAACGTGTTTCGCTCTCTCCATTCATCTCCATTTCGACAGCTTTCTGGTTGCTGGTGATCTAACGCAAAAACCTTGCTGAAGTCTCAAGACACTCAAGACACTCAAGACACTCCACAGATCTCAAATCGGACAGTCGTTTTAAACGTATCTTTTGATTTTTTATTTAATTATTGGTTTGATTAACTAATACTGTTCTTCATATCCATTTTACATTTCTATTCCTACAGTGTTTACAATCCTACATTGCTTTTCCCCCTACGGATGGCATCTCGTCTACTTGCACTCTAGGGGGGAACCACTGTAGTGAACGTAAACATCGTAGTCAACATCACTTGTCCTTCATCTCAAACTTTCACCCACTCACTCTGTTCAAATGTCAACACTCTTACTAACACTTCCATTGACAGAATCCACACTAATTTTAGGTGTATATATGTATGTAATTGATTTATATATAGTCAGTAAGAAATGAGTCTACAGACAGCGCGTATCTCTGGCTCGGTGTCCTCTGCACGTAAAGCAAGACAACAGGGTAGTCACAAGCAAGTAATAATAGGAAGAACATAATGCTGTAAGAGGTCCTTCACTTAAACAGAAAAATAGGCTAGGAATTGCTCATCCTATTGACTTTTCAATGCTACAATAGTTTTAACTTTCTGAAACTTGAAAAGATAACACTCTGTCATCCACAAACCAGTACCATTTTAAACAAGACGCCATCTTTGTTCTGTTTGTGGACACTATTTTGTAATAAACACTATTTTTGGTTAGTTTTTTGTTGTATAATCCTACCATAAAGTGCATAAGGACGGTAAATGCGGCACCTACCTTTCTAGAATGTGCCAAACAAGGAGAAAACAGACACTCAAATATGCAAAGTCAAGTCAAAGTCCTTTCCCGCACCCAATGGTGCATAGGGTGGCGCTTATCTCCGTTTCTATAGCCCTAGGCCACGCGTCAGCGAATGCAGTGAAAGCTACAGCGGGGGGCTGGTCCACTGGTAGCTCCGCGAGTTTAACTTTCCCACTCCATTCTCATATGTCGAGCGCCAGACGAGAAGGCAGTGGGTACCATTTTAAAAAGTCATTGGTATGACTAGGTCGGGGCTTGAACATACGACCTACCGGTTGCGAGGCAGACGCTCTACCACTGGGCCATCACTACGGTCAAGTATGCAAAAGCTTATGGTAAATACTTTCCATTGAGTGATATGGAAATTAAAACTTGCCAATTGACTTCCTTTCCTTACTTGTTTTATCACATCTATGACCTTCATACTATTTTATCCTTTATTGAATGTTACCCTCCCATGTCTCAATAACGTACATCATTTATGTTTGAAGTTAGGACAATATAAGTGGAAATGTTTGAGTTGAATTTTTTTGCTTGGAACCTCTGTAAATTCGAATGCCTCTGTGAATGGGACTTCTTGCCTCTTGCTTGCTTGGTACTTTGAAAAGAAAGCTTAGCAAGACACACTTTTAAAGAATACATGCTGTGAGATACAGTCCATACAGGAAGACTAGCATTAAGGATAGTTTGGTTTTTAAAATCCCAATTCAATGGAGGCATTGCCCAAATGACCAAAGAAATTATGCCAGTTTATTTCTCAGTGCTACTACTCTTGGGAAAACAGCCACAATACACAGAGCAGTAGCGGGATTTTCTTGTGCATCAAGAAAAGATACATGATAAGCAATCCCAATACACCAGACAAAGCCATGATACTATAATAAAAGGATTGGGACACACAATTCTAGAGCTTTATTGCCCATATGAGGAGCATAGTCAGTTGACCTTTTATGTCACTTGTGTCATAAAAATGCTTGAAAGAATATCATTTCTTAGAGACTGCTTCTGTGCTCCGTTGAATTCAAACTTTGAAGGAAGGATTGGGACACAATTATTTAGACATAGTTACAATTCTAGGGAAGAGAGATCTCATAACACTGAACTTATATCCTCCCTTCCAGTATTTGTGAATGACCAGCCATTGCAGGGAACAATTTTGTATGCTACAGCTTTCTATGGTATTATGTTGAAGAAATTATAAGTTTAAGACTATGGCATAACCAGCGGTGCTTCCAAGTCACATATGTGTCTGCATTGCCAACAATTTCGCTACTTCAAGCTCATAAAATGTCAAGCACTGTTTGAACAAGCAGCACCGCTAAAAGTAAGTACAGCGCGTCTCAAGCGTAAATGAAAGTTGCTCTCCAAAAATTAAATTTCTGGAAGCGCACACATCGATGCGTTATTTCTACACTCTATATGAAGTAATCCAATAGCATCAATATCGCATGCTTCAATGAAATGTGACAATTTATCCAGTGTCCATATCTGTTACCACTCCAAGTAGAAATTCGTAAAGAGGCTGAAATTATTGCAGGCATGCATCAGCTTTCCCTACTATAAGCTACAAAACATCCACCGCCTCTTCGAATCCTACCTCCGCACGAAGATTTTCTCCATAGATTTTCTATTGATTTCCAGGGTGGTAAACTGTGCCATCCAGTCCGACGTTCGCACAGTTTTCTGGGGGTACCTTTTTCACGAACTGTTCATGTGCGCACGCATTCTTAATTTCATTCAAATTTCGCCCCTAAAATACTTGGTTCTCTATAATTTATGGCTGTGGAGATATCTCCTTGACATTGCTTCATGATATTTACTACTGGATACGAGGCAATTGGTGATGGAATCCATTGGCTTAAAAAAGCAACAACTGATGGACTCCACCAGATAGACTTTTATATACTGTCTTTATATAAGAAAAGAGACCTTGCAAATATTGCAAAGCCCACGGTGTGCAACGGACTATTTTCAGTTTGTAAAATCTGACATTCGCCCTTGCGAATGTTGCTAATGTCTGGATCCGTCCCTGTTGGAAATAGCAAGAAAAATCTGAGTAGTGATATGCTAAAGTATTTTGTGTCTGTGTAGCAGGTGGTGAAACCTTAGATGAAGTAACCAAATGTATCGTTAATGACACGAGAATGGCAATGAAATGGTTTAACCTGAATGAGATGGTTGCAAACCTGGAAAAATTCTATCTAATTTTCTTTGGGCTAAAAGAAGATCATGAGTTAAGTGTTGAAGTTAATGGCGATGTCATAAAAATGTCTGATACAGTAAAACTCTTGACCATTGACTCCAAACTTAGAATTAACGAGCATGACAAGATTATTTGGCGAAAGACAAACAACAAGGTTAAGGCTTTTTCAAGGGTTGTCAGGTACTTGGAACCCCAGAAGGCTAGCCTACTATATAATTCCTTTATGCTGACAAGTTTTAATTACTGCCCACTTATATGGATATTCTGTGGAAAAACGACAATTGATAAAGTCAACAGTGTCCACAAACGTGCCCTGAGAGTGTTGCTAAATGATTATACCTCTAGTTTTGAGGAGCTCCTACACACAAAGGAGGAAGTAACAATTCATGAAAGAAATCTTCAAAAACTTATGCTAGAGGTATACAGATGTATGACCTCAGAGAACCCCTCCTTTTTGTGGGAGTTGGTCAACAAAAAGGTGCTTCCATATAGCTTAAGAATGAACAATCTCCTCCAACTTCCAAACACGAGGAAAAACAAGTATGGAAACGAGTCACTTTCATTTTGTGGGAGCATAATTTGGAATCAACTTCGAAATCAATATATAGCTGCAAAAACTGATAATGAATTTAAAATGAAAATTAAAAGTTGGAAGGGACTTGAATGTACTTGTTGCATTTGTATATAGTTCTTCATTTTGTACTGTTCACTTTAGCTTTCATTGTAACTAGTGTAGAGCTGGCGTTTATTAGCATAAGCTATTCTTTAAGCCAGCTATAAAAAATTATATTATTTTTACTATTATTACAATGTCCTGTATATTATAGAATTAACTGTGGGCTTTGAAACAAATTTAAACAATAATGCTCGTCGTAAAGAACTAAAATATCTTCCCCTTCTTACTGATCTTGCCAATGATTATAAACAGGTAAAATTTATTAACCTCTCCGTTAGCTTTCTTGGCATATTTGGAAATTCCTCTGACTCATTTATTAAACTTTGCATGGAAAGATGCATCAGCAATGGCGATCTAAACTTCATTATTTCTAAGATATCTACTATAATTATCCGCTCAACATACTACATATTTTGTATGAGGAATAAGCCATGGTCTAACCCAGAACTCCTAAGCTATTAATATCTTAGTATTCAGTTGCTAAGTATCGATTTTATATTGACTGCATTCTGTTTCTTTTCTTTCTATTTGTAAGCCAGCCGAATACAAATTACCTTGTAGTAAGTGAGATTTGTATTTGTAGAAGTAGCAATATATACATCAATGCAGTTTAAAAAAAGTTGTAGAGAGACGTATAATTGTATTTTAGTTATATGAGAATGAAATTGAAGTTTGAAAAAAATTATAAGAATAATAATAATAATTACTATTATCTGTTGTTAGGAACAATATAATGTTATCTATGCTTTTTTCAAGCAAAAGATAACATAAAATAGCATGAACAGAGCATACATTTAAGTTGGGGTTGAAGTTTCTTGCAATTTGAGTCTCAAACGCAACTCTTCTTAAAAAGATTTTCCATATAAGACACCTTGGTGGTTAGCATAGTGGCTATAGCGTTTGTGGTTTGAGACAGGAGTACCGTTCTAAAATTGTAACAAGCTGGCTGTGTTGCAGGAAATATATGACCCATGCTTTTGACCATGTAACTTTCATTCATGACAATAATGTGCTTGTCGCTGGTGTGTATCTGAAAGCATTACAACAACATAGGGTCATAGCAGTCTTCTTCTATTGATAGGTGCATGCCTTCCCTCTCTCTCTTCCATTGGCAAGTTTATTGTTAAGAATTTATCCAGCCTGACATAACTTCGATCGAGAGAGCTGAGCTCCCCTAAAGCTCTCTTAATTTTAATCAGGGAGACTGAGCCCTTCCGAGCCTCCCTCTATTACACCCCCAGTTTAAGGCAAGCTTGAGCCTTGCCAAATTGCTCGCTCGCTATCCACACAACAGCAGTAGGATACTTGATGACAACACTAAGGAGATAAAAGCAGTAAGGAATCGTAATAGCTACTTTACCTCTCCCACCGATGCAGCACAAATGCCTTTTTAGCAAGTATTTTATTGCGTACGGACGTATGCGACACCCAGGAATGTACCTTGACACTTTTCGCTTGGGGGAGGGCGTACTGACCAGTTGAACAAATTACTATAGCTAAGAAAAAGGTCACTAAAAATACTAGGATGCTGAATCTCCTGCAGCGTTACAATCTTTCTTACAACTTCGCACATGCTGTGGTGGAGGAGCGTGACATCACCCCCTCCCACGATAAATACACCACTGAGGGGAACTAATCTGAATAAAAGTGTTGAGACAATTGAAATGTTTAGTGCGTTGATCATGCCCTTCAGCAAAATTCTGCTGATAATAATACTACAGAAAACGTACGCTCGATTAGTGGAACCACGCATTAGTGGCGCTTTCATTTAGTGGAACTAATCTTTCCGATCCCTTGGATTCGCTTTAACTAGCCCTTCTTGCTTTAGTCGGAGAGTTGGAACCTTCGAAAAGTGGAACTTTCAAAAAGTGGAACAATATTATTGGTAAGTATTTATTCATATAAGTGAAACATTCGAAAGTACAATCTTAAGAACTTTTGAATCCTTTTGATCAAAGCAGTCTTTATTCGAATACTCTTGTGAAACGAAATATAAAAGCTTTAGCAGTAGTCACATCTCAATAACGGCAGTGTTGGAGTCTTCTAAGCAAAGGCTTGCTTACTTCAATCTTGTAAACAAATGCCAGGATTTAAAATAAATAATTGCAGGCCAAAGCAGTATAGCTGCAGCAGAAAAATGTGCTGTTGTTAAAAACACAGTTTTGCATTGGTTAAAGAAGAAAGATGAAATATTTAAAACAGTTGAAGGAAAAAATGCCTCCAAGAAGAGGAAGAGAAGGAAGATTGCGACATACGAGGAGTTGTACTCTGTTCTTTAGAAATGGCTAAAATCTGCAAGATACAACACTGTTTCTATCAGCTGTAGTATATTGAAAGAAAAGGATTTAGAGTAAGCAAATTACCAAAACTCAACGACTTTCAATTTCGATAAGTGGAACTGTTTTCTGTCGAAAGAAGTTTCAATTATCGCGTGCATCTAATAAGTGGAACATTCGATAAGTGGAGCCTTTTTTTCTGTCCCATGGATGTTCCACTTATAGAGCGTATACTGTATTTTTGGTGATTTTACTTGAACCATCTTCCGATGTGAATTTTGCAAGTGAATAGACAGAAAAAGGATTTTAGAGAAATTAAAAAAAGGCTACCTGTAAGAGCATACAGTTTCATTGCCTTGTACTGTAAAAGAACTTTCCATGTCGTGGTGAAAAATAGCAGTGATCGCGCTGTTGATCATGATGCATTCAACGGTAAGGAAGTAGGCCATGTTTTGATGCTGTATTCGATACACTCCCTCTACATTGTTATTCCAAGCATAAGCTTCTGCACAGGATGAGTACACTTTAAAATCTGCAGAAATGGTAAATATTGTTGTGCATTAAATAGCAATGTTGCATACTGCCATTTTTGCATTAGTTACAGATATTTCTGCTCTTACGTCCCAAATAAGCTGGAAGTTGAGAAAAAAGGAGAAGTTCTTCTAAAATGAGAAGCTGTAAGTTGGGTGGGGGCTAGAATAAGTAGATGGGATTAAAATTTGGCCTAAATTGTACTACAGTAAAAATGCTTTTATAAAATTAATGGCGTAGACCAATGACTCGACTCCTACCGGGGACAAGATTTCTGGTAAGAAGTCTATGAAGCTACAATTCCAGGGTTAAGAAAGTCATAACATGAGGAAATAAAAGACTATTATCAATAGCAAGCTTCAATACACGAGGTCTAAACTGGGCAATAAAAGTCCGTATATACACGGGGGCATTGCTTTCAAGCTAGCTTTTCAAAGATCACACGCCCCCACACGCCACCGCACACCACCACACTCCAGTCATAATCTTTCCAAAATAACCTGAACTTACAAACTGATACTCTATGTTTTGAATTCACACAATAAACAGGAATCGACTTGCTTGTTAATCAACCATTCTATGGATGCTCTAATGATGCTACATACGTAATTAGAACAGTTTCACACCTAAATTTATATCTACCGGGCTTTGGGTTGCCAGCAATACTTTCATAGTATTATTCCTTTTTCTGTCATGTAACTTAGATCCTGTGTGAAAAACCAACACCCTAATTACTGGACCTATCCTGGTTACTTTAAATTCTCAAATAATCCCCCACCCCAGAGCAAAAAATTGTTAATAAGTTCCCCCTCGCATAAGCTCCTACTCAAGCATGTGACTGTACCTTTTTCAGATTCTGTTAGTGCTTTATAGAGCTAGGAAAGAAAAATCAGCCATAAATTTATTAAAAATTTGCCTGTCCTTTGAAAAGTACCCTATTGCTTTTATGTGTAGCATAAAAAAGCAGTTTAATAGTAGAAAATTTTCGACTGGAATATGACCAACTACCAAGGAAAATCTTTTAAGTCCTCCCTCGAATAAGCCCTGATGCAAAAGTCCATAATATAAGTAACCCCCCAGAGGACTAATTCGAGTATTTACGGTACTGGATCTAGCTCATCACATAAGAACATGAAAAGGCTTGTTTCAAAATTGCAGATTATTATTAACGAGTTTTAACTGTAGTATATCTAAATGTGTAGAAGGTAGAATGCACTTTTAAAAAATGCTAAGAATGGTAATTACTTTTGGAAGTCTTTGGGCGCATCTCTCATTCATTTTTTAATCAACTCAACCTCAGTACCTTACTTTATTGCAGGTTTCTTTTAGAAAAATTGAAGATTTAACAAGCTAAAGCTTCTAATAAGAGCAGGGATTGGAAACTTCTTCGGACAAAACTAAGCGGAAGACTCGTATTTGCGCCAAAGAGTGGGTGCCTCAAGCAGTCGCTAGCAGTGTGTCTCCAATATGACGTAACTGATGCAGACATGCTTGCCTGCAATAGCCACTGGTCGTCATGGCATATAGGAAGCCAGGCTTTACATACATAGACTGCAGTTAATAATGAAGTGAAATTGATGGTGAATATTTTCAGTACTACTTGAAGATGCGCAGCAACAAAGCAACATTTTCTATTTGTGTTATATTTAATTGACGCTAAACACCAAAGTTTATTTCCCATGTGATCATACTTGTTCTACAATTAAATGCTAGGTTTGCTGAACGGGGAACGATCACGGAAAAGTTCGAGGTAGATTTTTAGGAAAATATCTTATGACAATATATATCCAAAAAATTCGAATAATTTTGACAGATTTTACATCGAAATTTGTTTTTGAATGAGGGATAGGAAATTGAAGATCCTGGCTATCTGAGCGGTTAAAAATAGAGAAGATTCCCCAATTGGGGAGCTCGCCAGCAGCCAATCAGGAATTGTCCACTATGCTAGGCTTTCGATGAAATTGTGAAAGGATATTGCAATTACTGTGCTAAGCAATTGTTACTAAGCAATACAAGTGAAGACCAAAAGGGAAAGACGATCTGAAAAAATATGAAAAAAATTCATCATCATAATCACTGTAATTTTAAAATTCTGCCTCTTAAGTGGAACACCTTGTAAAATAAGGCAAGAAAAGGATGTTGGATTCTTAGGGGGGAATCTGCTAGGTAGATGTGCTAACGAGAAGGAGGTCCCCCTTCAGCTTTAGCGCATGGAATGTTTGAATATTAGCATTAAAATTAAATCAAGGCTTAATGCAAGTTCCATTGCAGTTACATTGAATTTAAGAAATGAAATTTGAGAGACCTATCGAGTAAAAATGTTAACGTAAAAGTTCTTCTTGCAGTAGGTAATTCATTCCATAATTTCACTCCCAAATATCGAATTTATTTTAAGCCATACTGTGACGTACAATCGGAGAAGGAGCAAAACTTAATTTAAATGCGTAAAGATTTATTGTTAAGCAAAACAAAGTGTTGATTAGTACAACATATTTTACTGTAGAAAAATCGGAGTTTCCTTCGGTCTGCACCAGAAGCGTTCATGCCCAGTGAAAATATTCACTTCATGAACATAAATTGTCTCGACCTTTCTGGCACATGCAAAATTGAACTCAAGCTTCTCTAACATCAATTCAGCTATCGATCCCAATATTTCAAAATTTGAACTTAGATTATTTTTCATTTGTGCTCTTCAATTGATTTAAATAAGATAAAATAAAAATACATGTAATACTAATATGACACTCTTTAAAGTTGGTTTTACATAGCTCTTAGAAACTAATTAAGACCAGCTACCTACACAATCGTACTCCAAAATGCAACGAAATTGCAGACGGAAAGTACAGAGTAATAATGAACCTCTTAATCAATGCTACGACGATCAATAAGGTCATATATACAGAAAGACGCTTGAATCTGTTATGTAATATTTATTAAATTCATTGGGAAAAATCTGTTATTATCATGATAAAAAATCAGCGCCCAATACTAATATACTCTGGTTTTTTATCATGAAAATAACGGATTTGTCAAGTGAATTTATGAGATATTATTTAGCAGATTCAAGTGTGATTCTATCTTAAGTAAATATGACCTTATTGATCGTTATGACATTGGTTACAAGTGGTTTAAATTGCACTATAATATTTGGCATAACTTCATAAATTTACTGCGATTGCTCATTGCGTTTGTAAATGCCTTCTTACTGTATAAAACAAAAAAAAGAAAATTATTTTACCAGGCATTTTCGTGAATTTTATGTCTAATTCACAATCGAATTTTGGAGGTTGATTGGAGCTTGGTAAAGCACATCGCGTAAACTGCCTGCATGCCTCTCTTCCGTCACACTCAAAAACATCTTCATAAATCACACGTTGGCCCAAGCTAGCCAATCCGTGACTCTGCACTTTGTAGAAGTCACCAAGGCAAATTCTTAAGGTGGTAGCAAAGATGAAAATGATAACAAACTCAAGAATCATGAGCTCCATCCTTATGGGATCGCAGATCCTTTTGCTTATAGAAAGCGTACGAGAAGGCAGATTTTTAATTACAGCGAACGTTAGCTAACAACAATTGTAAGTGCTAAAGACAGGTGATCGATCTATGTCAAAATAGCTAAAATGTAAGCTATTTAATTAATTTTTACGCATCAATAAAGTATGAATTCAATTTTAAGGGAATTAATATCAAGTAAACGTTATGAAAGTAAATGATTTTAGGAGACAAAATGTATTGACTTAAGCTGCATTCAGAGCGCTCAAAGCTGAATATTGATATAATGCTATTTGCTTGTGATCTGAATTTGCTATTCATAGCGAACTTTAGAGAAAAGTTTGTTTAAATGTGACAAAGCCAATGCTCTGAATGCCAAAAAAGAATATTTTAGAGATTCCTTGCAACTGAATTTGAAATTTACGTTTAAAATTATGAAAGCATTGCAAAATGTGCTTGCCTCCAAATTGAAGATCATAACGAGAACATGAGACTTGTTGAAACTAACTACATCCTTGACCAACAACAAGCTAGTAGAGGGAAAAATTTAAGTATAAGTATTAGAAACGCTTTAATGACTTTTTGTGAGCCCTAAAGGAGAGCTGCAATGACGAAGAGATGCAATGTTATTTAAGAGTTTTCACTAAGTGAACTTTGCTTTTCTTGTACAATCCTACATTCAATTGGTTGGCAATTTCCCGCCAACATTTCGTTGCTATGTCTCTGTTACAATGGCGGTCATCTTTTGGTTCCCAAATAGCTAGTTTCTTCTGTATATCAGCCATCAATCCTTCGTTGTCCATGTTTTCCTAGCGCGAGTGGGCTTCAAACTAATCTGCCAGGAAACCTGATAGCAAGCAATCCGAATTTTGCTAGTTGACATATTTTTACTATAAACACTACAGGGGTTTACTACTGCGGGTACGAAAAATGGCGCTATTCAGCTATGTGCCCTATGAACACAGCCTTAGACGTGACTCCACAAGTGCCAATACTGCTACTGACAACAGTGGTGGTTCTACGGGGGCTAGGAGGATCACGGCCCCCAGAAATTTTCTTGCCCCTTCGTTGGTCTCCCCACTTTCTAGAAAGACCTAAAATTCTGAATCTTGAATATATTGTTTACTGCAAACTCTTGGGAATTAGGAAGATGTACAAGGAATGAACATGATCCTTCTAGACTGTTACCGATCATATACAAAACATCTCTAACTTTCTTTTTGTCTTTTGGCTTTGCATGTAAGCAACAGCATACAGTAAATTTCTCAATGTCAATGGTGATCTTGCATTTGTATTTTCCGTTATATTATCGTCCTGTACTCATATTTCTCTGTCATTTTGCCTGATCTCCTTCATTTTTGCTCTTTCTATCACATAGCTTGTTAGTATATAAAGGACCAATCTCTGTGCTCAAAAAGGGTGTTCTATCTTTCACTCAGGGGCCATGCCCCCCGGGATTTTTCCGGCTTGAGTCTTAAACAGACTTCTTTCGAACCCAATTTGCCTACAAATAGGACTTTCCATGAGTTTGGTCAGCAATAAAACATTGAAAAGCACTAGCAATATTTGGCAAATGTGTCGACAAGCTAATATGGGGGGAGGTGGAAATGCAGTATCACTCTGTATTCCTGCTATAGCTACGCGCCTGTTTATGTATGCAGTCCTTCACCATAAGCATTAGATGTACACAGCTAGGCCATCATATTGATGCTGTCGTTCTAGTGCATTGGACGAGGAAGTGTACATCAATTGGAAAGCGTAGCTCAATGCAAACCTTGAAGTCAGAATGGCAATGAACACTTTCAGATCCATTCCAAGAATGCTCGACAGAAATTGAAGTGAATGGGACGTAATTGTGAGTGTCTGTTTGTTTATAATATATGCCTGTAATTATTTTTCTTCTTCTACCATGTTTGTTAGATCTAGAAAATTAATTTGCTGAACATTGGCTTCGATAGTAAATTTTATATCATGGTGTAATTGCGTAATACCAAGTTGACGACGAAACTTTCTCTATGTCTCAGAAAGAAAAGCAAACGTATTTACAACGAATCGCTTTGCATATATATATATATATATATATATATATATATATATATATATATATATATATATATATATATATATATATATATATATATATATATGCAATCATGGTAATAAAGAAAAATAATTACAAGCATATGTTATAAACAAACAGACACTCACAATTACGTCCCATTCAACTCAACTCACCCTAAGCACACACTGAAAAATATTCCATACAACCTAGCCAGACGACTTTGCACTATAGTGGATAGTGGAGAAATCCTCCAAATACGCTTGAAGAAACTACAAGAGACTTCAATATATTTAGGATACCCATAAAATTGATAGAAAATGGTTTCAAAAAGCAAAAGCAATCCCACAAGAGGAATTAAGAACAGCTAAAGAAAAAACCAATAATGGAAATTCACTTACATTCGTATCCAAAAACAATCCAAGAAACCCAAATGTTTTTCCAGTAATTAAAGAATCAATCTCAATATTAAGTGTAAGTCCCAAATTAAAGAAAGTAGTACAACATACAAAAATAATACAGAACAAAAGACAACCACACAATCTAAAGAGAATACTATCATGTGCAAAATTTATCACGGAATCGAATAGCTGATAGATCTAAAGTCTGGAAATGCAACGATAAACTTTGTCAGACATGTAAACATATAGTTGAATGTAGTCAGATTGAAATAAACAAAAGAAACAAAACGACATGTAACATCAAGAACAATATGGACTGTGGGGTTAGAGACTGTATTTATGTAATCACATGTAATGGGCGTGGAGAAAAGTATATTGGTGAGTCGGGTGATACCCAGAGACATAGGACATCATTACATGGGAACCAAATACTCATACCCCAATATCGAAAATTAAAAGTTAGTACACACATTGCGGAATGCGCGAGAACCAAGCCTATAATGTGCAATATTTGTCCGATTTTAAAACTACATAATCAGAATGAATTAAATCGAAAAGAAAATGAAAACTACCTTATGTCAAAATATAATTCCTCCCTCAATAAATAAGCTAAAAACCATTCCTCTCAGCAACTTCAGACGAGAACCAATCTACACGCGATTTAAGAAGACGTCATATTACAATACATTGACCTTACATTACATACATATTGCGTTGCACTCCATTCTACTTTGTACTCATGCTGGGTGGTACTAAAATCAATTGTATTCAAATATATCAAAGTCAAATTCAAGTTCCTCCCGAGCCATTGGTGCATAGGGTGGCGCCTAACTCCGTTTCCAGTGGCCCTAGGCCACACGTCTGCGGATGCAGTGAAACTATAGCGGGTGTTGGCTGCTGTTCCACTGGTAGTTCCGCGTATCTAACTTCCCCATTCCATACTCATACATTGAGCGCCAGACGAGAAGGCAGTGAGTACCATTTTTAAGAACTTTGGTACGACTCTGCCAGGGCTCAAACCTGACCATGTATATATGCTTTGGAAAGCGCAGCCTGATAATAAATTGAAGAACAAGGACCACGATGAGAATCATAGACCACTCACAT
Organism: Cassiopea xamachana; assembly: GCA_900291935.2. NCBI lineage: Eukaryota > Metazoa > Cnidaria > Scyphozoa > Rhizostomeae > Cassiopeidae > Cassiopea > Cassiopea xamachana. The sequence continues at coordinate 6,086,134 of OLMO02000275.1, forward strand.
TTTCTTTTCATCACATCCAATTAGACACTACTGTTACTTATTCATTATATATATGATGGTGGTTCTCAAGAAATCCTATACCTGTACAATGTAGACTATATTAATATCTTTTGTGCTTCTTTGTCACGTCCACATTAGAGCCAAGATTTCGGGCTTTCCTTTTGACGAAGCGTTCAAATTAACGTTATAGTAATTAACGCAGTACAAAAATTAACGCGAAATAAATTGACTTTGGTGAAGACAGAATCGCATTGTTTAGTGTATCGCTTTAATTTCCTGTAATAAGACAGTTCTATTACATAATCATTTCTCTTTACTCGCCAAAGTAGGGTCGCAGCACACTCAAAGAGATCCTTGGAGTAGAGACCTCACGTGGTAGTGGCAGCATTGCACTATGAACTTATGCTCTTGTTCCTGCCACCAGAGTAGGTAATGTTCATTCATGTTTAACTAAAGCTTGAATAGACTAAGTCTCGTTACTGGTTTCCAAAGACTTGACTTGATGTCTGAGTAAAATTTTAATTTAGCCTCAATTGATATCTAAGCCAATCACACTGGTCAACACAAATTTTCATCAAAACTATCAACAGCCATTGATAGCGTATTTTTGGACTGATTTTAGACATGTATTTAGTTTTTCCTTAGCATATCAGTTTTTGAGATGCAGAAAACTTCCAATTTCACAAACAACCAAGTGAAGTTCAACAATTTGCATGATATTGATACAGTTAGTATTATGCATAATAGATTATTTGTGCTAAATAATATTTTTTTTATTGGATGAAGTGCAGCAAGTGGAATATTCATCAACGTAATGTGATAACATTGATTATTATCAACATGCAACTTTTCATAAAATACCTAAAAGCAGTTTAATTTTCTACGGATATAATGATGCTATGTAAAGTGCCTAGCACCCAATATGGTGAATTAGCTGTTCATACTAAAATGACAGTGCTGAAACGAAATATTAGGTGTAATATCCAATTTAATCAAAGGAAGCCCACGAAGCAGGCCGCTAAAGTACGGCATATGTGTTTCCATTTCATACATGGTATAGAAGTCTGGGAGCTAGTCTTTGGTGACATAGCAACTAGAACGTTCTGTATTACCTTAGGGGTCATTCAATTAATAGACACGAGCCAAAGCACTGAGAATTTGATCCACCAGAGCGAGTCAATAGCTTATCCAGTCTCATTTAGAACGGTAATTGGGACTCTAGAGACAGGGCGAAATGCCTACTTTATTCACGGATCCCAGAACAAATTGAAGAAATAGCAACATATTGTTCCGATTTTCGTGAACAGCACATCAAGTTTAGTAGGAAATCATAAAGTGTGAAATTTAAGTGATAGGCACTTGAAGGCTCTACTCCTCCCTGTATATTGCTTCAAATGCTGCTGCCTTCCTGCTGGACCAATAGAATGCTGGACTCGAGTGGAGGAAGCCTGTACAAGCCAGCATATCTACGTTTAGAAAAAGGGTCTTTTAGCTTATAGTATATATATTTAGGTTATAGTTATAGTATATATATATAGAAATAATATTTTTTTGTAGTTATGAAAACTCGGCAGCCAAAACAAGAAAACTGTTTGAGTGAGGGCATTAAGAGAGAAGTTTTTCTACGTATGAAGAAACTGTTGACTGCATATTCACAACATATTTTAGGTAAAGTGTTGGGCCTTAATTTTCTTGCTAGCTTCTCACTTCAACTGACTCCAAAAGGCCTCCTTCATCCATCCCATTATATCACTGGCTTGAATTTTAGCAAAAACACTATTAAGAATTTCGCAAAATATATGCAACGTTCACTTAAGCAATAATTATGTTTCCTGGCATTCCAGTGGACCAATGCTAATTATCCCAGCCTCGCCTTCATGTCCAGTATCTCCAAAACAAGCTTTTGTCAAGGGCAATCGTTGCATGTCAACAACATATCCTTCATCGATATTCCAGTTTAAATTGTTTATATCACAATTGCATACAGTTCCATTCTTTTTACAGCTGTTCGTGATGCCACACTTGCAGCCTGAGTGAATAAAAATTTGAATTAATTACACCATGAATGTTACAATTGACTGAAGTTAATATCAAGAAAATACTAGAAAGCCACCAGTCTAATGCATCAAAGCTGTGATCTTGTTCCGAGAAGTTTGCAAAGGTTCCAACAATTTATAAAATTATTCTCAAGGTAATCTACCTTCGCAAAAATACATGCAACAGGGAAGTACATCACAAGTTAATTGAGTAAAACTACCAGCTACAAATATGTCTTTTGCTGTTGCTAGGATTGCAGCAGCAAAACATCGTGAAAAATTAAATGCTCTGTGAAACGTTGAACAGAGCACAGCAACCTTCATAAAAGGAAAGTTGTACATTGAGACTAATCCGTATCCTTTAAATTTGTGAAAGAATAAAGAGCGATAATTTCAAGTAAAGACGTGGGTTGCAACAGGAATTGTTCTGCTGATGGCTGAATCTTCCTACGAGAGAGTTAAAATATGGTTAGCAGGGTACTACAACTACCAAAAGGTCACCAAAAATAGAGCTCTTCACCTTCCGACGGGAGGCTAAAATTTCCTAACGAAGGAGCTATACCCTCATAGCTCTCCTCTAGCACCATCTCAGAATGAATGCATGGATAGAGGGCAGTTACAGATCTCAAGCATCAATTTGATTTCTCGTGTTAACCAGGTTGGGGATAAGCTCAGACTTGTGCCTATCTGTGGTGGCTACGATATTATGTTCGAATCTTTTGGAATATCAAGAGATGGAGAATAGCATTTTATTGTAAGATATTCCACAAAAAATGTCAACATGGTGCAAATCATTATATCATGAAAACTTTAGGAGAGGTTTCCCTTTGTCCCCAGTGCTTCCGACGCCACTGCACTAGTCTACGAGGAGGAAAAATCTAAGAATAGGCAAAAAGACTCTGTTACTTTTGAGAAATCACCTGAAATCAAGGAATTGATAACTCTTTATAACTAGTTCTTTTGATTGATACAAGGAATGCTGACTTTTGAGTGGAAACGCTGGTCATAAAACGGAAGTGACTATGCACTTTAGTCCAGTTGTCTTAATGAGTAGTACAAGGTCTGTTTTGATGCTTTCATTTAGAAAGCATTCACCAGCTTATGGAGGAAAATGATAAATGTGTATTGATGCATTTAGAATACAGAGATGACTTTCGAGTACCAGGGTAACTCTTCTTGTCAAAAGTAATCCCACACATTAATAGCTAGCAAAAATGCTAAGCTGTGTCAAAGTACCAATAGTGAGCGAGGCAAGAAAATTTTAGGGATTTGCGCTCTTCAAATTGGCTGAGAAAGAGAAGATTAATGAAAGTGCCCATCTTGCACAACAATATTCAAAACTTTGACTGACTGTCAGCGGGGGGCTACGTAGAGTTTTTGTTGAACCTCAGCCTCTCTAGAAAGTACCTCCAGTAGCACCATTCCTGGTTTCAAGGATGTCTATGAATGCTTATCTTTAATTTTGTGAAGCATTCAAGCACTAAGTAAAATTTGTGAAGATCATACATTTTGATGCATTTGCCGAATAGGCTACTGTTTCTCTTACCTTTCCCATCACGTGGTCCACCACCAAAATAACTCATTGAAATGCCATTGCGATCGTGTAAGAAACCGTATTGTTTGGATGCTTTAAAAAGCAGCATACCTTTGCACTTCACTCTAGTGAACTGTCTACAGCTAGTAGATGAATCCACGAATTGTTTGATTTGCTCCAAGTTTCTAGCATATGTGATCTTCTTTCTATAACATGACGTTGGGTATAGTCGTATCAATAGCAAGAAAACTACAGCAATATAAGACAAATGTATTAACATTTATCGAAAATAGCAGGAAAAGTCTGACTTTGCAAATGCTAAAGTATTGTGCATCTTTGCATCTCTTTTGTTAGGAACAATATCGGGTGATGGACAGGAGAGTCAAAAACTACTTTGCACAGGTGGATTATGTTATGCATGTTTGTTTCAAGCATACATGGATAACAACATCCAACCTAAGCATTGGGCAGAGCTTGAGGCTTCTTGCAATTTGAGTCTCAAACTCTTCTTAAGACTTCTCAAAAAGATTTGCTTGCACACAGAGCCTTGGTGGTTTAGCATAGTAGCTAGTGCTTTTGCAGTGAAAAAAAGGAGTGCCGCCTTAAAATTGTATAAAGTTAGTTCTTTTGCAGGAAATATATGGACTATACCTTTTACCAAGCCATTCTTCGTTGATGACAATAATGTGGTTCTCATTGTATGTATGTGTAAGTAACAAAAAATAGACAGAACAATATAGGGTTGTAGTATTCTTCTTCTATTGTTCTTCTATAGAGGCGGTTGAGCCTCACCATAACTCTCTTATGTTTAACAAGGGAGTTGAACCCGTCTGAGCCCTCTCCATGTTATAATGATCATACCGTGAATACTTTCTCTAACAAGTATTTTGTTGCTTATAAACGTAAATGGGGTCAAGGGATTTCCCTAGGCAATTTCCGTTCAAAAACTACTATCACAAAGAAAAGAAGTCACTGAGAACACTATGACTAGTAGTATGCAAATCTCGTGCAAAACAACCAACTTTCTTTCAGCTTTGGATGTGTCGGAGGGGGGTGGGGGCTTCACGTCTTCCCTACCGCTCCCACAATAATCACATCACTAACGAGACCTGATCTCAGAAAAGCTTTGGGCCTAGATACATTTGAAATATTCAATGTAGTGTTCATTATCTGCAGCAAACCTTTTTTGACAATTAATTACATTTCAAGTGATTCACCTGAGCCAGCTTCTGATTCAAACTATGTGACGATTACGAATATGAACTTGAATACATTGAAAAATTATTTTTTGGAGCAATTAATGAATAACTACCTGTAAGAGCATGGAGATTCATGGCCTTTTACTTCAATGGGGTTTTCGATATCGTGATGAAAAATAGCAGTTACTGTGTTATTAATCATGGTGCACTGAACTGTGAGGAAGTAGGCCATGTTTTGATGCTGAATTCGATACATTCCCTCTCTATTTCTATTCCAAGCAAAAGCTACAGCACAGGATGGGTACACATTTGAATCTGCAAAAATGATAGATGCAGTCATGTTTTAAATATATGTGTTGTTTTGGGCCGCTTCTGGGCTAGTTACGTCTATTTCTTGGTGCCGCAGACAGTCAAAGGCCGTATGTTTCCAATGTGCCGCAACTGACACATGAAAAACTACCTGCACTTGTTGCCAGCATTTACGGCATACTAGAAGTCAGATTTTATAGGAATTAACACTCTAGTTGATGATAAAACGAATTTGAGGATGATAGCAACGATGAGCAACATTGCACTTAAGTCACAAATGAATAGCCAGGATCATTTTTAGATTACCATGGTCACATCCACTACATATTGACTTGGCCGGTGTACAGTACTGACGAATCTGTTACGGCATTGCATAGAGCGTTTCAGTAAGAGCTTGTTCAATCCTCAGCTCATAAATAGCAAAAAACATGGGAAACATGAAGAAAACAAGGAAATGTTCTAGGTTATGACGTAGCGGATTCGTCAATAATGTAATTAGAACTTATTCAATACATGCAATTTTTTATAAGAATATCATCATTTTGCCTGAGTTCAAATTTCTTAATTTTTCCCAAAATTGGACCTGAGATTTTCTTAAAGTTTTCCTAACTTTTCTGAAATAAACTGGCTAAAATGGTTTACACATTCATAATTAAAATTCTGTTCTTGAATTTAAATTCCATCTATAACATTTTGAATGCAATGATAACGAAATATCGAGTTTTAGGCAATAAAAACACTAAATGTTGGAAATTGAGTCTCGTGGTGTTTTAAAGATTTTCTTAAGATTTTGACCATTTGAGCCTCATTTTCTTAGAAGCCTTTTCTTATAAAAATAAATGTGTATGTAATGGATGTGTCGATGTCAATTTATACTAATCTTCTCTGATTTATCTGCAATTTCACTTGTCGTGGCTATCATCCTCAAATTCATAATGAAGCTGTGCTTTCCAACGTCTGTCTCAAAAAGTGAATTTGATTTCAAATATTGTCAATGGTATTTAAATATGCGCAACAAATAAGTAAAATGTTCTATTTCTTATATTTTTAATTGGTATTTAATACCAAATTTACATTCTACATGATCAGGGACGAATTCAGACAGTCTCGCCATTCTCACATTAGAATGTCTGATGTTCAGCTATAACCTTTATTTTTCATCTACTAGAACTACTATACTAGAACGCCCATTGAATTAAATTTGGAATTGTATAGGTAGAGCATGCATTGAATTACATGTTTAACTTAATCTATCAGACTTCTCATTAAGTTCTAAGCAATACCGACCCCCGATCTAACGGTGTTCTGATGATGAACTATTCTCGCCTCTTTGAAGGATTAAGAAGTTTTTTATGATCAAATAGTAAATTCTCAAATAGCAAATGCTGGTGAGAATGTTTACATGCTAGTTGCTATGAGGGTGAGAATGTGCTTTGCAATTTTAGAACGTGAGTCGTACAATGCGTACGTAAAGAAAACATGCACGATTTTGATCAATAAGAAGGTAGACCTGAGCGGATGGGATATTGTACCAATCAATTAACAGCCCCTTTATAGTCCCTCTCAATTCCCTTTATTTGCATAAAAGGTAGACCTGAGTAGAGGCAACTACTGTAATTAGCACGTCGGGAGTAAAAGCTTCCTGTTAGAATGTCAAAGAGTCAGGGGAAGATCTGTCTTATCTCAGTAAACTCTGGCTACTCCTTGGCATTTGAATTGGGCGTGTCACATACAAAATTTGGCATAATGGAGCTTTTCTACAGTGCAAGCAGTATATGATTAATAGGAAGAAAAATAGGAAAAAAAGCTGCTAATTTTTATTATGCAGTTGGAGTTCATTTTGGGCCTTCAGAGTAAACTGAATAAAAGTGACCATTATCACTGCCAATATTTTGTGGTCGTGTTTATTTTACAAATATGCCGCTGTTTTGAGGGGAGCCGGCAATTGTTTTCTCATCAGCTCTCCTCTTTACTTCTTTCCTTTTTACCTGTGAAAAGGACTGACGTTTCTTCATTGCATTTTCTTAGCTCACTTCTTTCACTATGGCTCTTTTTGAAATTCTGCCCACTTTCACACAGTTGTTTTACTCTCTTGCTGACTTGTTTCTCATGTTTTGCTAGCTTTTCAACCCATTTTGAGCTTGCCTGTATGACATATGAGAGTGATATTTCAAAGTCGTCTTCTGTTTCATCTGACCTTCTGCCATTTATGTCATCTGGCGTCATTTACATATCTAGACCAGATAATATCCAGAAGCCCTTTTGCAAATACGTGTGATTTATTCAGCAAATTGTCTCCAGATGTCTTGTTGGAACCAAAATGAACTCCAACCACATAACAAATAATGATAGCTTCTTATCTCTTGGGGGACCAATTTAAGATACAAATTGAGGTCTATCCACAGAAAGTGATTACTTTTTATCCTTTGCCAGTCAATTTGCTGTCATAAGTAAGGACGAATAACACAAGACTTTGAAATTTGTTTCTCCGTCCATCTAGGCACAATTGTCTGGTCAATGAGCAAAACAACACAGTAGTTCAACATCTAATTCAAGTATGATGCAAACTAGCAAAAACCTAATAAGCACGAGTTTAAAAGTTATCAATATTTCGTGGTTGTGCCTTACTTTAGACCTTTTCACTTCAGTTAGGCCTTGAAAGTTGGGCGGCCCAACCAAGCAAGAATTTCAAGTTTCCCGCAGGAATTGTTTGTTTGCTTTTTCTACCTTGGCATGATAGCGTAATTGACCCTGGTCGATGGGCGCGTTGCAAAAACGACACAGTAGTTGAAGATCAAATTCATCTTAGGAAACCACACTACAGAAATTTATCAATATTTCGTGTTTGGGCCTCATTTTGGACTTTGACCTTTCTACCTCTGTTGGGCCTTACTTGGACAGTTGTGCCTCAGCTGTGGTTAGGTTGCGCCTCGGTTGTGCCTAAAACTTGGTCCAATAGACCTTGCCTTCAAACAGCCGAGACATAGGAAGATGTAAATGAGTTGAGCATGATACTTCTAGACAAGCAATATATTATTTAACTTATAGAAAACGCTTCTCTAGCTTTCTTTTCTGCCCTTTTACTTTTGCTTCTGATCAACAGCTCATAGTACATTTCAAAATGTTTTTCTAAAGTTTTGTCATTGAATTTCTTTGTCATTTTACCTTCTCTGTTTCATTTTTGCTCTTTCATTTACACAGCTTTCTCATTAAAAAGACGAGTCTCTTTTTTCAAAAAGGGCGTTTTCAAATATCTTAAAGGGCTTGGTTAGTATAATTTTCTTGGGGTTCTGGAGCTGGTCCCCGAAGAAAGTTTCATGGCTAAAACGCCTTTGGTTGATTGCCGAAATAGATAACTTTATAAATCGACTTGATCGCTTGCATTTAAACCAATAAACTAACTCTACGACTGTGTTGACAAGCAGCCTACTTATTATTAATTTAATAGAATTCCTTGAATAGATAATGCATTTTCAATAAAAGTTTAATATAAGAAATGCCTCCACTAGATACTTTAACTTGCAAACACCAACTGGTACTCTTTTGCTTACTTTTCGTTGAAATCGAAAATTCAATGATCAATTTGATGTTATATGTGTTTTCAAGCAATGTTTCATGTATCGAGTTTGAGCATGAATGCATTTTGCTCACCGCAAAGACAAAATTGCTCGAATCAACAAAATCTCGTAGTGACTTTATTCATATTCTGAGTAACTATTGTGCATGTTTTCTTGTTACCGATAAAATCATTGCATGCAACATTGCTTCTTCTATGTTAGCAGGTAGATTATACCATATATTACCTTGCTAAATAATTTGAAATTACACCCAAGCTTACAATATCTTTCATGCGAGAAATTGTTGCCAAAATGATGCATCAATCTAGCTATAGGCTGTGCAATATATTCAAAATCGCTTACCAAGGTTACATTTAAGAAAATGGAATGAGGTAGGCAGATGCTATTATGAAATAGAATGGCCACCAGGGCAAGCCAATCTTTTGGCAAAATTACGAGCATGTTTTTGCAGTACATAGGCGATTGCTCAGAATGTCTTACGAAAGGTTTCAAGTTTCGCTGGCTTGTGTCCGACCTTTAATTGAGAGGTTAAGGTAATTTTCTAAATATGGTTGACCTATCATAACAAATTCAGCTTGAATGAAGTACCCTCCATTTTTGTTTGTGCCTCGTAGATAAATAGACAATAACAGATGGATCCAGCAATTATCTTGCACTCTTTATTAGTATACATTCCAAACTGTACCATCCTATATGCAAGCAGTTGTCTGCTCCATTCGGCTGCAGAAAGTTTAGGACAAAGCAAATAGCACTATGATATCATAGAAAAGATACATATAATTATGATTGTTAGTGTAAGGAACATGATGAGAAGAATTTGAAAAAGACATGAAAAATGCAATCATATGTTTGTTTAAAAGGTTGTGCTTAAGGGAACAGAAACCAATTAGCTCATTAGCGCAATTAGTACAAATCGTATTGCTTTGTAGAAAGAAAAGTGGACTTTTGTACAAACTATGCACAATTTTGCAGCAAAGTTTGTTCGAAAAATGTTTTACCTAATAGAAATGGTGCTGCATATTTCATTTTGTAGTATTGAAATGTACTTTAAATGATCGTAGTCAAACCTTTGGTCTTGCTCATAGAAAAGACAACATTTCTGTGCTCAGCAACACCATTTGAATTGGCAGTACGAGTGAATGTCATGCAAGTCTTCTGTCCACTGCACTCAAATGCATCAGTAGAAAGAAACGGCTGTCCTGTTTCCATGGTTATACTATCTTTTGCAATCTTAAAGAATTGACCGACACAGACGACGCAGAAATCTCTGGTCAATGCAAGGATGACGATATAAGTAAGAGTACAAGCCATTTTGCGAGGTTAAGCGCTGTTCAAATGAAAGGTCGCCTACTTTGACTTGTAATATCACAAACATGAGCATGCGCAAGTGTGTGTATGCAAATAAGTTTATGAAAAAACTTTCTTCATGAAGTATTCCTTGTTCAAACGGCCATGCTCAGTCCAAGCACAGAATTGGAGGAAGTCCTCTGCGGAGCAAAATATGATTGCAACGACACTTTGGAAAATCAAAAATCTTAGCTGATCATTTACATCTACATGTCAATACCTCAGTTGGTGAGGTAAAACCTTAAAAAATTCTTGATTTTCCATACAACCTAACCAGACGACTTTGCACTATACTGGATTGTGGAGATGCCCTCCAAATGCGAATGAAAGCTACAAAAGACTTAGGGTAGGGTCGCAGCACACTCAACGACATCTTTTGAGTGGAGACCTCATGTGGTAGTGGCAGCATTACACTATGAGGTTATGTTCTTGATTTCCACCACCAGAGTAGCTAATGTTAATTTATGTTTATGTAAAGTTTGAATAGACTAAATCTCGTTACTGGTTTGCGAAGACTTGACTTGATGTCTGAGTAATATTTTAATTTAGCCTCAATGGATATTCTAAGCCAATTACACTAGTCAACACAAATTTTTCATCAAAACTATCAACAGCCATTCATAGCGTATTTTTTGGACTCATTTCAGACATGTATTTAGTTCTTCCTTCGTATATCAGTTTTTGAGATGCAGAAAACTCCCATTTTCACAAGAACCCAAGTGAAGTTCAACAATTTTCATGAAATTGATACAGTTAGTATTATGCATAATAGATTATTTGTGCTAAATAATATTTTTTTTATTGGATGAAGTGCAGCAAGTAGAGCATTTATCAACGTAATATGATTACATTGATAATTATCAACGTAATATGATTACATTGATAATTATAAACGTAATATGAGTACATTGATAATTATCAACGTGCAACTTTTAATAAAATACTTACAAGCAGTTTAATTTTCTACGGATATAATGATGCTATGTAAAAGTGCCTACCACCCAATATCGTGAATTAGCTGTTCATAGTAAACTGGCAGTGTTGAAACAAAATATTAGGCGTAATATCTTATTTAAGCAAAGGAAATCCACGAAGCAGGCTGCTAAAGTACGGCATATGTGGTTCCATTTCATACATGGCATAGAAATCTGGGAGCTAGTCTTTCGTGACATAGCAACTAGAACGTTCTGTATTACCATAGCGGTCATTCAGTTACTAGATACGAGCCAAAGTACCTACAATTTGATCCACCAGAGCGAGTCAATAGCTTATCCAGTCTCATTTAGAACGGTAATTGGGACTCTAGAGACAGGGCGAAATGCCTACTTTATGCACGGATCTCAGAAAAAATAGAAGAAATAGCAACATATTGTTCCGATTTTCCTGAACAGCACATCAAGTTTAGTAGGAAATCATAAAGTGTGAAATTTAAGTGATAGGCACTTGAAGGCTCTACTCCTCCCTGCGCATTGCTTCAAATGCTGCTGCCTTCCTGCTGGACCAATAGAATGCTGGACTCGAGTGGAGGAAGCCTGTACAAGCCAGCATATCTACGTTTAGAAAAAGGGTCTTTTAGCTTATAGTATATATATTTAGGTTATAGTTATAGTATATATAGAAAAAATATTTTTTTGTAGTTGTGAAAACTCGGCAGCCAAAACAAGAAAATTGTTTGAGTGGGGGCATTAAGAGAGAAGTTTTTCTACGTATGAAGAAACTGTTGACTGCATATTCACAACATATTTTAGGTAAAGTGTTGGGCCTTAATTTTCTTGCTAGCTTCTCACTTCAACTGACTCCAAAAGGCCTCCTTCATCCATCCCATTATATCACTGGCTTGAATTTTAGCAAAAACACTATTAAGAATTTCGCACAATATATGCAACGTTCACTTAAGCAATAATTATGTTTCCTGGCATTCCAGTGGACCAATGCTAATTATCCCAGCCTCGCCTTCATGTCCAGTATCTCCAAAACAAGCTTTTGTCAAGGGCAATCGTTGCATGTCAACAACATATCCTTCATCGTTGTGCCAATGTGAATCGTTTATATCACAATTGCAAACAGTTCCATTCTTTTTACAGCTGTTGGTGATGCCACACTTGCAGCCTGAATGAATAAAAATTTGAATTAATTACACCATGAATGTTACAATTGACTGAAGTTAATATCAAGAAAATACTAGAAAGCCACCTGTCTAATGAATCAAAGCTGTGATCTTGTTCCGAGAAGTTCGCAAAGATTCCGACACTTTATGAAAATATTCTCAAGGTAATCTACCTTCGCAAAAATACATGCAACGGAGAAGTACACCAAAAGTTAATTGAGTAAAACTACCAACTACAAATACTTCTTTTGCTGTTGCTAGGACTGCAGCAGCAACACATCACGAAAATTCAATTCGCAGTGAAATTTTGACCAAGAGCACAGCAACCTTCATAAAAGGAAAGTTGTATATTTAGACTAATCCGTATTAAAATTTGTGAAAGAATGCAAAGTGATAATTTTAAATGAATACGGGGGTTGCGGCAGGAATTGTCTTGTGGAGGGTTGAATCTTCCTACGAGAGTTAAAATATGGTTAGCAGTGTACTACAACTGCAGAAAGGTCACCAAAAATAGAGCTCTTCACCTTCCCCGGGAGGCTAACATTTCCTAACGAAGGGGCTATACCCTCATAGCCCTCCTCTAGCACCACCTCTGAATGAATGCAGGTATAGAAGGCAGTTACAGATCTGAAGCATCAATCTAATTTCTCGGGTTCTCCGGGTTGTGGATAAGCACGAAATTTTGCTTATCTGTGCTGGCTACGTTATTTTCAAAGCTTTTGGAATATCAACAGATGGGAAATAGTATTTTATTGTAAGATATTCCACAAACAGTGTTAAAATGGTGCAAATCATTATATCATGAAAAATTTAGGAGAGGTTTCCTTTTGTCCCCAGTGCTTCCGACTCCACTGCACTAGTCTAAGAGGAGGAAAAATCTAAGAATAGGCAAAAAGACTCTGTTACTTTTGAGAAATCAAGGAATTAATAACTCTTTCTAAATAGTGCTTTTGATTGACACAAGGAATGCTGACTTTTGAATGGTCAATAAAGGGAAGTGACTACACATGAACTCTAGTCTAGTTGTCTAAATGAGTGATACAAGTTCTGTTTTGATTCTTTCATTCAGAATGCATTTACCAGCTCACGGAGGGAAATGCTAAATGTGCATTGATGCATTTTGAATTCAGAGATGACTTTCGAGTACCAGGGTAACTTTTCTTATCGAAAGTGATCTCACACATTGATAGCTAACAAAATTGCTAAGCCGTGTCAAATTTCCGCCTAAGAAAGCTTCGAGTATTTCGTGCTCTTTGTGATGTAACTACATTCTAGTTTTGCTTTGCCAATTCTTGTTAGTGACTATTCCTCTGCAGTGTCTTTAATAATAGGTGGCGCCAGGAAAGAAATTTTTAAGGGGAGGAAGCACAGCCAAAGTGTCAATAGTGTGCAAGAGGATAAAATTTTAGGGATTTACGCTCTTCAAATTGGTTGAAAAAGAGAAGATTAATGAAAGTGCCGATCGTGCACAATAACATTCAACAATTTAACTGACTGTCAACGGGGGGCTAGGTAGAGTTTCTTGGGGAACCTCAGCCTCTCTCGAAAGTACCTCCAGTAGCAATATTTCTTCTTTCAAGGATGTCTATGAATGCTTACCATTAATGTTGTGAACCGGTAAGTAAACTTTTTGAAGATCATACATTTTGATGTTTTTACCGAATAGGCTGCTGTTTCTCTTACCTTTCCCATCACGTGGTCCACCACCAAAATAACTCATTGAAATGCCATTTCGATCGTGCAAGGAACCGTATTGTGTGGATGCTGAAAACAGCATCATATTTTTGCAATTCACTCTAGTGAACTGTCTACAGCTAGTAGATGAATCCACGAATTGTTTGATTTGCTCCAAGTTTCTAGCATATGTGATCTTCTTTCTATAACATGACGTTGGATATAGTCGTATCAATAGCAAGAAAACTACAGCAATATAAGACAAATGTATTAACATTTAGCGAAAAGCAAGAAAAATCTGAGCTTGCAGCTTAAAAAGTATTATGCCTACATGCCGGTTTTTGTTAGGAACCATATCGGGTGATGGACAGGAGAGTCAAAAACTACATTGCACAGGTGGGTTAATTTATGCATGTTTGTTTCAAGCAAACATGGATAACAACATCCAACCTAAGCATTGGGCTGAGCTTGAGACCCCTTGCAATTTGAGTCTCAAACTCTTCTTAAGACTTCTCAAAAAGATTTGCTTGCACACAGAGCTTTGGTGGTTAGCATAGTAGCTAGTGTGCTTGCAGTTCAAGAAAGGAGTGCCGTCTTGAAATTGTATAAAGTTAGTTCTTTTGCAGGAAATATATGGACTATACCTTTTACCAAGCCATTCTTCGTTGATGACAATAATGTGGTTCTCATTGTGTGTATGTGTAAGTAACAAGAAATAGACAGAACAATATAGGGTTGTAGTATTCTTCTTCTATTGTTCTTCTATAGAGGCGGTTGAGCCTCACCATAACTCTCTTATGTTTAACAAGGGAGTTGAACCCGTCTGAGCCCTCTCCATGTTATAATGATCATACCGTGAATGCTTTCTCTAACAAGTATTTTGTTGCTTATAAACGTAAATAGGGTCAAGGGATTTCCCTAGGCAATTTCCGTTCAAAAACTACTATCACAAAGAAAAGAAGTCACTGAGAACACTATGACTAATAGGATGCAAATCTCCTGCAGAACAACCAACTTTCTTTCAGCTTTGGATGTGTTGGAGGGGGGTGGGGGCTTCACGTCTTCCCTAACGCTCCCACAATAATCACATCACTAACGAGACCCAATCTCAAAAATGTTTTGTGTCTAGATACATTTGAAATATTCAATGTAGTGTTCATTATCTGCAGCAAACCGTTTTTGACGATAATTACATTTCAAGTGATTCACCTAAGCCAGCTTCGGATTCAAACAATGTGACGATTACGAATATGAACTGGAATACATTGAAAAATTATTTTTTGGAGCAATTAATGAATAACTACCTGTAAGAGCATGGAGATTCATGGCCTTTTACTTCAATGGGGTTTTCGATATCGTGATGAGAAATAGCAGTTACTGTGTTATTAATCATGGTGCATTGAACTGTGAGGAAGTAGGCCATGTTTTGATGCTGAATTCGATACATTCCCTCTCTATTGCTATTCCAAGCAAAAGCTACAGCACAGGATGGGTACACATTTGAATCTGCAAAAATGGTAGATGCAGTCATGTTTTAAATATTTGTGCTGCTTGTGGCCCAGTTACGTCTATTTCTCGGTGCCGCAGAAAGTGAAAGGCCGTATGTTTCCAATGTGCCGCAACTGACACATGCAAAACTACCTGCACTAGTTGCTAGCATTTACGGCATACTGGAAGTCATGTTTTATAGGAATTAACTCTAGTTGATGATAAAATGAATTTGAGGATGATAGCAACGATGAGCAACATTGCAGTTATATCACAAAAGAATAGCCAAGATCAGCTTTAGATTACCATGGTCACATCCACTCCCTATTGACTTGGCCGTTGTACATTATTGACAAATGTGTTACGGCATTGAATAGAGCGTTTCAGGATGAGCTTGTCCAATCCTCAGCTCATAAATAGGAAAACATGGGAAACTGAAGAAAACAAGGAAATGTTCTAGGTTATGACGTAGCGGGTTCGTCAATAGGGAGGTTTAGATCCAGTACGAGTACGAGTACGAGTTCACCCCCCGCGTAACTTGACACTCGTACTCGTACTCGTACTGCAAATTTGTGTGTTTAGATATCTCCGCCTTCAAAACGACCCCGGGATTTATTGAAATCAATAGATCTGCGTCTATATTCAAATTGTTTAGTGAATTGTAGGATACCATAGGACCCTATCGTACTCTGAAGATAAACACGAAGCTATTACTATATCCCTCGAAAGCCAGTGCCTTCTTTTACTAAATTTTCGCTATCGTGAATGAAGATGAATCGCTGTCTGAAATTCGCATGAACAAGAATGACATTCCGAGTCGCGAGGATGCTGTTGGATTATTCTTGAACTGTTTTAATAACTTAAGTCCCTCGTTCAACTTTGGAATATACGTTCTGTGAAAGTCCCCTTCCATGGCTAGGCCCTTTCCAGAAGTTTATTATGACCGAGTGGTTCCACGACAACAGCTCTTAAATAAGGCTTTACATTGTGTTCCTTTTCAAAACAAGAAGTTGCCTTTGAACATCTGCTTTTTATCGAGGCAATTCCTTATGAATTGCACATTTATGTTTGCCAATAATATCAATTCCAAACTCGTTCTGTTCAGTACGAGATTTGCTGAGAAACTCGTACTGAACGGCTGCTTCGAGTACGAGTTGTGACGGTGATTCCCTCTCAATATGCGTAGATCGGTTGCGCAGT
This sequence comes from Cassiopea xamachana, assembly GCA_900291935.2. Lineage (NCBI taxonomy): Eukaryota > Metazoa > Cnidaria > Scyphozoa > Rhizostomeae > Cassiopeidae > Cassiopea > Cassiopea xamachana. The sequence goes on from OLMO02000275.1 coordinate 6,102,606, forward strand.
TGAAAACTCGTACTCGTACTCGTACTCGTACTGGATCTAAACCTCCCTAATAATGCAGAACAAGGACTTATTCAATATGTAATGGATGAGTCGATGGCAATCTACACTATTATCTTTTTATTTATCTGCACTTCTACTCGTCGGGGCTATCATCCTCAAATTCATAATTAAGTTGTGCTTTCCAACCTCTGTCTCAAATGTGAATTTGATTGCAAATGTTGTCAATGATACATGAAGGTGCGCTACAACTGAGCAAAATTTTCTATGTCTTATGTATTTGACTGGTATTCAATGCCAAATTTACATTCTACATGATTTTACTTGTCCTTACAGCTAAATAGTAGATTTTCCATAAAGTCTGGACAGGGAAAAACTTACTTTATTTATTCCGACTGTGAATGGATGCATGATATTGCTGTGTAATGTATAGGCAAGGTAAATCGGCGAGTAAAACTTTAATTACTAAGTAGTACGAGTGATTTAGATTGCACTATAAGTTTATAATATTAGGTAACTTCCATTACTTCGACAAAAGCTTCCTCCCTTCCTGCATAGTTTAGAAGAAGAAAAATAATCATACCAGGCATCTTTGTGAATTTAATGCTTGATTCACGATCAATTCTAGGAGATCGATTGGGACTCAGTGAAGCATATGTAGTAAACTGCTTGCATGTCTCTTTTCGATCACACTTAAATGCATCTTCATAGAGTACACGATTTTCCAAGCTGGTCAGTTCATGATGCTCGATTTTGTAGAAGTTACCAATGCAAACTTTCACGGTAGCAGCAAAGATGAGTATGATTCTATAATCAAGAGTAAAGGACCCCATCATTATGCTATCGCAGTCTTATAGCTGGTAGGAAGTATACCAGAATGTATATATACTGTAACTGTTTGATCGAAGTGCACAGAAGCAAATAGCAAATGTAAGTCATAAAAAGCAGGTGATCTTAAATTAAAACAAATTACTACTATCTAAGCATTTTAATGAATTTTACAAATCAATAATGTATGAAATCAGATTAATGAAAGTTCTGTTCAAATAACCTACGAAGGTCAATAATTTTGGAAGACAAATTAAATTGACTGTAGTAAGAACTGAACTTATTTTTCCTCCTTGTGTTTATCACACTTAGCTTAATACTGAACACTCTCTTTGCAATTTCTATTGAGTTAATATTAGCATTACAATGATGTACCAAATTAGTGTGTAGTTTTACAATTTAGCCCATCATCGCACTACATAATTAAGTATAATGAAGTTGGCATCCTAAAGCAATAAACTGCATAGGAAAGGTCTTTCTGCTTCGTCTTGTTCCTTCATATGAAACGATAATAATGATAAGGATGTTAAGAGAGACTTGCACAAAATCTGAAAAAATTGCTTTTTAGAATTTTGAGAAAAAAATTTTTAATTAAATCGATGCTCATTAACTGAAAACCAACTGTTCAAATATACCGATAATTATTGAAGCACTGCTATTAAGGAGAACATTATGGAGCAGTGTTTTGCAGAAGTAATTAGTGAAGCTCTAGAAGAAGCATCCAAAATGAAATGAAGCGTGATTGAAAGCTTAAATTAGTTTGTAATCAAGTGTAAAAGTTAAAGTGAAACGAGTTTAAACCTTAAATTAGTTTGTAAACAAGGATATAATTTGAAAAGATATGTTTTCTAGGCTTATTTGGTTAAGAATTTCATTCACAGGGCAAATCAGCTAATTGAAGCTGATGACTCTATTGTGTAGGGAAATGCAAACTTATTGGGCCAACTCATAAAACTGAAACAGTTTTATACTATTTCATTCAGCTGAGAAGTTATGTTTTCATCAAGCTTGCATGAAGACTAAGGAAAGATATATGAATTTCCACAATCTACAATACCGATATGTATACGATATCGAGCGATTGCTTGCCGCAAAGTGCTTTAAACAATGCAAAGTGGCGATTCCCATTAGTTTACTTTTGAAGGCCAATAACTCGGTGTTCAAGTATAATGTTTTCAACAATTGCATCAGCAGTATCCAAGTCTTTATCGAAGATCCTTTTACTGGATGACAACGACCATCTTTTGCATCTACTTCAATAGTAGTTAAGTTTTGCACTTTGTTGAAGCTTAAATGCGGGGGCGTCGAAACCGGGGGGGGGGGCACTGGCCCCATACTTTCTTCAGAAAATAGTATGTTTCAATGTTTTTACCTGAACTCATCTCTGACCTTGGTGACTTGGCCCCTCCACTTTGAAAGTCGTCTGGACGCCCCTGAAATGTCGACGCCAATCGTATTGTAGATGGAATTTATAAAATGAAGAGTGGTAGTGAGCATGTTTCAAACATCTGGGAACAGAAATACTTGGTGGTATTTTTACATTTAACTTAGGAACCGGGGTCACTGGGTGTAATGTTTATTGTTAGATCATTATTACACGAGTTGAGAGTTCCGCAATATGTGCTGATTTGCGTATGCGGTAATAGTTTGGGAAGACAACAAACCAGAAAGCCCCATGCAAACTACGTGGTCTTGATCAAAAAGCTTCAATTTCTCAACTGGTTGGATTTAATTCTGGTCAAAGGTAGCCAATGTGGATAGCTCTTGCAAGAGAAAGGCTTATCCTTACAAAGTACGAAATGGATTGCTTACTTCTGGTTTCATATAGTCTTTACATTTGGTTTCATATAGAGGAATTCAAAGCTCTGCCTAATACGTTTGAGATCTTTCAAGAAAAACAAGTTGAATACAATCCGAGAACCAAAGTTCTATTGATAATACCAAGATAATGAAGCAAACATATGCAGTAAGCACGATTAAATTTAAGGGTAGCATCCTTTGGACGACACTTACTGACTATATAGAAACTTTGATAATGTGGCAGCATTAAAAAAAAGCAATAGACCGGATCGGGAATGTTTTGTCTGTAAATTATGTAGATAATGTGCTGTATTTTATACTTCATTTTTATCGCAGTGGTGTTTTAGTTGTAGCTGGATTTAATTGGTTGCTTTTGGTTGATGCCTTTGTACATAGTTACAAAGGCAACAGCATGGGCTTAGGAGGACGTCAAATTTATGGGGTGGTAAACTTTCTGCCCGAGATATCAAATAGAACTAAAGAGTAGGCAGAAAAGTTGCCTGGATTTCCTATTGCTCATTCAAAGAATTTTCTTGGGTGAACCAGAAGTCCTATCCAGTTTGGGGGGCTCCAGCCCCTTTGCCCCCAGCATCCTAGGCATATGGGCAGCAGCCAAAAGCAACAAATTCAAATCAACTACAATTAAAATACAACTAAAATGCTACGGCAATAATAAAGAAAGATAAATAGCAACAGTTTATCTATATACTTCTCAATTAAAACTTCCCCCTTCCAGGCAATTACTTGAGGTATGGGGCTTAAGTAATTAAAGGTAGGAGTGCTTTATGTTGTTGCCTTAATATAGATTGTAATGCCTCCCACTTTCTTTAGGTCTATCAAATGATACATTGCTACTTGTATAAAGCACCCTGAGCACTTGTGTATGTGTTCTATTAATAGGACGTAACTTCAACAAATGTTTTTGGGGGTGGGGAGTCAGAGGTTGCCCTGAGACAAGTTTTTGTCTGTGACCTTTGCTTTGCAACTCTAGCTGACCAATGGTTCTGGGTTCAGTAAGTTGCCCTGCAGGAATACATTTTACTACCAGTTTGATTTGCAAAATGGAACATTTTCTAGGTTAGGGGGTGACTCACCCCCATAACTCCATAAGTTTCGTCCCATCTAGTAATCTCATTATTGACAGCTTTGGAAGAAAACATCCTAATTAATTCTTGATCTTTAAATAGTTTTTTGAAGATAAGAGCTTATTAAAGAGAATCTCCAAGTCTACTACGAAACTTGGAGGCAAAAAGGCCAGTTGAACTGAAGCTTCTCTCGCTTTCTACAGAATTATTATAAATAATTTGTTTGCTTACAGTTAGCAAGGTAGAATTATAGCTAAAGCTTTAACGCCAAGAACTTACAATTCTCGAAAGATTAATAAAGGGAAATAACTATAAAACCCTAAATTTTTGACAAAAATTTGCATAAATCCATCCCATTTTTGTTATTTCCGCTTGAATTTAGATAGAGAGTTGGAATCTTTAATTTCTGTTGGTAATGTGGACCACGAAAGGCAATATCTGTATTCATTATTTTCTAGTCCGTATATTGTTGTTTCTGCCACTGGCAGTTGCAACTGATTTTTATTTCTCAAGTTCTACTGATTATTTCTCTTAGTAGAAACATCCCACGTTAAAGTTGGATTCAACTATTATTCGTTTTGTATATTTGTGATACATCTGTGATCCACACTTTTTATTTTATAAGAATTTTAAGGTTCATAATCGCTGAAAGTTAAGAATAACTTGAGAATAGTGTGAGGCTCAAGCTTCATCAAGGCTTAGAATTTTGTATATTCTTGCTATAATGATGCTTTCAGATTAACTTTTTGACAATCAATATAATTCTTATTACTCTTTTTCTCTTTTGACTTCCTTTATGATAAAGTAAGGCATGAACGAAGATTTGAATATATTACTTTTATTTGTACACCAAGTTACAGTTAAACCTTTGACATTTAAGAATACCATTGGAATATTCTTACGCTCAAAGCCAGAAAAATTTATGAATATTGTGGCTCAGCAAAAAGCTAGGTATTCTTACAAAACAAAGTGTGTACCATCACACATTTCTCTAAAAGCAATCAATGTCAAAATCTTCTAACGTCTATTAACAGCTTTCACAATGGTTTCTGCTGGTAAAGTAGCATGAAACCTTACTAGATCAGGATTGAAAAATCCACCAGTAAAATAGACATTGACATTCCAATATCTTCTATTTTGGATAAAATCTTACAGACGAATGACTTTTGGAGTTAACCTTTGAATTGAAACTACGAAATATTGGTTTCGGGATTTTCCGGTAATATAATTGCTATCCCGGGATTTTCCGACACTCAGAAAGTCGAGAAATCCCGTTCAACACTACTGATAAATGAGTAGCATCTTGCTCTAAGCTATCTATGACACATTCAATCTTAGAGTCGCATACATATATTGTCGTATCATCAACGTAGTTGCATATTTCGGATCTATTCACTAGAAGAAATAAATCATTCAAAACAATATTAAAAAGCAGAGGTCCTAAAACAGATACTGTGGGGCTCTTTTGTTAGCTTCCTTCCATGTGCTAAATGAACCATTAATTTTAACTCTTTGTCACCTTTTTGAGAAATAACTATAAATCAGTTTAAGGACATTTCTACTAAAACCATAGGCATGAATTTTTGTTATTAATAATTCATGACCTATGCAGTCAAAGGCTTTTGAGAGATCCATCAATAAAACTCATGCATAGCCTCATCTATCCAAGGTCATTCTACAAGTTTCCAGAAATCTTGAAAGAGCGTGCAGTGTATTCTAGCCTTTTCTAAACGAGCAATGCAGAGGGGACAAAGGGGTTCTCGGCGAATTCCACTAACTGGTCATATACAGGCGATCAAAATTTATTTGAAGTAGATGATAAGACAGTGATTGGCCTATAATTGTTTTTGTCGAGGAGATAACCCCATTTGCAAGTTCTTTTGGAAGTAATTTTCTGCCAAGCGTTGATAACACTCAAATATACTTAACCAACGTAGAGTGATTTGAGTATAGTTGAATGTTATCTGTATTGGACAGCATTGTTCACAAGTTTACAGTGCAAGAGCGTAAGTCAACTACAGCTATGTTGATCAACAGCGACGAAGTTAAGGGAAATTTTTGGGTGTTGCACAGTCAAATATGCAAACAAAGAATACTCAAGTTTATTAGTAATCCACCGTGGATTTACAGACAGATGTTGTCAGGGAAAATTCCAAAAGTGAGTAGCGTAAAAAATTGCCATTTTGACCCCCATCCCTCTGTGTAACGGCTAGTCACATTCAAGCTGATACCCCCTCTTTGTTACGTAACATTCTGGAATGAGAGCAGGGGTGCAAATGAGAGGGGTTGGGTGTAACACTCCAACAATTTCACAACCTGGTCAGTTCTGGTCCCGTACTGGCTCTGTAAGCATTGAACTGTTGGTTTTCATCCGCAGAACCAGTCGCAGTTCTGCTGAAACTTTGCTGGTTAGCATTAAGACATACTATGAATCTATTTGCTAGGAAGGCATTTTTATGGAATGAGGACCGGGTATAGAACCGATCGGATCCAGTCTCAACCAGCTCTGCTGTGTTTTAAGCAAGATGATCCGTTTCATCGTCATTTTCAGCATGACAACAAGGGTATCAACTTTCTCATCTATGTGGTGAAGATGCCGAATTTTTGGGGAATGGGGCATTGCTCCTCCTGAAGATATTAGATTTAACTTGTGCCAGATATCTGTAGTAAAAATATCATCAATTTTTGTAGGTTCTTAGTATGTGTTGTCTTTGTATTATCCCTTTAAAGAAGTTCCTCAAATTTAGATTCATTGCCTCTATATAGAATCCTCAAGCACCCTTGTGAGTTCTATTAATTTCATTATTAATATCCAGATCAGATAAAATTTGATGCAACTCAACGAAAGAAATTTACCCCTTCCAGCTCCTATTTTTTCCGTAACAGTTTGTCATAAAGTAGTGCATACCCACTACCCCCTACTGTAACGTACTTTTTAATGGCACCGAAATTTGCAGATAAATATTATCAACTTGTTAAACGTTGGTGGGTTGGCCCTCACCCCCTCGTCCACCCTTTGGCTATATTCCTGTTGATCAACATATAAATAGAAATATGTGTATTATGTACGAACAATTCGTTTTCTCTATTGTAATTACAATATTATTGGCAGTGATGTGCCGAGAAACCTTCTTTGGGATGTGTATTGGCCAATTGACCAACTATTGTTACTAAAAAACAAGAAATGGTCCCAGAAAATAATGTTGCCAAATCTCTTCCAGCATGGCTGCCTTTACACCAACTTTCTTGCAAATTGAAAGATATTGGGGGCGCGACACCCCCCATCGGCACATCCACGATTATTGGATTCGCCTCCTTTCTCACTCTTCTCCGCTGTAGTAGCAACTGTTGCCCATAAACCATGTCTGCTGTACTTGAAAACCTCTTCTGACAAAACGGGCTTTTCCATGTCATCTGGAAATCTTTATCAGCTATAGCCCTGTAGAAATTCCCAATGCCTATAATCTGAATAATTATATTCAGCATTATCAATAAAATACATCTGAAAAATGTCGACATGTTGCGAAAGAGTGCAGTTTTCAATTGGGTTAAAGTTGTTATCGCTCAATTTGATTAATAAGTAAAACAGTTTGTGGCTGCACTCAGCGACTAGAATAAAAACATGCTGTTATCAATAAGAATACGACATTGTCAGTGGCGAAGCTAGCTCTAAGAAGTTGGTCATGCGAAATTCATCAAACCATCTGCGCATACGCCACGCAATTGTCACTGCGCACTTACAAGTGTGCATAATATGACAGCTAGAAACATCACTGACATTTCAGTCATAAAAAGAGAGAAGTTTTTCGACAAACTGAACTTTCAATTTTGAGTAACTGTCATTAACAGTTGCAAAAACAACTAACCTCATTAAAAATTATAATTAATTAAGCTCAAACCCCATGTCAAGAGTTTGGTTTTTGCTTTAAATCCACGGCAATGAAGAAGTTAGGGGTAAGCAAACTGATCAGAAATTTTTCTGTTGTTAGAAATTGCTTGCCATCAGCACACAAAACATGTCTTTCACAACTCATTGGAATTCTCTCATGCACAGCAAATTACAATCAGAAAAAAAGAGCCCTATCTCATGGCAAATATTATTGATATTATCAGCTAACGCTTTGCTTCACAAAATTAAAAAGCCATTAGAACTTTCTTCACAAACACACAAAGGCAATGTCATCTGTATACAACAAGTTGTCTTTAATAACTCATTGAATTCCTCTCATCAACAGCAAGTTGTGGTCAGAAATTAGAGGGTACCGTTGTATAACAATTGCTCTTGATATTGTCAGCTAATGCATTGCTTGACAACATTAAGAAAGAACTGAAGCTTCTTTACTTGAAAGACGCAAAAGCAGTGCAATTACTAAACATAACTTTACTGAATGTCTCCTTTCAATTCTCTTATAAAAGAAATAAATTATAACGAAAATGAAAGTTTATTTGCTATTGAGCTAAATAGAAGGCAAATTTTTCAAGGATTATGAGACTGGAAAAAATTTATTCTATTTGAAAGGAAAACTAAGCATCCACGCATATTAATTCTATGAACTTATCCAGAATTAAAATTTGTAGAGGGAAGGGCTATATTTTCTAGCTCATTTATTATTTCTTTGTGCACATAAATTCTACATAGGCACCTAAAACGCAAGTACGTTTTTATTCTCTTCAACCAAAAAAAGACTTTCCTACTGACAAGCAAGATATAAAACAGAAAGTTTTCATGCAATATCAAAACTTGAAACATGCAAATTTTCATACGAGCATAAAGAGGCGTGGCCATGGCTAAAAAAGTGGGGGCATAAATGAAAATTTCTTTGACCACGCCCATTACTTCTCAAAAGATTTATTAGTACCATCTTCCCACACCTATTTTCTCATCGATCTTAAGGAAATCTAAAGCACCATCTTGGCAGCAGTGAGGGGGTAAATTTCCTCCATATCCACCATAGCCACGCCACTGCGAGCATTTGATAAGCAGAAACAGCCCGGGTACCACAATATCACTACTATCGGGAGAAAGTGTCATGTAATCAGGCCCTTATAAGAAAACCATCATTTTGTTTGAGCTTCAATTTTCTCAACTTTTCCCGAAAATGAACCTAAGAGTTTTTTAATATTTTCTTCACTTTTACAGAAATAAAATATCGTTACTTTTACTGAAGTATCCCACTTTCTTTGCTTATCGTGGATACTCGAATTTGAATTGCATCATTGACATTTTGAATGTAATAATGACGTAGATTTTTAGCCAAAAAAGCACTTAATTTCAAATATTGAGTCTTGTGATGTCATTAAGATTTTCTCAAGATTTTGGCCATTTGAGCCTCATTGTCTTATAAACTTTTTTCCTTTGAAAAATTCATGTATTACCATTGTCTTTATCAATACCACCATCTGCATCTTCTTTTACTTCTGATAAAACAATGATAAAATAATGATGTAAATCATCATAAAATAATAATGTAAATCATCATAGAATAATGTAGAACATGGCTCGGAAAGCATGTTCTAGCTATTCCTTTAGTTGTAGTTCCTGGATCAAGGATTTTCTACTTATCATAGAGCTCGTTATCAGCTGCATTTAGGCTGGGACTAGTATTCATCTTTTCTCAATTTACTTTAAGAGTCAATATAGCTTACAAGACGCGGGTTTTTACACTGAGTAGTACAACAATATTATGCAAGTAGTAACAAAGTATTACAAAGAAAAAACAGCATACCAGCAGTAGCTGTATTACATGCAGTGAAATAGTTTTATTTGGAGCATGTGCAAGTAAAATGATTGTGAAGTTTATTGCTTTTAAATGTATGTGCTTGAAAGCTCTAAAGGGTGCAAAAGAATTGTTTGCATATGTTCATATCAGCATTATCACACTACATTGCATGTTACATTTTAATGTTTTTTGCAATAAGAATTGACTAAATTTGCTTTCTGACTATTAGGTACTATTTTAATAGGGTAAAGCGTCCGTACAGGGGGTGTTCAACATAGCAACTTAGAGGGAAATGCGCTCTATTATCCCCCCCCCAGAAAATTATTTCTTTTACCGCAAGCTTTACACTGAAGATATTACTTTTGAATAAGCCTAACATGGTTCAAATTGTGATTGCAAGTGGTAAATACGAAGTATGGTGATCCTTATCGCTAATTCAAACATGATTATCGGAGATGTATTTTAAGTCTAAGTAAAAGGTACAGCACTATAAACATTTCCCTTTCTTAGGTATGTTGCAGCAACAACTCGCTAGAAGAACTGATGAATAGCCTTTGCTAGGTCTTTCATTTAAACTCATTGGCTTTTAGGACATATCTGAATTTCCAATTAAAAACTGGATTACATCCTAAAGGGGGAGGAGGTTAGAATTATACCTGAAAGTACTTCAAATCCTCAAAATGTTTTCTTTATTATTCAACAAACAGATCTCCTTTTCTAGAGTGTTTATTAAAAAAGGCTATGTCTTCTGCTAAACACTTAGATTTCAAAGTGATTCGCGGAATCAGTTTGTTGTGGTGAAACAGCTAATGAACAACAAGTTATACTGCATCTATTATGATGGCAAAATCAATGCACGACCATCCTTAAAGTAGTATCATTTAGCGTCTTTAGTCGATTTAAGCCTCGCTTATGCACTCAACTGGTCCAATTTTAAAGTTCATTTTCTCATAGCTATTGCCAGTCTCTCCAATGCAAACTTTCGTCAATGGTAGTCGGTATTTTTCGGAGACGTATCCGCTGTCACTCCGCCATACCTTATCATTCTTATTACAATTGCAAGCAGCTCCTCTTTCTGCACATGTTTGTGATATACCACAACTACATCCTGGAGAAGATAATCAACAATTAAAATTGATAGAGCAATGCGTTTTTTTCCCAATAGAGTTCTAATTACAACCAGTCAAAATGAGGACCTCTACGCATGGAGTAATCTTTCCTGGTACCTTCTCAGTGAAGCGGGAACCTCGGATAGCAGAGATCCCGCCGCATATCTCTTACACAAATGCAATTATGAAGGCGTTGACAAGACATAACATTTTCTCTGCTAGCCGAGATCTCGGTTGAATACTCCAGAGATCCCGTCTAGTCTAAGAAATATTGCTTATGTGAACACATTTCCACGGCATAGCGGGAAAGCAATTTTTAATTTCAAAGTTCCGTGGCTTTAGTTTTCCTAGTAAAGTTGGGGAGCTTCTGCAACAATTTCCCAGCTGACTGAGGTCCCCAATTTACCAGGAAAGTGGCTTATGGAACTTTTCAAAAATGACCAGGCTCTGAACTACAATTGATGAAAGTTCAAAAATGACCAGGTTCTAACTGTATTGATGAAAGTCTTAATTCCTAGTGGCACCAAAGAAAGCACTCCCTACTCAGTGCTTTATTCTACAACGACATCCAACTTAATAAACAGAGCACACGCTTAATTTTGCAATTTATTCTATATCCATAGTATATACAGTAGTTGCACTATCCTTCAGAGATGGGTGTAAGAATGAGAATACATGTATACTTTCTAAGCTTTGTACGATAGTGATAGAAAATATCAGCCTAGCTTGTCCTTCATTCGTTCTTATAAGCAATGGTAGATCCACGGAGGGGGTGGGGACATGTCCCTCCTCCCTCCTTGCTGAGATCAATCTTCCAATTTGCCTAAATTCAATGAGAAAATTTTATGGTTATGGTGAGGGATCTAGCAAACACATCGCGTTGTACCTTTAGGGCGTGCCTGCAAATTTCCCAGTCTTCGATGGCTGGCGCCACCCCTGCTTACCAGATTGTAAGATTTCTTTCCTACTCAACAATCAAGCATGACAGCAAATCTTATCCTATGGTGGAAAGGGTGGTTTTTCAGCTTTCTAGAGGGTGGGGCTTTAAAAAGTTGTCTAAGGAACATGCACTCAGACTCCTAATTTTGCGTCTTCTCTTCTGATTTAACCACAGTGCTTGTGGCTAAGGTCCCGCAATAGCTTAACAATCATAGAAGATACAGGCATGTTAATCATCGTGTACAAGTAGGGCTTCCGAATCTCCCTTCAAAAGAAGTTGGCAGTCTTTGTTATGTAGCCTTGAGATGTAGAAAAAAGGCCACTAAGTGAATCTGTGGGGTGCGGCAGCGTAAATAGCAAGGTGTGTAAGGGTGCCCTACCCCCCAACCTTCCGTAATTTCATTGACAAAAGTTAGATTCAATGACCTTTGTCAGTCAATGACTGCATGTTTTGTTATGATGTAGCTAGAGAAGTGTTGAAGAAGTACTTTCGAGCATCAATTAGATTAACAGTTAGATTGACTGATACCAAGTTAGATATTATCATTGTTATTTGAAACAAACCTAAACAACAATATCCAGCACAAACGCTTTCTTATTTCTAAACTATTTACAATTTTAATTCGAACAACCTGCTACATCTTCTGCTGCAGAGATCATGGAACAACCAGGATCTACTCTGCTTCTAGCGGTTTTTTTTTGTTTTGTCTTATATACAACAATTGTTATTTACATTTTTGCATTTATTGTAACTGAGGCTAGCCAATTAAAAATTACGTTGTAATTGTGAGATTTGTAATTGTAGTCAATTGAATGATTTGACAAGCCCTGAATTTCTAAACTTATGAGAAATGCTATTGATTTTGATTTTTTTCTACATTCTATTCCTTTGATGTCACTATCAATTTGTTTTTTGTTATGCAGTTAATCTGACAGCCAGTTGTACGTTACCTAGTTTTAGAGACGTATAACATTTTTGTAGTTAAATGAGAATGAAACCGAAGGTTGAAAAACTATTATTATTGTAATCGATAAAATAGGGGTTCTTGTTAAGAAAACACTTCTGTCAGTAAATTCATGCGTCTGTTGGTAAATTAACAGCTTTACCAGCTTTTTTCAGCAAAGTATTGCTTTACACCCTTCCCTTCAGAAAGAGGTCACGCGACGACACTGGCGGGATGAAGTTTGCATTGAATAATTACGTCCTTGGAATCAATCTAATAGGAATTTCCATACTTGACAAAAGCAATGCTTTATCTTATATTCATCATTACTGCACTGGTTTTCTTTCATATCTAGTGTTACGAGTATATTTAATTTTTTGCAGGGCAAAATACTCTGAAGCCTCCAAAGAAAAGATCAGTGCATCACCTCCTTCAAAGGTCTGACTGATCCATCTATTCTACATTTGTCTGTACAAAGCATTTTAATTATCCACTAGCTTCAAGGGAGCAATTACAAATTCACTTTGCAGCAAGTTTATTGCATGATGGATGAAAAATAATTAAGGCTTCAACCTTTTCCGTTTTCGGGTCCTCCTCCAATATACGCCATGAAGTTTCTGTTTCTGTCAACCACATATGAATAATGATTCTTACTGTCGAAAAATTGTGAATGTTTGCAATTGAATGTTGTTAACTGACGACATTTGGTAGATGAATCCACAAAACGCACTATGCCATCCCAGTTTGCGACATACTTGATTGGCTTACTGGAAAGAAGAGATTTCAATTATAGAAATTATTGAGATTAAATGCACTGATGTTTTGCAAATATTTTTCAGCAAAAAGCTTTATAGAATGACCAATACACACATTGCTCAATAGATTTGCTTCTTACACTCAAAGATTTCCACCCTATCGGATATTGACTTCTTCCTTTAGTTAATAAGTGAGGCAATATGCAATGAACACACTAACATAATGCTTCCAAAATTTCTCTATAAAATAGAATTAGATATGATGCGTAAAAAGACAACTATTCGTTAAATGTTGCAAAAAATGTTTCAGATTCATCATCAGTTGCTTCCATCATCAGTTCTTAATTGGAAACAATTGTAACTGATGATGGATGATGAATCTGAAGCGTGTTTTGCAACATTAAACAAATAGTTGTCTTTTTACGCAGCATAACTAATATAATACATATAAGCTTTTGAGAGTACTGGCATTTGTTAAGCAAGCCTGAAATCCACTTGTGAATTATAAATCTATTAATAGCAACTTGATATCATCCATTAGTACAATAGGCATCACTGATTAGTTATTTGTTCACTGTGCCTTAAAAGCTGACTTAAAATTACTACCTGAAAGAGCAAGGGCTTTCTTTTCCGGCCACTTTAGTGAGAGTTTCACTGTCGTGGTGGATAACCGCGAATATCGTGTTGTTGATAATCTTGCATTCAACTTCAAGTGACTGGCGCATATTACTGTGCTTGATGTGATAATATCCTTCTTTGCCATCATTCATCTTCAGTGCATTTGCACATGTCCGATATTGGGCAGATGGATCTAACAGGATACCAACACATCGAATAAACTTACTGTTATATAGCATGGCTCCTCCATATAAACAGATTACGTCATTAGCAGAATTAAGAAAATTGCACCATGATTGCCAACGTTGCACAATGATTGCTCAAAAAAGTTAAAACGATGTTTATTGGATGATTTATGGCTCTTACTTTCTTATTGGTTATCGCTATATGATTGCACCATCTTTTGTAGTGATTATTATAAAGTAATTTGGTTTTTATCGTAAATTAGAGTTTTTGAAGAAGTAGCAAAAGAGTAGCTGACGTAGACGAAAGTATAAAACAAGTAGTTATAGAATTTATGCCTGTCTCCCTTTAACAAGGCGAAAATCGTCAGATTTGACTTTCGTCTACTTCAACTACTCTTTCGCTACTTCTTCAAAAACTCCACTTTACAATAAAAACCAAATTACTTTCTAATACTCACTACAAAAGATGATGCAATCACATAGCAATAGCCAATAAGAAGGTAGGATCCAAAAATCGTCCAATAAACATCGTTTAACATTTCTGAGCAATTGTGGTGCAACGTTGGTAATCATGGTTCAAAGGTCATATCTCTGCTAATAACATAATCTGTCTATGTGGAGGGACCACGTTATGCTACATTAACCACCAGCTTTCTCTCTCTTCTTCTTCCTCCTTATCTCAATGTATCCTCCCTTCCCTCTCCCTTGAGTATTGACGCAAACATTAACAAACAATGTGCCTATCTCAATTGCATGGTAATCAAAATTGCCATATACAATCATTGTATCATCTATAACACCTCTACAGTAGATGATGCAATGACTGTATACATGGCAATTGTGTCGATACTTAAAACTTTAACAATGAGGGCTGTGTTCTAGGAAGAATAAGCTTGGACCACGCCCATTCTTGCATTTACTGAAATAACATTCTTGTTGCTACTGCGTATGTGAAAGTATGAATAGAAGGAGAAAGCTAGTATAGTGTTGTAGCGTTCTTCTTTATTAATAGGGGCGTACCATTTCATTTTTCTCTTTTTGCACATGCATAGTTAAGAATTTATCCTACCTAAAATATGCTCGATGAAGGAGGCTCAGCCGTCCCCACAAATCTCTCATAATTTTAAGAAGGGAGACTGTGCCTCCCCTTTCATGACACATATGCTTCTCAGCGTAATTCACAGCGCTACCTTCATCGTCTATTAAATACCTTTTGCTACAATGCCACCCATGTTCTTATGGGCTACTACTGCAACAGGTATTTGTACGATCAGAGCTATTCCATTGCGACACAAAGCCCCTTCATATCTTTCGTTGCAGATTCTAACTATCCAGCTTACCATGAGGAAACTCGAATATGACAGGACAAGGCTCTCTATAAGATTATATCGAGCTGACAACTTTTCTGCTCAACAATGAGCTTTAATGGAATTATGGGATGATTCCCAACACTGCTGTAAAAGTAAATCAGCAAAAAGTTGAAGTAAGATAAAACGCATAGCTTTCTTAAGAGTATTTTGGAAGTCAGCTTTTCAAGGGTTTGTTAAAGTCATTAAGCACACTGTTCTCTGCAAGCTGACACCTAGTGCTTTTTAGTTGATTACCAATGACGGTGTAAGGCTTGTTTTTGGTTTTGATTCTATAGGTTGTAGTATTTTCCGAATCTATAAAAGGGAAAGCTCCAAAATCTTGCCTCTATGAAATTGTAAATGTAAACATGTACAACTAGCATCGAACTTTTAATGTCATTTATCACGAGGATATAATAGTTATTGTTGCAGTTTTTAGCTAATTCACTTGAAGCTAGCGATTCAGTCTACTTTCTGCGAATCTTTCATTTGACTACGACAAAGCATTTATGAGATATCCCATCATTAGCCATCTCACGCCTGTATTTATTATGCATGAAGGAAAGAAAAACTTGTTTCAAACTGCTTCCTCCATGCCTATTAATTCGTTAAATGTTTATCAGACATTGAAAACCTCTTATCTATAATTATAAGCATTCAGTTAATAATGTATGGTTTTTAAGAGATAATGTGGGAAACATTAAGTGTGGTAAGAAGAACGGTTTTAATTGAAGTTATTTACTATTTTCTGGCTCAAATGAGCTCTAAATGACTAGTTGCACCAAAATCTATAAACAGACTTTTCCACCTTGGATATAGGTATAAGCAGATCAATTGCAGAGTAAATTACACTAGCTTATTACACAAGGTCTTATCTCAGCTATAGGTGTGTTGATTAATATGCAGGAGATACAATATAAATTCTGTACCAACCATTAGTTTTCTCAAAAATTGCAATGTGGTTGGGTTTGCCCTCTTTTTCACTTGTCTCTGCTGTAAAAGGAACCGTTGCACATAAGTCTTGCCTGTTGCACTTGAAAACATCTACTGACAGAACGGGCTTTTCAGTGGTCATTGGAAATTCTTCTTCAAATATAATCGTATAGAATTTACCAATGCAAATAACATGGACAATCATATTTAGAAGTAGCAATGAAATGCATTTGAAAAATGTAGACATGTTGTGAAAGAATACAGTTTCAACTGCATTGCACTTGCTATCGTTCAATGCTCTAAGAAATGGAATGTTTTTCTTGTGGTTGTATTCAACTTAGAATACTGGTAGAATTCATAAATACCGTTTTCAAGGGCATGTGATGCATTGCATATAAAGATTGCAGCTATTTTGAATAATTTATTACATGCCGTCTTTCTTCACTAACCATTCTCTGATAGTCTAACACTAGACGAATACTTTTTAAGTGTATTGTTTAGTTGAGCAATTATCGGTCAAACACGTAGTAAGATTTTAGATTCAGTCAATACTTAATATCATCTTAAGAATGAGAAGCTTTTCAACTATTGAAACCATTTCTTAGTGAACACATTCAGCATTGAAGTATTTCATTGAGCTGCTAGCTTGAGAAATATTTCAATAGAGCATGCGTGGCAGACCATTTTTCTCAAATGGGACAAATCTTGTGTTGCATCAAAAGTAGTGGGCCATCAGCAGAAGACACATAATGATAAACTGTGCGCATGCAAAGTGTTTTTCCAAGATATAGGTATGCCAAATTATTTTGAGAGCATTCTTATCATGATCTTTGAACACCGGGCTCAGATGATATGGAGCAATGTCAGACGGACATTTGTTAAATTGTTCATCACAATGAGCTGGGGGTAGCCAACAGTGGCATAAATTAGACACTGGATGCTCTTAGAAATTAAGTGCGATGGGACCTTGTGATGGAGTCTTTAAGCAAAGTATGACCAAAAAGTTCACACTAAAAAGAATTTGTTGGGGCCCCCTTTTGGCCGGGAGCCCTTAGCTTTTGAACTAAGGTGCCATAAACTGCGTTACGCCACTGGTAGCCAGTAAAATTCAACAACAGTGAAGGGAATACTTTTGTAAATCCTGATAAAGCACTCTGTATAGTGTTCTTTAGGCTTGGAAGAACCTTATAATACAAAATGCAAAAATTCAGATTCTTTTTTACTTCATCAAGTCACTGAAGAGGACATAGCATGCTCTTCACAGGCTGGACTAGCAACCTGTGCGAGCCAAATCTGGTCCGCTGATACGTATGTGCCCATGCATGGAATAGAGTAACAAAAATTGATGTCTAAGGAGTAGTGATGTAGAGCTGGGAAGGCTTGAGGTCTCAGTCCACTAGCCATTTCTCAAATGCTTTGGTGGGGGGTTTTAATACAATAAACACATCCTTGTAACATTCAATGATATTTTACGACAGTGGGAATCCAGAATCTGTGACAATGTTTGAGGGCCTCAAGATTTTGAACCTCAACCTTAGGGGCTCGTAAAAACTAGGACTCAATGCTTGGGAGTAAGCAAAAAGACCTGACATTGATCCCCGTATAGAACAATAGAGAGTACCCTCCATGGGAAAAGAGAGTATTAAGGCATGCATCATGCTGAAATGAAAGGTATCAAAAATATTGTACTAAAGTGCCAGAGTACACAGAAAAGTCTCAATGCTTTTAAACACAATAGAAGATTGCTACTGATCTACAAATCTGAGGCTAAGCCATTCAAGTATAGAACTGTGTCTGGTCTCCAAAGCACGTCAATTTCTGCTGTAAAAACGAAACACAATTCGGAATTTCACCTGACTTAGTGAACGATAAACAGGGAATGTTAAATTTCCTTAATAAATGATCTCGTTCTTATAACCAAAAGATAAAGATGGAGTCTAAATATTCTGAAATATGCTATGTAGCTCTATCAGAATTACTGATAGCTACTTTACCAACTTTCTATGACAATTCTCTCGCATCTTATACAACAGGTAAGATCGACATAAATTATATAGTTGTTACATTGTTGGTGTTTGTATTGTTGGTTATAAAGACATTTTGTACACAAGTTTTATAAGAAACCTGGCTCAAAGCCTAGTAGTAAAAGCTACTTAAATTTTGTGCACATTGCTAACTGAGCTGCTATTCATATTATAAACCCCTTACCTCCCTATGCCTAGCTAGCACAAAGTCCTAGCATGCCCTCAGAGGCAGTTATTTATTCTACGTAATTTAAAATTACACGCGAGCAAGCAAGTTTTAAATCTAGATAAGGCAAAATTAATACAAGTAAGTTTCACACAGAAAATTATAAGCATAAGGTACAAGTAAAGACTAGGAAATCGCAAGATCCCGTTATATGCCGTGTATTTTGCTATATCAGTGGTTTCAGCATTTAGCCAAGTTTTGTTTATTTTATTTTAGCAAACCAGCAGTAACATGACAGTAAGAACATTGCAGCAACTTTCGGTTTTACACTGTATTGCATATACCACACTAAAGTTACGATTGCGAGTCCTAGTTATATATGTGTTAGCTCTAAAAGGTTTTTGAAAATGTCTTACTTTACCGAACTAAATCAGTAAAAGCGTAAAACAAACCATGAATGTATCAAGTCATTAGTATCATAGCAAAAAAAATGGCTCAGAGCGAGTTTTCTATAGTAATGTCATGTTCAAATTATTTAGTACAGATTTTCGTTGAACCAGGTAACGGTTTCAATGCGCTATTTTTCTAATGTTTCTTAACTCTTTGGTAGTAGTTTGTAAAGTTTTTTCAATTTTATGTTGTAAAAATTCAATTCAATTTTTCAATAGGTTGCTTATAAACTGGTTTCTTGAAAAACATGTAGCTAGAGTGCTGGAGATTGACGAAGAGAAAAGCTGAAGCTTTTGAAAGCTGAAACATTTTCATTAAATCTATCTATAATTTTAATAATTTTCTTGGGTCATTAGAGCTTCTGAGTGCATAGTCAAAGTCAACAACAAACAAGTCACCTTTCATGTTGTTTTATTCACACGACTAGAATGCAGGGATACTGTTATCAAAAAGCCATGTGATATTCTGCAGGTAGAGTTAGTAGTCACTCTGAATAACTTATTCAATGCCAACATTTTCACCGGCCAATTTTAACTGATTTGAACATTAAATGAAAAAGACTCCTTTAGTGCTTTATCGGTGAATTCCATTGCTGAGCAAAAAGTCCAGGAAGTTGCAAGATAAATATTCAAAACCCTCAAAGTACCTAATAGCTTAAGAATTGTTGATATTGCTCAATTTTTCACGTACTCAAATGGAAAAGTACACGAATGAGTTGGAGTCTGCTTGTTTCAACAATACTCATTGGCATCGACATATAAAGAAGTTCCTTAATCTTTTTTGGTATTGTTTAGTTCATTTAATTTCATCTGATATATTCCATGTGTCAGTGTTTTTAAAACAAAATACCACAAAATGCATAAAAATTTAATGCAAAGCACTAAAACACTATGCAATAGGATACAATGAAACAGGACAGTGTCGGTACATGTTACTAAAGGAGAAAGGTCTTGATCTTTAATAATGGTCATCAAATATACAGATATTTGCATAGAAATCCTCATCAAAGTTCTTCCTATTCTTGCATTATCTTTGCTTGAAATTAAATACCTGGAATGCTTGGCAGCATTTACTGTATTATTTTGCTATGACATCTTGGCTATCTACAAGCTAGGTGCCTTGATAGCTCCTTAAAATTATACAATCTGCATGAATTTTCCTCTATATAACTTGCAAGGACAACGCTCTTAAGTTTGTTTAAAGTATTGAGTTTGATGTTTTAGTGATGTGCTGTATTTCGTATCACTTTATTTATCATGTTGCGTGTGTCAGTCTTGCGTACCTGTCGAGTCCTATTGTGTGTAGTAAACGCCCTTTCCGGGAAATGTGCTGTCCTGTCAACGTGTATTGTGGTCTTGACGTACCATGTATTGTAGCATTCAGTTAATGTCATATGTAGTGAGTGTTTATTTCATCTTAGTCAGTCTTTGATTTGCATTATATCAGAAAACATCAAGAGGCGTTGTCTATTGTAAATTCTTCGTTAGGCTTAATATATATATATATATATATATACATACATATATATATATATATATGTATATATATATATATAATATATATTTATAATCTATAATGTTTAAGCTGTGGCCCCACCTGATGATATATAGTATCCAGAAGGTCTCTAGTTCTATTCGTATTGTTGGGAACAAACACGAAGAAAGAAACTTGTATCCTGTGATGTCTGATAATGCTCTTAATAAAATGTACGTGTGTTTAACGTTCAAATCTCACTCAATCACTATTAAGCAGTTCATTTTTTCACGATTATATTCCCATCACGTGATGTGGCTACAGGGTGATCAATAGTCTACGCTTCATACCCAAGAAATGGAGGGAAATTTCGGAGTCTCTCTTGGAAATCTTGCGAAAATGAAGATGGAGTCAAAGGTAAGAAACAGGAGGCTAAAATTAAGGAACATTTGAGAAGCAAAAGCAGGCTGAACTTCAACTCATACCTTAAAAAAACTGTTTTTGCAGGAAAATTTTTCATCAAATTAGAAAGAAAACAACCATTACATGCCGCACAAAGCCTGAGAATCCTTTTTCCTGCTTCACAGATGCCTTGTCTGGGTTGTTATTGTTATTGAACGTCTTAAGAGCATTTAGGAAACATTTAAGGTTTGGTTTGACCAAATATTAAGAAATATCCAGGCTGAAGCCAGAAAGTTTACGCATTATAGATATATAGATGATCATGTAGCTATTGACTATAATTTAACTTTTCTTTCAAATATTTGGAAAGCATCCCGGCAACCATGAAGCATCTCAACAAGTACACCATTCAGTCATTTGCATGCTCCTTCTGTCTCAAAACCGAAACTCTTCAATATGTCAGCTCTAGTAAAACCTACCTGGAAGAGGGTAGTTGTTCCTGGCTCCACAATTCTATTCTTCTCTATATGGAATGCCCACTTTCGTTACTATCCACGTTCTCATTGAGTATCGATCTACCTTCATTTCTATTGTCAAGCATTATTACCCGGGATTCTCTTAGACAAGATTGTGTTCTGGTTAATGATGTTTTCTGCATATCCTTGGGCGAACTGTTGGCTTTGAATCCAATATGCAAACTATTGGCGATGGAAAGAAATCAATGTACCATTCTCTCATATCTGATCTTATTCTTACATTTTCTACCATTTGCCTTATCCATCTTTCGATGAGCACTCTGGGACTTTTAGGTTTAATCACCAGACTGCGTGTTGTCGTTTTTGGAAGATCCCAAATTTGACAGGATCAATAATATCGATTTCATCAACATATATAATAAAGAAGATCATGAGCATAGCAACCAGCTGCATATATTATGTATACTGCCTTACAAACACGCCCTTGATCAACCTTGCATCATTAGAAATTTAATCGCTTTTTTCTAACATACATACGTAATTTGTAGTGGTAGTAGCAGTTAAGCACAGGCGTCAATCATGATAGACTAACAAAGGAGTTGCGATCGAATGGTTCCTGCCAATTCGAACGATTTCTCGCAACATTATTGGCATGAATGATTCTATGGTGATTCTTTTGTTAACCAATTAAGATTTGACACCTATGCTTAGCAGTTGTTGCATTTTTTTATATGTTTTGCTTAGTTTTCTTGTTTGCTTTTTTTCTCAGATACCGTAAAGACTCGATAAAGTCATCGGGGGCTTTCTTGTCAGAAATGATTTCTAGGGATAGAGGATCATTCAATGGGCTTTAATCGAATGGGAGGGCTTCTTTAAATCTACAAAGCCGGAGGTGTACCACACGGAAATGAAAAGTAAAAGGATAGCAAATATTCTGTATAAGAAGCTGCTAGGAAAGACGACAGCTCTAATGTATTTTGATTCAACTGTAAACAGAAATGGATTGAGAGAATAGAAAGACTGTTATTCGCCTCAAATGTTAGCACAAATGAGATAAATAATAGCTGTTTTCGTTACTTTTGACTTTTATTTATACTGAGCTCAAATAGCACCCATGAAGGCTTATTCGTCAGAAAGTAGTTTGAGGGTGAGGATTAATTGAAGGAGAGGGCTTAATTGAGTCTTTACGCTAGCCAACTATAATTATTGAGGTATTTAATTGTAAATTAAGATAAATTCAATTAAAATGAAGTTTCAAATAATGAGGGCTCTGATTAAAATTGTTTCCTAATTGTGATTCTACGAGAGAGCCAGGGGGTCCACGGCCCCTAGAAATTTTCTTTCCCCCTTCGCTAGCCCCCAACTCTTACAGGAAGATTTCACATTTTCAATTGTGAACAAATATTTATTGCAAACAGGGCAAGGCCTATTGTTCCAACTTGGAGGCACAACTGAGGTACAACTGTCCAGCTGAGGCCCAACAGAGGTAGAAAGGTCAAAGTCCAAAATGAGGCCCAAACACGAAACATTGATTAATTTCTATAGTGTGGTTTCATAAGAAGAATTTGATATTCAACTACTGTGTCGTTTTTGCAACGCGCTCATCGAACAGGGTCAATTTCGCCATCATGCCAGTGCAGAACAGGCAAGAACATCAATTCCTTTGAGAAACTTGTAATTCTTGCTTGGTTAAGCCGCCCAACTTTCAAGGCCTAACTGAAGTGAAAAGGTTTAAAGTAAGGCACAACCACAAAATATTGATGAAGCTCAAAATAGTGCTTTTTGCAAATTTACATCATGCTGGAATTAGATGTTGAGCTACTGTGTTGTTTTGCTCATTCACCAGACAATCGTTCCTAGATAGGACGGAGAACAAAATTTCCAATTCTTGCGTTGCTCGGCCTCACTCATGACATCAAATTGACTGCCAAAGGACAAAAAGTCATCACTATCTATGGTTAGACCTCAACTTGTACCTTGAATTGACACCACCCCAAGGTATAAAAAGCTATTATTGTTTATTATGTGGTTGGAGTTCAATTTGGACCTAAGAGTATTATCACTGCCATTAAGTTGTGGTTGTGTTTGCTTTACAAACATGCAACTGTTTTGTAGGTGTGTGCAATGTTCTTCTTATAAGTTCTCCTCTTTACTTCTTTCCTTTTTACCTGTGAAAAGGACTTATGTTTCTTCATTTCCTTTTCTTAACTTACTTCTTTCACTATGGCTCTCTGAAATTCTGCCCACTTTCAAGCAGCTTCTTTACTCTGTTGCTGAGTTGTTTCTCATGTTTTGCAAGCTTTCAAAACCTATTTTAAGCTTGCCTGTATGGCTCATGAAAGTGAAAGTTCTAACTCGTCTTCTGTTTCATCTGAGTTTATGTCATTTCTGTCAATCATGAAATTTTGACGGCCCAACAAGTTTCCTAAAGGAGTTGTTTGTTTACCTTGGCATGATGGCGTAATAGACCCTGGTCGATGAGCGCATTGCAAAAACGACACAGCAATTGAACATCAAATTCATCTTAGGTAGCCACACTATAGAAATTTATCAATGTTTCATGGTTGGGCCTCATTTTGGACTTTGACCTTTCTACCTCTGTTGGGCCTCAGTTGGACAGCTGTGCCTGGGCTGTGCCTAGGCTGTGCCTAAAACTTGGTCCAATAGACTTTACCTTCAAACAGTCGAGACATCGGAAGATGTAAATGAGTTGAGCATGATACTTCTATACAAGCAATATATTATTCAACTTATAGAAAACGTTTCTCTAGCTTTCTTCGTGCCCTTTTACTTTTGCTTTTCATCAGCAGCTCATAGTACATTTCAAAATGTTTTTCTAAAGTTTTGTCATTGAATTTCTTTGTCATTTTACCTTCTCTGTTTCATTGTTGCTCTTTCATTTACACAGCTTTCTCATTAAAAAGACGAGTCTCTTTTTTCAAAAAGTGCGTTTTCACATGTCTTAAAGGGCTGGTTAGTAAAATTTTCTTGGGGTCCTGGAGCTGGTCCCCAAAGAGAGTTTCTTGGCTAGAAACGCCTCTGGTTGATTGCCTAAATAGATAGCTCGATTGCCTAAATAGATAGCTCTATAACTCGATTTGATTGCTTGCATTTAAACCAATAAATTAGCTCTACGACTTTGTTGACAATCAGCCTATTTATTATTCATTTAATACAATTCCTTCAATAGATAATGCATTTTCCATAAAAGTTTAATATAAGAAAGGCCTCCTCTAGATACTTTAACTTACAAACACCAACTGGTACATGTTTGCTTATTTTTCATTGAAATCGGAAATTCAGTGATATCAATTTGATGTTATATGTGTTTTCAGGTTATATTTCTTTTACCGAGTTTGAGTATGAAGGCATTTTGCTCACCGCAAAGACAACATTGCTCGAATCAACAAAATCTCGTAGCTACTTTATTCATATTCTGAGTAACTATTGCGCATGTTTTCTTGTTACCGATAAAATCATTGCATGCAACATTGTTTCTTCTATGTTAGCAGGAAGATTATCCCTTATATTACCTTGCCAAATAATTTGAAATTACACCCAAGCTTACAATATCTGTCATGCGAGAAGTTTTTGCCAAAATGATGCATCAATCTAACTATAGGCTTTGCAACATAGTCAAAGTCGCTTACCAAGGTTACATTTAAGAAAATCATTGGGTATGGTATATTTTAACATGGAATGAGGTAGGTAGATGCTAGTATGAAATAGAATGGCCACCAGGGCAAGCCAATCTTTTGGCAAAGTTACGAGCATGTTTTTGCAGTAAATCAAAGTCATTAAACATTAAGATGACTGACTGGTACAGCTGCAGATTGAAAGAGGAAAGAGAGATTAAGTTAACTTTCTAAATATGGTTGACCTATCATAACAAATTCAGCTTGAATGAAGTATCCCCCATTTTTGTTTGTTCCTCGTAGATAAATAGACAATAACAGATGGATCCAGCAATGATCGTGCACTCTTTATTAGTATGCACTCCAAACTGTACCATCCTATATGCAAGCAGTAGTCTGCTCCATTCGGCTGCAGAAAGTGTAGGACAAAGCAAATAGCACTATGATATCATAGAAAAGATACATATAATTATGACTGTTAGTGTAAGGAAAATGATGAGAAGAATTTTAAAAAGACATGAAAAATGCAATCATATGTTAGTTTAAAAGGTTGTGCTTAAGGGAACAGAAACCAATTAGCTCATTAGCACAATTAGTACAGATCGTATTGCTTTGTAGAAAGAAAAGTGGACTTTTGTACAAACTATGCGCAATATTTTGCAGCAAATATTGTTCGAAAAATTTTTTACTTAATATAAATGGTGCTGCATATTTCATTTTATATTATTGAAATGTACTTTAAGTGATCGTAGTCAAACCTTTGGTCTTGCTCATAGAAAAGACAACAATTCTGTGATCAGCAACACCATTTGAATTGGCAGTACGAGTGAATGTCGAGCACGTCTTCTTTCCACTGCACTCAAATACCTCAGTAGAAAGAAACGGCTCTCCTGCTTCCATAGTTATACTATCTTTTGCAATCTCAAAGAATTGACCGACACAGACGACGCAGAAATCTCTGATCAATGCAAGGATGACGATATAAGTAAGAGTACAAGTCATTTTGCGAGGTTAAGCACTGTTCAAATGAAAGGTCGCCTACTTTGACTTGTAATATCACAAACATGAGCATGCGCAAGTGTGTGTATGCAAATATGCTTATGCAAAAACTTTCTTCATGAAGTATTCGTTGTTCGAACGGTTATGCTCAGTCCAAGCACAGAATTGGAGGAAGTCCTCTGCGGAGCAAAACATGATTGCACCAACACTTTGGAAAGTCAAAAAACCTTAGCTGATCATTTACATCTCCATGTCAATACCTCAGTTGGTGAGGCAAAACTTTCAAAAATTCTTGATTTTCCATACAAACTAGCCAGACGACTTTGCACTATACTGGACTGTGGAGATGTGCTCCAAATGCGAATGAAAGCTACAGGAGACTTTAACACATTTAAGATACCCACACTAAGATTGATGGAGAATAGGTTCAAAAAGCAAAAACAATCTTACAAGAGGAATTAAGAACAGCTAAAGAAAAAACCAATATGGAAATTTACTTATATTCGGAAAAACAAACATGTTTACTATTTTTCCCTTTTTTAAACTACATAACCAGGATGAATTATATCCAAATGAAAACTACTTTATATCAAACTATAATCCCTCCCTCAATAAATAAGCTAAAAACTATTCCTCTCAGCAACTTCAGACCAGAACCAATCTACAAGCGATTTAAAAAGACGTCATATTAAAATACATTGACCTTACATTACAGTCATATTGCGTTGCACTCCCTTCTACCTTGCACTCATGTTGCGTGGTACTAAAATCAATTCTATTTAAAAGGAATCAGAGTGAAATTCAAAATTCCTCCCGAGTCAATGGCAAATAGGGCGGCGCCTATCTCCCTTTCCAGTGACCCTAGACCACAAGTCTGCGAATGCAGTGAAACTAATGCGGGGGTTGGCTGCTGGTCCAATGGTAACTCCACGTATTTATTTCCCCCATTCCATTCTTATACATTGAAAGCCAAACGAGAAGGCAGTGAGTATCATTTTTAAGAATTATGGTACGACAATGCCAGAGCTCGAACCTGACCATGTATATATGCTTTGGAAAGCGCAGCCTGATAATAAATTGAAGAACAAGGACCACGATAAGAGTCATGGTCAATTTAATTTTTCTTTTCATCACATCCAATTAGACACTACTGTTACTTATTCATTATATATATATATATGATTTTGTTTCTCAAGAAATAGATACTTGTACAATGTAGAATATTTAAATATTGTCTGTGCTTCTTTGTCACGTCCACATTAGAGCCAAGACTTCATGAAATTCTTTTGATGAAGCGTTCAAAAATTAACGTTATAGTAATTAACACAGTACAAAAGTTAACGCGAAACAAATTAAGCTTGGTGAAGACAAAATCGCATTGTGTAATGTATTGCTTTAATTTCCTGTAATAAGACAGTTCTATTACATACTCATTTCTCTTTATTCGCCAAAGTAGGGTCGCAGAACACTCAACGACATCCTTTGAGTGAAGACCTCACGTGGTAGTGGCAGCATTACACTATGAGCTTATGTTCTTGATTTCTGCCACCAGAGCTGCTAATGTTCATTCATGTGTAATTAAAGTTTGAATAGACTAAACTTTGTTACTGGTTTGCGACGACTTGACCTGAGGTCTGAGTTTTGTTACTGATATATCTTAATTACTCAGTGAAATTGTAATTTAGCCTCAATGGATATTTTAAGCCAATTGCACTGGTCAACACAAATTTTTCATCAAAACTATCAATAGCCATTGATACCGTCTTTGTTGCACTGATTTCAGATATGTATTTAGTTTCTCCTCAGCATACCAGTTTTTGAGATACAGAAAGCTCCCAATTTCACAAAAAAGCCAAGTGAATTTCAACAATGTTCATGAAATTGATACAGTTAGTATTGTGCATAATAGAATATTTGTGCTAAATAATATTTTTTATTGGATGAAGTGCAGCAAGTGAAGCATTTATCAACGTAATGCGATTACATTAATAATTATCAACGTGCAGCTTTTGATCAAATACCTAAAAGCAGTTTAATTTTCTACGGATATGATGATGCTAAATTAAACCATACATGCTAATTAAAGTGCCTACCACCCAATATGGTGAATTAGCTGTTCATAGTAAAATGACAGTGCTGAAACGAAATATTAGGTGTAATATCCAATTTAAGCAAAGGAAGCCCACGAAGCAGGCTTCTAAAGTACGGCATTTGTGGTTCCATTTCATACATGACAGAGAAGTCTGAGAGCTAGTCTTTGGTGACATAGCAACTAGAACGTTCTGCATTACCTTAGGGGTCATTCAATTAATAGATACGAGCCAAAGCACTGAGAATTTGATCCACCAGAGCGAGTCAATAGCACATCCAGTCTCATTTAGAACTGTAATTGGGACTCTGGAGACAGGGCGATATGCCTACTTTATTCACGGATCTCAGAAAAAATAGAAGAAATAGCAACATAATATTTCGACTTTGGTGAACAGCACATCACGTTTAGTAGGAAGTCATAAAGTGTGAAACTTAAGTGATAGGCACTTTAAGGCTCTACTCTTCCCTGTGTATTGCTTCAAATGCTGTTGCATTCCTGCTGTACTAAGAGAATGCTGGCCTATATATATATATATATATATATATATATATATATATATATATATATATATATATATATATATATATATATATATATATATATATATATATATATATATATATATATATATATATATAGTGTATATATAGATATAGGTTATAGTATATATATAGATAAAAATATTTTATTGTAGTTACGACAAATCGGGAGCCAAAAACAAGAAAACTATTTGAGTGAGGGCATTAAGAGAGAACTTTTTCTACGTATGAAGAAACTCTTTACTACATATTCACAACATATTTTAGGTAAATTGTTGGACATTAATTTTCTTGCTAGCTTCTCATTTAAACTGACTCCAAAAGGCCTCCTTCATCCATCCCATTATACAACTGGCTTGAATTTCAGCAAAAATACTATTGAGAATTTAGCAAAAAATATGCAACGTTCACTTAAGCAGGGATTATGTTTCCTGGCATTCCAGTGGACCAATGGTAATTATGCCAACCTCGCTGCTAGCTCCATTATCTCCAAAACAAACTTTTGTCAAGGGCAATCGGTGCATGTCAACAACATATCCTTCATCGATGTACCAGTTCAAATCGTTTACATCACAATTGCAAACAGTTCCACTCATTTCGCAGCTGTTGGTGATGCCACACTTGCAGCCTGAATGATTAGCAATTTGAATTAATTACACTATGAATGCTATAACTGCATCAAAGTTCATAGCAAGAAAATACAAGAAAGCCATCTGTATAATGCATCAAAGCTGTCAAAGCTGTGATCTTGCTCCGAGAAGTTCGCAAAGATTCTGATACTTTATGAAAATATTCTCAAGTTAATCTACCTTCGCAAAAATACATGCAAAAGAG
Organism: Cassiopea xamachana; assembly: GCA_900291935.2. Lineage (NCBI taxonomy): Eukaryota > Metazoa > Cnidaria > Scyphozoa > Rhizostomeae > Cassiopeidae > Cassiopea > Cassiopea xamachana. The sequence goes on from OLMO02000275.1 coordinate 6,131,958, forward strand.
AAGTACACCACAGGTTAATTGAGTAGAACTACCTGCTACAAATATTTCTTTTGCTGTTGCTAGGAGTGCCGCAGCAAAACATCATGACAAATTCAATACTCTGTGAAATATTGAACAAGAGCTCAGCAACCTTCATCAATGGAAAGTTATACATTGAGACTAATCCGTATCCTTTAAATTTGTGAAAGAATGCAAATCAAGTAAATACGGGGGTTGTGGCAGGAATTGTCCTGCGGAGGGCTGAATCTTCCTACGAGAGAGTTAAAATATGGTTTTCAGGGTACTAAAACTTTTTCACCCTCTGACGGGAGGCTAACATTTCCTAACGAAGGGGCTATACCCTCATAGCTCTCCTCTAGCACCATCTCAGAATGAATGCATGGATAGAAGGCAGTTACAGATCTGAAGCATCAATCTGATTTCTAGGGTTCACCAGGTTTAGGATAAGCTCAGAATTGTGCTTATCTGTGCTGGCTACGATATTATCTTCGAAGCTTTTGGAATATCAAAAGATGGACAATAACATTTTATTGTAAGATATTCCGCAAAAGGTGCTAAAATGGTGCAAATCATTATATCATGAAAAATTTAGGAGAGCTTTCCTGTGTCACCTTTGCTTCCGACGCCACTGCACTAGTCTAAGAGCAGGAAAAATCTAAGAATAGGCAAAGAGTATGGCTGGCCGTATGTAGCAATATTCAATCTTGTAAATATATATTCAATAAAGTGAAATGTATTCAATCTTTTGCTAAAATATAT
>OLMO02000275.1:6155170-6190084 GCA_900291935.2 Cassiopea xamachana
TATATATATATATATATATATAATATATATATATATATATATATAATATATATATATATATATATATATAATATATATATATATATATATTGAAGTGTTACCTGAATGATCCAAGTGCTTCATAGCCAGTGACAAGCGTCATTTTTTCACTATGTTACGGTAATCACGTTCCATTCAACTTCAATTGCATGCAGCATATTTCCATGATGTATACTATAGTTTCCTTCTTTGTTGGCATTGAATTGTATTGTCGTTGGAAATGAAGGGAACTGTGCAGATTGATCTAGAAGATAGGTATTGCATTCAGCTTCATAAACATCTATTCATCTTGTCAGTGCAACTTTCTGAATTGTTTTTTAACTTAAAGTTAGGCATTTAAAATAGAATCTACAGCAAAAAGGTGCTACTATAGATCAACTACCTACAGTACAGGAAAAAAATAACAAGAATATAAAATAAACTATAAATGATCCAAATTTTGGATAAAAACTCTAGCTGCGGGAAACTCTTTATTTCATTGGGTATTGTAAGCCAAACGGTTTAATCCATATGTTTTATTCTGATCAGAAGAACAACACTGTTGTTATTGCTTTGTGTATATGAAGAAAAGCATTACTTCCTAAATTACTCTTTAATGTGCATTCTGTGCAGGCTACTCTTATAAAAGGTAAGTTTTTATCATTTCCTGTCGTTAGAAAATGAAGATTTCTCTTGCCAATTGCAACTGAGTTTGCTCTTGTAGCAAGTACTTGACATCCGGTTGATTATCATTGAGTGCAAACTTCAATGCTCCTTCATGTAGTTTGCTCAAACTCAATTCAGTTTTTGTGCTATATAATATTCATGTAAAAGGACAATATCTAAAATGAGAGGTAATGAATGGATTCATTAATAGTTCTAGCTTTTCTTTATCCATACATATTGAAAGCCTGGTAACTGCGTGAAGCATTTGGTTCGTTTTTAACCATAGTCTGTTAACACTTAAAGCCAGATTTTTAAGAATGCTAATGCTGAGTAGCCTCTGATTGTCACTACATGTTATGGCAATACCCCAGCACTTACCATTTTCCAGCTTTGTAACATTTGCCCCTCTTGATGTAGCAAGCTCTTCGGGCACTCAAACAAATGGCCTGAACGGCCATTCCACTTCTGTGTCACCGTATTGTTAGTTGCATATGGTAATAAACTATATGCCATTATATATATATATATATATATATATATATATATATATATATATATATATAAATATATAAACAATATAATATATATAAATATATTATGTATAAATATATAAATATATAATATATAAATAAATAAATATATAGATATATATATATAAATATATATATATATATATATATCTACATATTTATATATATATATCTATGTATATATATATATATATATATATATATATATATATATATATATATATATATATATATATATATATATATATATATATATATATATATATATATATATATATATATATATATATATATATATATATATATATATATATATATATATATATATATATATATATATACATATTGGTTTCATTGGATTGCCAGTATAAAAAACAGTTGTTTAAGAATGTTATCTTAAAATTTTAAAAAGAAAGAAATGATAGCTTCAGCAGTTTCTTTAGTCAGTCAATGCGTTGGGAAGAGCTAAAGTATGGTTGTTACGATAAGAATTGTACATAAGTAGCAAGCAAGGATGCGACGAAGTAGGGGGAGCAGCCTGCCACATTCTCCAGTTTTGTAACATTTGCACCTTTTAATGTAGCAAGCTCTTCGGGCACTCAAATAAATGGCCTGAACTTACATATAACTTTTCTTATGTCTTTGCACTAGAACAAGACATATCCCAGTACATCCACTAATTTGAAGATATTACAGAAATTAATTATTTATTTCTGAAAATTAAATATGATTATCTGAAGTATTAGTATCATAAAAATGTGGTGCTAGGCATACATACCAGCTACATTGGTATGTATACCCAGAGAAAATTAATTCAAACCACACTAAAATATCATTTAAGTTTAAGTTATGGGCGAGGCAGCATAGTGGTTAGTGCGCATGCTTCCCATGCGGAAGGTCTACGTTCGAGCCCGACTCGATGCCCTAACTGAATGTTCCCTCACTGCTCATCCAACAGCAAATGGGTACCTGGTGGCAACACTGGGGAGATAAAGTCGGTGAGGAAAGGAACTGGCCACCCTACTTCACATGCTGATGGCTCAGGAAAAGTGTCCTCCCTAACAGGCACTCCCCTACGTACGAAAGTATACGGGACTACCTTTACCTAGTTGTAAGTTATTGATGGGCTTACTTAGCAGCTTTCAAAATCATGCAAATATCAGGATCAGCACTACGTTTTCAATAACTTTTTCTGCCTTTGACAAATTCAAGCAGATGTTTAAAATATAATCCAAGACTCATGGATATTCTAGTCTTACAAAATGTAGGGCTCAAGCATCTATGTTTTTGTGGAAAAAGCCCTGAACTATCTTCTTCTGGAGCTAAGGAAGATTTCCTTATCATTTTGAAATTCTCTTGCTTACTTATTTATCATAACAGATAACTATAATGTTGGCTAGAAAGGTGAAATTTTTCTTCATAGTATAATACTTATATGTACGTAGCAGAGTATTGAAGTTTTAATGTGTTACAAGATCTCTAGAGATAAGTAATTCGTGATTAAAATCAGTATATATTTCTGAAAATCTTGACAATTGTTTCTAGAAACTGTTACGAAATGGACACTCATAGTAATGCTCAACATTATCAAGACATAAAATCCATAAACATTGAGTTTGTATATGATTCGTTTTTTAAAATAGTAAGGCTTTAATTCGATACACCTCAACACTTGAAAACTTAAAAATGACTTTTCCACCCTTGACAACACCACCCTATGTATGGATTTAATAAGAAAATGCAAGGCAAAACCATGAAGTATAACAATTTCAACGGAGAAGAACTCAAAGAATACTCTCCTTTAGCAAAGAACTTTTAAATAAGAGCCCCACAGATGACTTCAGCTCCGGGCTCCATTTCCTAAAACCGCAACTCTGATGGCTTTGTCAATGAAAATGCTCTTCTCCAAATTTCTGCCTCCTGGCCTACTATTGCTCTGGAGCCCTTTGGTTTTATCCTTTGGGAAACTGTACTTAAAACATAGTTGAAGAGAGGCATCTGGTTAAAGATATTTTGAAATGTGAAGAGGAGGTATCAAAATATGTTCTACGGCAATTGAGGTAGAAGAAAGAGGAAGAGTCCTTCAGCTGATGACATTTAACATTTTGCAAGTTTGGAGCATGCTACTGTCCACTACAAAGAGATTTCTCTTTATGAAAATGTCTTTTCATGGCAGGGAAGGCTGTCGGTCTTCCGCTGTAGTAAGGTGTCCGCTGTATTGAGGTGTCCGTTGCTTAATAAAGAAATTGTGATTCTAGACAATTCTCTGTGCCATGTGTTCAAATGGGAAGTCTATGTCATCTTGACAGCAACTCAGCTTTATTGTCATATATGATTATCCTACTTTTTAATGATATCAGGGGCTTCAAAATTGCATTTGTCCGAAATAGGATTTATATCCAAACTGGCGCATATCCGTGCCTGGCTTATGAGACACTCAGTATATTTTTAATCTGGAGGGAGCATTCGTCCCCCTCCTCCCCCTAAACAATGTTGGCTTTGGGAGAAGTACATGCTGTAACGGAAAAATTTTTCGTGCACAATAACGCCAAGTGTCTCCGGAACAGACCAACATTGTTTTAGGTGGAAGGGGGGTGGGCGCATCAAGGCGTGATGATTGAAATGCTGAGAAAGCTATAGTTTTTCATAATGTTTTGAAAATGCCCCAGGGACATTTGGCAAGTATTGTAGATTAAGATGCTATTGCTGATTACTATGCTGGTAAACTCTGACTTGGATCAGAATTGAGATTGAATTGAATTGAATTGAACTGTTTTTGAAAGTTAATGCCGTTCGTAGCCAGAACCAGATAAGTTTTTGTCAATTTTTTGAAGAAACAGTAAAAATTACTTTGACCAGCTTCTATTCTACCAGTCAACGAAAGAAATCTTTCAACATCGTGCAGCTTTGCATACTTCAGCGGATCATCGTTGAATTAATGGGAAAATGATGTAACATTTTGCTTCAGTCCCAGTAAAGCGGAGCAAAGCTTCTGCTAGAACCATAAAAATTAGTTCCACATAGTGGCAGTTCTACTTAGCAGAGTCCCACTTAGGCTGAAAATTGACACACAAGTAGCATTGACGTTAAAGAATCTTGCATACATAATACATATAACAGAACTAAATTCAAACAGAACTAAATTCGTATAGAAGTTAGGTAAGATACATTAGACAGCAATCTTCTCTGTTTATAATGCTAAGCAATCTCCATTATTTGTCACGCTGTCCTCCTAGCAGATGCTTTACATATTTTTGCTTGCTACACGCCACTGTGGCATATTAATGGGCCAATGGAATAAATCTTTCTCTCATTAAAGTTTCCAGTGTCTCCAATTCTAACTTCAGTTACTGGTAATCGGTGTTTTTCGGTAGCACGTCCACCGTCAGAGCGCCAAACGTCATCTTTTTTGTCACAATTGCAAACCGTTCCTGTTTGTGCACAATTATAAGTCATACTGCACCTGCATCCTGTATGTAAATTATATGGCTTTAGAGCAAAATAGTTTTAAGTTCAAAGAAATTGGAAATTTTTTTTGATATAGTTCATTTGTATAACCTTGAAAGTAGGTGGTGGCTACCCCCGGCTCGAGAGCCACATGCGAGCGACTGCACAGGAGCCGCTGCTCATTGGCTTTAATGTGCGACTCTTGTAGAGTTGTTGCTCATGCTCATTTGTTAAGATTCCAAAAAGGCAACTAAAATTTCATGCTTTCTACCTCTATACTGGGTAATAATTGCTACCATACTTAAGTAAAACGCAAGCGTAAAACTTATCTTGATGCTCTGCGTCTCTCAAAGACCTGAAATCAGACGTGTCGTGGAGGAGGCCTCAGCCCCCTTGTTAAAGTTCTTGGAGCTTGTTGGGGGGCCCAGCCCATTTTTTAAGCTGAGAAAGCTTGTAGATACGCATATGTAAAAGAAGGAGAGAGGAAAGGTTACCGTCCTATCAATAGAAGAACAATCTTCAGCCCTATGTTGTCTTTCTTCTTCTGCCAATACTTTCACACATACAGCAGTAGCAAGCAAGTTATTACCAAAAATTCAAAAATTGGTGTAGTCTAGGGCGTGGTTGAAATGTTGTCTACAACATAGACCACCTACTTAGAGCTTTAGGATGGTACCACTGCCGGAAATCTATTTCATATGGCTCTTAAATGTTGATCAACCTCTATATAAAGGTTGGCCAACCACTATATAGAGTACAGACGACGCTCTTATCTTTGATTCAGAGATCAGTACTAGAAAGTTCCCTTCTAAGCCAAAAAATTTTACCTGTTCCACGCACATAGGCTTCTCCTATATACATCATGGGTCTATTTTCTCTATCAACAAAGTAAGAGCCAACATCGCCATTGACATTTATTGCTGATCTGTGACACTCGAATCTTGTGAGTTGACTACACGATTTTGATGCATCGACAAACAACTTTACGTACTTCAGGTTGATGACATATTTGACTATTTTTCTGCGAAGTAAAAAATGTTGTGGATACAGATCTTAATTATGCTTATTATGAGTATTTTTAGTAATTAATTTTCAATGGTCTTGGCTTCAATGGCAACAAACAAACAAACAAACAAACGAACAAAGTAATTTACAAGGAAAAGTAAGTTTACTATGGATTACTTTGTTTCCATAGTAAGATTACTATGGAAAAAAGTATGAACCAATATCATACATAGCGTAATCTACAAGAATCTCATTTAGAGTGGCTTGAAATGTCATTTAACACAATATTACAAAAGTGAGAGTTGGCCCAGCGTTTATTTCGCCCACAGAAGATACAGTAGTTGGATCAAAAATGATGGATGCTCTTTGGCTTAATTTTTACATCTTTTGTTCCTTCTCAACAACAGTATCTTGGCACATCTCAATGAAAAATTTTCAAAAATTTCCAAAAATACATAGGGAGCTGATTGAGAAATAAATTAACCTAACACAACGGTACGTTGAAGAAAGATCGTACGTAAGTTGAACGTGCCTTATTACACGAAATTAAAGCGCAACATCAAATAGCACGCATGAATATCACGCGGACCAAATTAACGCGAATTGGCTAAACGACAATGTTTCATGAACATTAATTCACGAGGAAGAAATTTTGTCTTACCAAGTTTATCTCTAAGATCTCTTTATATACCAGATAGGAAAACAAGCAGATTTATAACGAAACACACTGAGTGTATGATTTTGGTTTTCAAAACATCCGTTACATTGTTTTTTTCTAATAATAAAGTTGATAAGAATATTGAAGCTCAAAATCACTGAAATTTAAGAATATTTTACGAGTAACGCGAGGCTCAAGCTGCATCAAGACATAAGAAATTTTAAGAATGATGATAATGAGAGGTATGCATGCCTTTGAACTTACAAATATTCTTATGTCTCAAAAGGCAGTATCGACCTTTAAACAAAACATGTACTCCATATTATAGAGAGTTTCTAATGTGCTACTCTCTTATTTGTTATAAGAAGACAGTTGACAAGAATATTGAGGCTCAAAATCACTGAAATTTAAAACTATTTTACGAGTAACGAGAGGCTCAAGCTGCATCAAGACGTAAGAAATTTTTGCATTCTGGTTGCAATACTTCTTTCAGATATACTGCTGCATTATCGATACAAAATAAAAACTCTTGCTTAGTTTTTATGATGTAGTAAACCTTCGACAAAGAGTGGAATGCATTCATTAGATTTTCAGAGAAATTCACACCTTTGGCACTTGAGCTGAAATTCAGAATAATTCTAGGCTCAACATCAGAAAAACTTTAAAGTATTGTGGCTCGGAAAAAGGTAGGTATTCTTATAACAAGGGAGAAGTTGTATGATGTTCATAATTTTCATATCTTTTATGTTTCTTTAATGAATCGTTTTAGCTTTGTTTAATAAGGCATCTGTCGTGCTTTCTCCTTCCATTATGGATGATGTTACTTTGAAACCAACAGCAAGTTTGATGATATAGAGTGCATCAGTTCCAATAGATTGAAGTAATTCAGGATGTAAATGGCCGTCAGTGGAGACGCCTTGGAGGTTTACACGTAGCGTGAAGTGTTTGATACACCGCATTTTTGTTAAATGCACATATAGAGCTTAAAGCTAAGCAAACTACATGAGCTTAACATATAAGTTTCAAGTTGAGTCAACTTTAATACAATGTCCATGTCTTCCTGATCATCATCATCATCATCATCATCATCATTATCATAATCATCATCATCATCATCATTATCATCATCATCATCATCTTCTTCTTCTTACTCATCATCATCATCATCACCATCATCATCATCATCATCATCGTCATCATCATCATCATCATCATCGTCATCATCATCATCATCGTCATCATCATCATCATCATCATCATCTTCATCATAATCATCTTCACCATCATCATCATCATCATAACTTTTATCAATCCCGTCCTCTACATCATCGTTGTTGGAATAAACTGAATTGAATTCTGCTTCAAGGAAAATTTCCCATTTGTATTTCAATTGATCAGCTTTATTTTCACAATTTCTGTTGATCACAGTCTTCATCATATTGTTTCTGAGTTTCTGCTCACTAGGCATGAGGATGGGGGCACCCTTTTGAAGGAGGCTTGGTGGTTTGCGAGGGTGGGCACGTTTCTTATTTACGATCGTCGTGAGGGGGTGCTTTTATTAGATATGGGTGTCTTTTCGAGGATGGGCGCTCTCTAGAGGATATACGGTATTCTCCTGGCATTAGATTTAGCATTATCACGTTGAATTTAAGTTCCATGACGATTTTACTATAAGGTTATACCAGATGTAAATGAATCTTCAAACTCACTGGGACTATAGACAAAAAATTCTTAAATCTATTTGTATCACATCAATTGCTGTTTCTTAACAGTTAGTGTTGTTATATATTTACTGAAGTGTTACCTGAATGATCCAGATGCTTCATAACCATGAACTTCCCCTTTTTCTTCGCTGTCATGATGAATGATCGCATATGCTTCTCCATTCATAAACTTGCATTCAACTTCAATTGGGTACATTATATTGCCATGGTATATGTTGTAGTATCCTTCTTTGTTGTCATTCTGTTGCATTGCCGTTGCACACGAAGGGTACTGTGCAGTTTGATCTAGAAGATAGGTATGGCATTCAGCCTCATAGACATCTATTCATCTCGTCAGTGCAACTTTCTGATATGATTTCCTTACTTACAGCTGAGCATTAACAAAAAGCATTAGTAGCAGTGACAGTGCCACGGGGGGACTTGAGGGAGCACGTCCCCCCTCCACTTCTCACCAAGATCAATTTTCTAATTTGTTCTAATCCAATGAGAAGACATTATGGGGGAGTGTGAGAGAAACTTAGTAAGATTGTGAAATGGGTGTGGCAACCGGATTGAATGATAATTTTAAGGTGTGACACCCAAACTCCCTTATCCCAGTCTGTGATAGCTGGCGTTGTCCTTCCCCCTAGTCTATTGATTAGTAGCAATAAGGTGCTACTAAGCAGGGGGTAACGGCTTACAGTGCAGGAAAAAATAACAACAATAGTACTAAAGTACTATCTTGAATGAAATTTTATCTTGACTTTCTATCTAGCAGTTGCCTACTGCAACTTTAGCCAGCCTTATATCATAGCATTCTATGTGCATCCACAGTTGGCCGTTGCAAGCATGGTCTCTTGCTCTTTCATCGCCATATGACATATATGCTTCCCAATTAGCTACACAAGGCCGTCATGAAGGAGAAGGCATGGGGCACCATACGTTTTTTGTGAAAAAAGCTCTCTCGGCAAGTTTTGCCTCATATCGGCCAATCGTAAAATTTTGGGAAGTTTTGTAACTTGTAGACACAAATGTCAGCTTTTCACAACTCGTGTGATAGGTATGCTTTTTTGTAAGACAATTGTTTTGTTCCAGTACTTGAGCTTTCTTAACATTTTTACGGTTGCAGTATCAGCACTTTCTTAAGGCTTTATTAGCAAATGTTTTAGTTCTAATGTTTTGCATATACACATTATTGAATAAAGAAAAAACTCCATATTGATCTGAAATGATGGTACGTCTTAGTAAGCAGCAGAAGAAAAACTGCTAGAAGACAGCCAACATGACTTACGTGGCATTTATATAGAGATTAATGGAGTTGTAAATGCATATGAACTAATGAACTTTCTTAGGTCTCTAAAAATCCAATGCTTTCTAGCATTTGGAGCAGTCGAGTGCTACTTTATTTTAACAAATTTTCTTCTAAGAAAAAATGTATGCTGAATTAGGTGTGTAGTATTCTTTTGGCAATATCATTTACTTGGGACACTCTCTTCAAAATTATTGCTCATTTCAATATAACATCTTCTGCTTGCAAGCCGCAAATATGTTCTCCTTTTTATGTTTAAATAACTCATTAACAAGTAAGAAGAGCGGCACAAAAATTGCTCCCATTTTATGCTTTCCAATGCCTATATGGTGCAAGAAATGGCATTAGTTACATTAATAGTCAAAGTAATGGGTGTGGTGTCCGAGAAAAGGCTGATAGCTTGGTCCTAAACCCCTCTATATTATCATTACTCCATTAGTATCCTTTCCTCCCTATTATGTGTAGTTTTCACGACCACCCTGTTGACCACTTTTCAGTTCACAGCCCCCAGAGGGTATCCCTTCGCGAAGGCCATGTTGCTACAATGCAACACTTGCATACAAGGCGTGTTTCTAGAGGTCAAAACGTGGTGTACCGACAGACTTAAAATATGTAAAGCACTGATTCCTTGAAGCAAAATTCCGATGGAATTTTTACTCCCGTCCTGTTGCTTTTTTGTTATAATCATTGCCAACTACTAGTCCCATTAAGAATGCATGGCTTCTCAAATCAAACATATAACAAATATTTTCCTAATTTGAAAATTTTTTCTAATTCATAACTCAAGCTCGTAATGGCGTACTGTACAGAAGGTTGCACTTTGTAGAAGCCTGTACTTTGCAAAATGCGTGCTGAAATCTTATTCCTTTAGTCCCTGGAATGTAAAATTGCTTCTAACTTCATAATTACAAAAAAATCTACTTGCAATGCTATAGTAGATGTATTAGATAAACAAATAGATTTAGTATTACTTGAGTTAGTTAAAAGACATTTTAATACTAACCTGTGGACTTGGTGATCGAAAATGCAACTTTATTGACTTCAACGTCTTCTCCTTTTGATTTGACATAGCGAACTAGTGTTTTGCATGCCTTCTCTCTGCTGCATTCAAATACATCAGTTGTAAGAACAGGCTTGTCCAACGTCATAGGAAGGTTATCCTTTGTAATCTGAAAAAACTGACCGTCGCACTGTACCCTGCTAGTTCCTGTCAGAAAAACTATTGCAAGATAGGTCATAAAAGATTTCATATTGTTACGATGGATTTTCTAAAGCTCTATCTCCTTCACAAGATATCACAAGTGCCTATCAATAAATGCTATGTAAAGAAAAGATCAATCATAGACAACCTGTTATGCACTTTCAAGGATGAGCAATATGCTTGATGCACCTTGTCAATGCTGCTTAGCATCAATCTGCCATCTGGTAGCTGAATTTCGCTTTTTATAGGGCAAAATGCCTTAATAAATAAATTATGATCAAATTTGTTATATTTCTTTTATATTCTTTGAAAATGCTATTGATTTTACTATATAGAATTGCTATTTCATAGGGTGATCCAGTTGTGAATTAGTAATAATTGAGTTATTGATTGTGCTATTGAAATAAAAAATAATGGTAACAAAAATAAGCATCATGAAGTCTGCGTTTCAGTAATAAAACTAATTGGTCATTCGTCTGCTAAGACTATAAATATTTTTAGAATACAAATAAGAATTGCTTTTCATAGCATTAGAGCAGCTGAAAATGTTGGGGCTGTCTAAGCGTATGAGTTAATGCTTTGCAATGCATCTTTGCAAGGTATCGCATCTTTCCGTTTATAAGTCCAGAGCTTATCTGTATGGATAAGGCTTTTTTGGTGGGTCTATCAGCGGGGGGAATGGCTTATCCACAGGGAGTTTATACGCGTTGTAAAACATGTTTAGTGAGAAAATGACAAAAATTATCAGTTTACTTGCTTAAACAGCAAGAGAAATATCATCAATGGCAACAATCTAAATCAAAACTGCGTGTGTTCAGTTCTTGCAGAAGAACGTTTATGCATCCTCATTGTCAATACTTTCACTGTCAGTTTCCTTCTCACTGTCACTCTTTTCAGTCTCAAAGTCCAGGTAGAGACATTGAGATACCTTCTACCTACAAACTTTGCGGGAAAAACATAAAGAATAGAACTTTTGAGATGTGATTAAAAAGGTACAAAATAATTCGTGAAATTACTGTTTGCTTCGCTCTGCGGAGCACTCCTATAAGGACTATGTACGTGGGGGGCTATACACGGAGTAAAGCATGTGTTAGGGAAATGGTGGCACAATTTGCAGGGGGGTTATAGATGGAAAAAATAGTAATTGTCCTGAGTCATTGGATGGTTTAGGAAGTATGGCATGCTTCAGGACAGACGATGTTTCTGATAAGCTTCAAGCAAGCTGTTTTTAGAGAGAGAGAGAGAGAGAGAGAGAGAGAGAGTTATAAACTTTGAGTAAAACCTTCAAAGTAAACTTGTCATACGCCTCGAAGTGAATGTCGCTTTTAATAGACAAGTATCCTACTTAGTACATTGAATTAATTCAAGTTACAGTAGGCTTGTATGACAGATAGAGTTATGCAAGATAGGTTAAAGAATTTTGGTATGCTTCACGATAGACGATGGCCATGATAAGCTTCAAACAAGCTTATCCTGCTTTGTGCATTGAATTAATTGAAGCTACAGAGGCCTCTCAAAAGTAGACTAAACTTGCTAAAGTTTCCATCTGCGACGTGGTGATCTCCACATCAAACGAATTTAGTAATGAGTTAAGCAACCAAAATAATGAAGTCTTCTTTTGACTAATTCAAGCTATGAAGATAATTCTGTGTCTGTAGAAGGTCTCATTACGTTAGAAACTAATTGCTAAAATTGCTTCACATAAATTTGCTAATGTTCTTACGTTTGTCAGCATTTAGTGAGATCAATTTACTTATACAATGGAATCAATTGCTCACGAGCAAAGAATCCTTGCCATATAGCATAGCAAGTTTTGCTAACGTTTCAAAAATTTTCCAACTTTGGTCCATTTACTTGTAACAACTTTTTTGCAGCATTTGAAACTCTACGTGTTTGACAATGGTCAACAGATTTTCTGCAGCAAAAGTCACAGAATGAATTTTGATAAGCCATGCAATTAGGGCTATCAGTTTTGAAATGGCAAATTTTGACATTTTCTGCAGCTATTTTGCTTCTTCAAAACTATTCTCTGCTTATCAATATACTTCATGGTCACAAAGTGCTTTATTCTAATTTGAAGTTAAAAGCTACCTTGAGATTCAAAGTTTGGTATTGCGGTCATTATATTCAAGAGAGATGAAATTCATTACATTAGCATAGCTCAAAACAGAAAAAGGTTATTGTTTTGTGAGCAATTTGAAAGTTAGAGAATCATAAACACGCACTATAGATAATATTAGAATCAACGTAGTTTAGAAAGTAAAACACAACACACATCACTCCTTATTTTACTAGTTTTTAATGGAATACTATCTGCATCAGCAAGTTAATGTTTGACGTCATACACAAAAAGTAGAATTCGCTTTGTAAACCTCGGTGTATCATCTAGCCTAGATTTCACTCTCACCGTTCAATGGGACAAAGGTATAATGCATCATCTCATGTCCGCTTCCATTGTCTCCAATACGAACTTCAGTTAATGGCAATCGATGCTTTTGCGTAACCAATCCACTGCCATATCGCCACACATTGTCATTCTGATCACAGTTACAAAATGTTCCACCTTTTACACTTTGGTTTGTAATACCACATTCATTTCCTAAGTAAAGACGAGATCCAATTAGAACTTTGCGCATATAGCATTACTTATTCGACTGCTATTGTTATCTTTGCCATGTTTGATGGAGTGTCAATGTAACAGGTTTGAGTGGCATCAATGTTACTGTCTGTTGCAGATGGGTGTTAGCAATATGGAGGACTCATCCTTTTTGATACCGCACTTAAAGCAGATTTGAAGGATCTTATTAAAAGTGTTTGAATATAAAAATAAACACTAAAACACGTTCTACTATAATGGAAGTCAAAAAAGATGAAATTTAATATAATTTGTTAAAGTATATATCATGCTGTTTGAATTGAAGTAGTCGTTGTCTGTTATAATGAGGCTTGGAGTGTTAGTCATCGATCGCTTTATAGATCTTATTTATTGTCATTAAACATTTTGAGGATTTCTGGCACATAAGTTAGGTTTCTTCTCTAACACAGAGAGTCTCTTCATAAGTGATGCACGCTCTTATTTGAGGTATTTTGGAGATGAATTTGATTTATTCACCATCAAACTTTCAAAGAATGCCTGTTCGTTCTATTCTAGAGAGCTTATTTTGTTTCAAAATTTTCAACAATGCATAGTTTTATCTCCAGAATATTTTTACTCGTCGCGTTTCTTGCAATGTTGTCTTGATGCTCCAGTCTAGGGCAGCCAATAAGAATGCATCGGGTCGCCGGAGAAAACAATTTGGAGCTGGGTCGTTTAGTAAAGTAACAAACAATAAGAGATCTCTTGCATCGAGGGTTTATTGAAGATGCAAGAAAAGTGGCACCCCAAAATCTTTGTACCACGATTCCTTTTTCAGTACAACTAATTATAGACCTATCCAAGCTCCCCTTTTATGCTCTATGTCACATTGTAAAGCTCTCAGGCATACAAAATGCAGAAATGTAATTCTGCTGATGGCCGTTTCGAAACATTACTCTAGCATTAAAAGATTATGCTCTAGATTTTTAGAAATGTAGCCATCTTTATATAGAGATTCGGTTGATTGCACAGACCTACTATCTTCTTCACGGGAAATCACGCTTGTGTTTTACTAAATGCTAGGTTAAAGACATCATTCATAGATAACTTTTTATGCACTTTCAAGGGTAAGGCCTAAAGTGAACGTCGCTCTTCTCATGTGCCGAACCAAATTTTACCAAATATTGGGCTTTCGAGTGGCGCAAAATTAAATTTCGCTCTAAATTTGCTGCTCTCAATCCAGGAACAATGAAAAGATCGTTTCTTAGCAACAGTGGTTCAATGGCATTTTCCTTTTTGACGCTTTCATATCTCATCGCAGCAGTAGCCTACATGGGCACTTCAAGAAGCAGTTGACTGATTGAAACGCATTGTAGAAATGCTAGTTTTTTAGCCCTGCCTTTAGTTATGTTCGCTGTGTTGTTGTTAGGCAAAATATAGGATAGAGCTATAAGAAGAAGCGAAGATATATATCAATAAATGCATATTAGGTAGACGCTAAGGTATGTATTTACAGCACTGTCAGAGCGTCAAAAGAGCGTTCCATTTCATTCTCGGAAAAGAACTTCTTTTCTGGCTGACTTTCACACGCCAGAAACCAACCTAATCATTAAACATAGGTTTGCCAAATTATCGAGCCGGTCAGCGTCGAAGAGTGCCCTGGCTCACGGCCAAATCCGGCCAAGATTTCGTTCACGCAGCCAGATATTGACTAAGAGTTATAACGGAACGACCCATGTATCCATGGGCGTTGTAAAACTTTCTTAGCATATTTTGTTAAACTATCTGCAATCTGTTGTCACTATTGTACCGCAAACTCTCCTGATTTTCCAAATAGAACTTTCTTAAATATTCGTTATAACTTTCTTCATGTAGCAATGACATAATCCTGATAGATTCTAGCAAGCTCGATAGCTTTTGAATGCTTATACATAATATTATAATCTAGAATAGTTGCGTGAAATGTCATAACAAAGAGAAGTGATTTTCAAAAGCACATTTCAAAGCACATTTCAAAAGCAAAAGCACACAAAAAGCATTTGTTACCAGTACTCTTCTCTCCTTTCTTCACATAAGATTCCCTAGATTTGCTCCAAATAATTCTTTAGAATCAGTGGTGCGTCAGGGTATTCAAGGTATTCACTGAATATCTTAAAATCTTCAGAAAAAATTCAGATCTGCAATGTTAATGGTCATTGACATGGTAAAATTCAAGAAAATGAACGCTGAAGCTGCGAGACCTTAAGAGAGAAGGAAGAGCTTCATGTTAAAGTTAAACAAGTCATAAATACGCAGTGAATACCCTGGACAGTGTTAAACCAATCAAAATGCTCCACTTTAATCAATAAATTCGTCATTAATCTGCAAAAGCAATGGGATTGGATGCAGAATTTTTTCAACGTTCAGCCTCAGTTAGCGATTGAGGAACTCGCTGCAGTAGTCTCACTTCCCAATTCATGAAAGTGGTCATGAATGTTGTCGAAAAAGATACAGAAGTACTTAGGGAAGAATTGAGAGAGAGTTCCGTGTTTATACATTTTTCAGTAAACAATCTATAATTCCACTTGTCTGTCATCTTTCTGGTAGTAGCAATTGTGAAGACCAGTGAAATGTAAATTATTCACTAACCTCTCTGACCTAAGGCGCCTTAGGCCAGTTTATCCCTCTCGCCTTGGTTAGGAAGGGCACTATTATGAGCACTTTTGCTTAAGTGGTGAATGCTAATAGATTTCAAACAGCTCCATCGAGTTATCAAATTCATTGGTCTTTTAAAGTTCGAAACATTTGTGTATTGTTCAGTTGACATTTTTGACAAGGTCATTTTCTACTACTTCCGCTGTGATGCCTACTTCCTGTTATCCAATAAAAACCTTTCCATACGGGATGTTTAATAAACAACCTGTTTTGCCATATTTATGCTCAGGCTCAAGGAGCCACACCCAAACACTTGTAGATACTTATGATAGAATACCCAGTCGAAGAGGTTATGCCAAGCCACTGCTTAGATTTCAACAAAGCCTAGAGTTTCTCATCATTATCATTTGATTTCACAAAAAACATTTAAAGAGCAGTCAGGAGGGAAATATGCTTTGAAATTTTTCCAAGTTAGGCAGCATTACTTTAAAAATTGACGAGTGCAAACATTATTGTCAAAGAGTGCTTCTGGGCCTCAAAGAAAAAACAGCACTCTCTTCAGGCATCTGAAAAATCCAGACTATACATATCCAGCCTTCTTCCGCTAATATGAAACGTTATGATAAGAATTCTACTCTGAATTACTATTAACAAATTTCCTGGAAATTCTGCAGAATTCCCTTAAAAATCTTTTTTAAATGCTAAAATTCCTTTAAAAATTCTTAAGGTGTTTCTTTAGGGGAAAATTCTTTAGGTAAAGGAAATGTACTTAGAAGTAAGAACATTCACTCCAAGATTATATCCATGCGTCATGATATTCCATTTCTACAGACTCATAACCTCACTTCTCTATTCGTCGTGTAGTGCCTCGCTGTCAATTTCTGTACGTTAACATATTCCTTACATTCTTCTGCAGCATTTCTGACTATACCCTTACTAATTTGAACAGTTTCAGTTTTTTATAGAGATATTTACTATAATATTCTTAATACTTCCCGTAGAATTGGACGTTTCCTTGTTTTTTGTTGGTTTTCTATGTACGACAAAGATCACCCAAGCAACATTTTTCCAGCCAAGGGCTTTATGAAACAGCCAAAATCGAGAATTTTGGCCGTGAAAACGGCCAAATGGCAAGCTAAATTTAAATAACACATGCTCAGCCTCCTCTGCGCGCAAAAAAATTAATTTTCATGAATCATAATTTATGAATTGAGTTTGGTACAGGAAAAGATTGACATTTAAATTGACGCCGCTCCAAAGTCGCATAATTCGACTTGAGCAGTCTTGTCGTATTCAACCAAGTTAGATGTCGCTCTTGTCATGTACGTAATTTAGTAATTAAGTTCGGCACTTGAGAAGAGCGACTTTTAGCCTAGGCCTAAGTAAAATATTTAATGCACCTTGTCACTGCTGCTTAGCATCAATCTCCCAATTAGTTACTGAATCTCAATGTTTATGGAGCAGGTGCTGAAGTACGTAATTTATGATCAATGTGGATTATTTCTTTTGCATTCTTTAAAACTATTTGTTGATTTTCCTATATGAATTATCACAACGAACACAGAATTACAATTCCATATGGTGATGCAGTTATGAATTATAAAACATTGAGCTATCTAATTTACTATGCAATTATAAAATAACAGTAACAATAGATAGGCATCAATAGCAAGAATACCATGCTATTTATAAAATAATCTACATTTCACTTGTATACCTAATTGATCATTCGTCTGCTAAAACTACAAATATTTTTAAAGCACAAATAAAAATATTTTTATAATATTAAGCCAGCTGAAAATCTTAGGGCTACCTTATTGTATGAGTTAATGCTTTGCGATGCACCTTTACAAGAGATTGTTGAAGAATTGTTGTGTTCTTTGAGACAAAACATGTTTCAAGCTTCCAGCAAGGTATTTTAGAAAGAATAGCAGATATGACTTTGAGTACAACTGTAGAAAGTGTACTTGTCACATTAAATTAATTTAAGCTGCAAGAACCTCCCAAAAGTATTCTAACCGACTTGGTGAACTTTCCATTTTCGACTTATTAATTTTAACATCAAATAAATTATCAATGAGTTATACCATCTGAATAATTGAGAATTCCTTGGGCTTATTTGAACTGTGAAGATAAAGTGTTTTTTTCTGCAGAGGGTCTTAATCCATTAGAAACTTTTGCTAAATTTGCTTCACATACATTTTGCCAATATTTATGTTTTCATTAGTATTAAGTGGAATTAATTTTCTTATGAAGTTGAATCAACCGCTTATAGCAAAGTGCCGAATGCTGATTCGTCATCAATCTAACGTTGGTAAGTTTGTTTATTAAAACAAGCATGAAGCCTTTGTCATAAAACAAAGCAAATATTGCTGTGTTTGAAATACTAGCAAGAGTTGCTTCATTATTTTGCAGCCACTTCTTACTACAGTTGATATTGCATGCATTTGATAAAGGCCAAAAATATTACTGCAACATGAAATTTAGAAGCTAAATTATTAAGTGACTCGGCTTTCCTAGGCTTACTTAGATAACTTTTTGAAGCTATTTTGCTCATCTACAGGTTTTCAATACACTTCATAATTACAACTTTCTTGATTTGAGTGTAGATTTTTGAGTTACCATGATGTCTAAGCTTTTGAGGTATTTGAGAGATTGAAAGAGTTCATTGCTTGAACATACCTTAAAAGTTCAAGAGTCAAAAAGATAAATGGCTTGTTAGTAGTATGGATATTATGGAATGACACATATGTTCAACACATAAATCAACAATCAATGTATGTTAGAAGGAAACACAGCGCACATCATCTGTATTCTATTAGTTTCTAGTTGACTACTATCTTCATCCTCATGTTACAATTCTACGTCGTATGCAGAAAGTAGCATTCACTTTGTAAATCTCGGTGTATCATCTAGCTTACACGTCACTTTCACACTTCAATGGGCCAACGGTATAACGCATCTTCTCATGTCCGCTTCCAGTGTCTCCAATACGAACTTCAGTTAGTGGCAATCGACGCTTCTCCGTAACGAATCCACTGTCATATCGCCACACATTATCATTCTGATCACAGTTACAAAGTGTTCCACCTTTTACACATTGGTTTGTGATACCACACTCACATCCTAATAAAAGATGAGATATAATTATAACTTTGTGCATTTACCATTACTTATTCAACTGATGTTGCTACTTTTATTATATTCAATAAAGCCTATCCAGGCTAAAAAATATTGCAACCAATCAGCTCTTCATTATCAAATGGTCTAGTAACCCGTCAGGGCTCGTAAAATACTCTGAATTTTTCAAACAATGTCGATAATGGCGGCTGAAAACCCTTCAAGCTATGAGAGAGTGTACCACAATTTCCGAACTGCTGTAAGTGAAAAAATCATTATTGACAATTTAGCAAAAGTCAGGGGTATATTAAGAAATCTGCTTGGCAACTAGATCATTTGAGAGTAAAGAGTTGATTGGTTGTAACATTTTTTAACCCTGTTATGGAGCCTCTATATAGCGGGTAAGAGTGTCTTCAATTTTAGTGTTCATTGCAGAGAGGTTTCCGCTGTATGGAGGTGTCATCATTTTTGACACTGTACATAAGTAACTTCTTAGATCATTTCTTCAGTCTAATAAACAATTCCTGATAGACTGCTTTAAGAAAAGTGTTAAATTTGAAAAAGATGCTGATTTACTTAATGAAGTCAATGAATGCATAGATGAATTGCAAAAGGAACAAAATTTTTTATCGGTAAAATATGTTCTGAAGTAAAATTGTGTCGTGGACCACCAACGTAGCTGCTCTAAGGCACGGCTATCTCCAGCATGTTCACCAAAATAGTGAGAAGTGTTCTATCTCTATATTAATTGCAGCTACAAAGTTCAAACTTTCAGGAATTATTCACTTCCTTGCAGAGCTGTGACAGAAAAAGTGATATGGCCTTTGCAAAAATTGCCGGACCACAGATATCGAATTTATAGACCGAAGTATGCCCTTCTCATAGAGGACTAGAAAAAGCGTTTATACCACAATTTGTTTACAGAGTCATGAATGCTTCGATTGGATGTATACTGAAATTTATGTTTCTCACTCATATTTGTGCATACATAATATTTTTAGGGTAAAAAAGCACTTTGTAAGAATTCTAAGAAAATCATGTGTAATTCATTCTTCAAAATTATATTTACTCACACCATCCAAGATTTCTAGTTGGAATGATGATTTTCTAAGCTTGTACAACATCTTAAGTCTAAAATCAGAGTTTTTAAAATTAGTCAACAAACTTAGTCCAAGGTTCTGTTTGATAAAGCGCTTCGCTATGGGTAAAATCTCATTCTTAAGTCGTGCCTTAGAGTAACTGAGAACATATCAACGTGGACCCTCAAATTGCTGAATTTTGCCATATTTGAAGTGAATTAGCCATTTTGCCATAATTGAAGTGAAACAGCCAAGGACCAGCCTAAGAGAAGTCTAGGAACGGCATAAGAGCGGCATAAGAGCAGCCTACAAGTGTTTAGGGAGCATACGGCTACAGCCTATCCTTGCGTAAAATCTATCGGAAATTTGATTTTAGCGATTTTGCATCGTGGCGGAACAAGTTGTGAGCTGTGATTTATGCCCAGCGAATAGTCAGCACACGAGAACTAGAC
Organism: Cassiopea xamachana; assembly: GCA_900291935.2. Classification (NCBI taxonomy): domain Eukaryota; kingdom Metazoa; phylum Cnidaria; class Scyphozoa; order Rhizostomeae; family Cassiopeidae; genus Cassiopea; species Cassiopea xamachana. The sequence goes on from OLMO02000275.1 coordinate 6,175,568, forward strand.
TGTACTGAGGAAGTTACTATTGTAATTGGTATACTTGAGGTGCTAAAGGCAAAAGGCAAAAGTCAGAATTATGTAAATATAGTTGAGAAATGTCAAACTGAGTATGGGTGGTGTGAAATCAAGACGGCATCCGTGATGGAGTTGGATATACATAGTGAAGCAATTATGGAACCATGTATATGAAACCATGTATCGAGGTAAAGAACAAATTTCGCATTAATGAACCCAATAAGGTAATCATTAGGGATGTATGTGAAGATGATTCCACCCCAAAGCAGAAACAGGAAGTGTCTTGTCAAAATGAATATCACGAGTCCAACCAACAAGTGTTAACTTCATTTACAGACCAACTTGAATCAACACCAAGGTATAGGGAATGGATGTGCTCGCTAGGAAAGACAGCTCGATGAAAAACAAAAAATCATTGAGCTTTTAATAGGCTCAAATTTAGTCGCCATTTCCTTGCCAATATTGAGAAAGGGTAAAGATGGCAAATACACAAGAAAAGTACGTGATTTGAAAAGAAAGATTCAGAAGCACTGCATGGATGAAAATATCCCTTTTATAACTAATGAAAATATATCGCAAGAAGAATTAGGCATGGAAGAACTCCATTTAAACAGAAAAGGAAATTCGCAACTTGCACAAAATTTTATAGATGTTATTAACAGTTTTAGCAATAATTGACGGGAAGTCACGTGACAACGTCGGTTTAGGTAGGGGCTGATGGGCTGAATAGGAGTCACTTGAAATTAAATGAGGATGACATATCAACAAATGAAGCTGACTGGATTTCCATAATCCACTGCTTAAAAAGGAAACAAAAAAAAATGTTGCAATAGGGTATCTTAACATAAACTCACTTAGGAATAAATTTGATAATATAATGGGACTAATTGGAAACGCCATTGATGTAATCATGCTTGCTGAAACAAAACTAGACAGCTCCCTTCCAAAAGGTCAGTTTAAGATACCTGGCTACAAGTAACCATATAGATTTGATATGTCATCTAGTTCATGAGGCCTCTTGGTACTGGTTAATGACCAATTATCTTCAAATTATTGGGTGGGATTGGCATTGCACCAGATATCCAGATACTCCTAATAAAATTAAACTTGAATTCAAAAAAGTGCCTTCTGTTGCCCAACTATAAACCCCCAAAGCAGCAAGAACATTATTTTAGGAAGCAATTATCAAGGGTGGTTGGTTTCTACTCCAGGATTTATGAAAATGTATTGACAATTAATGATTTTAACCTGGAGTAACATAGCCCTACTATGCACACAATGATGAATGATTACATTCTTTCCAGTCTCATTCAAACCCCAATGTGCTTTAAATCCACGAATGGGAGATGTATCGATCTTATACTAACGAACCGGAAAAAATAGCAGTTTCAATACCAGTACGTATGAAACAGGAATTAGTGACTTTCATCATATGGTGTATAGAACTCTTAAAACAACCTATACAAGGCTACCTCTAAGGATTACCAATTTAAAAGTTACCGAACGTTCTCAAATGAGAAATTTAGAGCCGATCTTGCTCAAAAACTCTCCAACTTTCAAAATAACACATTTGAGGACATACGGCATATATATCTAGATACTTTGAACAAGCTTGCCTACCAGAAAAAATCTCAACCATGGCAATATTAAGTCCCACATATCTAAGGATTTACGGAAAGCCATACTGAAACGCACTAGGTTAAAGAGGATTGCCAACTTAACTCATTCTGATGATAATATTAAGAAATACAAAATGCAAAGAAACTTGTTTGTCGAAATGAACATGCAATCAAAAATTGCATTCTACAAGAACCTTGATCCTAAGAAACTGGATTGTGAGAAAGCGTTCTGGCAAACTTTCAAGCCTTTATCATCAAATAAATGCTCAAATTCAGCAAGAAAAATTACCCTCATTGATTAAGGTGTTTTGTTTTCTAAGGAGGAGGAGGAAGTTAGTGAGTGCTTCAACACCTATTTTGTAAATATAATAGATACACTTAAAATAGAAAGGGTTCCCTTTATCACTATTGATGGCCCGATTAAGGATCCAGTTAATGACGCTATTTTGCGATATAGTAAGCACCCTAGCATCATTAGAATTAAGGAAAGGGCAAATGATACATATAAATTTGCTTTTCAGGCTTTTGAGTATTCTGAGGTACGGGATGCAATCAACCACCTAAATATAAGAAAAAAGACAAGTGGAGATAGTCCTTCCCACATATTAAAAATGACATCAGATCTTTCTTTCAACATGGTAACAAACATTGTGAACTGAATGGTTCAATCCTGCATCTTCCCTGGCCCATTAAAGCTAGCAGATGTATTGCCTGTATATAAAGATGATAACAGCAGTTCGAAAAGTAACTATCGACCTATCAGTGTACTATCTACCTTCTCAAAAGTATTTGAGCGCCTCCTGTAAAGGCAAATGGCACCGTTTATGGAACTTAAACTAGTAAATATTAAATTTTGATTTAGAGACAGGCATATTACTAAACATGCTCTACTTAGAGTCATTGAGACAATCCGTATCCATATCAACCAATGTGATATGGTGTTGATGGATCTATCAAAAGCATATGACTATGTACCCCATGACCTGCTGTTAGCTAAGATGAAGGTATATGGATTCAGCTTAGACAGTGTAAAACTTATGCATAGTTACCTTGTTGGCAGAAGACAAGGAGTGAAAATAGATACTTTCTTTAATGCAAGGCAGAAGGTTAAATCAGGTGTTCCACAGAGGTCTGTTCTAGGACCCTTCCTATTTAGCCTATTCATAAAAGACTTCTTGTATGACATACAGCACTCTCAGGCATGCAATTTAGCAGACGATAGTACTACATATGCATGTGGACAAAACCTAAGTTATGTCGCCTTGAATATCGAAAGGGACATGACAGCTGCAATGTGCTAGTATAAAAATAATGAAGCGGTTGCAAACCCTGAAAAATTTCAACTAATGTTCATAGGTCTAAAAGATGACATTAAATTATGTATTGATATGAATGGCCTTGTGGCCCAGATGACTGATAGCGTAAAGTTGTTGGGTGTGGCAAATGACTCTATGCTAAACTTCAACCAGCCTGTACAATCAATATGCAAAAAAGCTTCAAATAAAGTCACAGCTTTTCTAGACTTGCTCCAAACCTTGAATACGGAAAAAATGTTCGCTATGTAATTCTTTGGTGCTATCTAATTTTACTTATTGTCCACTAATTTTGATTTTCAGTGGAAAATCATGGAACAAAGGAATTAATAGAATCCATAAACATGCCCTGAGAGTGCTATTGGATGACTATGGTTGTACCTTTCAGGAGCTTCTGCAGAAGAGAGGTGAGCATACAATACATGTAAAAAACTTACAAACACTACTTTTGGAGGTCTGCAAATGCTTAACCTCAAAAAATCCGTCCTCTCTGTGGGATCTCTTCGAACGTAGGCCCAAAAATTACAATCTTTGAAAAAAGGATCTCATCCAACTACCAAATACCAAAACAGTGAGGTACGGATTAAATTCACTGAGATTTAGAGGAAGTATGCTATGGAACACACTGCCTGACATTATTAAATCTGCCAAAAATGATAGACTGTTTAAAAACAGAATTAAAGCTTGGACGGGATCCACATGCTGTATTTAATCATATAAGCATTGTAAATAGGAAGAGCGGCTGGCCTGTATTAGTTTTAGCTATTCCTTTTGTAGCCAACTTTAGATAAATGTTTTATTATGTTATTATAATTATTATTATTATTTTTTGTCTGCTGTAAAGAGGTGTCTAATTAATGAATATGTCTTTCCCAGGAAAGAAGGATGTCCGCTGTCTATTGTAGAGAGGCACCCTTTGCATAAATGCTGCATAGCAAAGAGCTATCGATGTGAAATTTTGGAAATCAAATATTTTTCCGCTATTTAGAGATTTCTGTCGTAGGCAGGTGTCCGTTTATGGTGGATTTACTGCATCATCATCACTCCTATGAATTCCAATTGGCGCATCAGTTTGAAATAAGCTTCAATACCAATGCATTTACCTCTTCCATTTTTAGGACCTCCTCCTATATATGCCATTGGTATACTGTCCCTGTCAACGAAGTACGAATAAGTTGCTGCATTTTCATTTATAATTGAGTGATGACAGTCGAATCTGGTGAACTGACTGCACGATGTTGATGCGTCCACAAATGCCTTTACGTCCTCCAGGTTGATGACATACTTGATTTGCCGTCTGAGAAATGAAATTTACAACAATACGAGGTTACTTCGGTCTACAATACTATCAATCTCATTGATTTCTAGTATATGGTTTATGCTATTTCACAGGGATGCAACAAGAATAGGCTAGACAATATACATTTTGTGCGTAAATTCAAGACAAGGCGAGTTTGTTACTCTCGTCTTGAACATCAAAGAGTTCCTGTTCATATATGGAATATGAGATAGCGAGAGAACACTTCTGTCATATCAAACGGAGAAGATGATGAATACATATTTTCAGCTTAATAGGCTAATCCCCAGATTTTTCATTTGTACCTCTATTTATAGAAGCTCATTAAGACGCACTGGAGGGCTAGCTTGGCAGAACCTACCTCCTCTCAGCTGCATGCTTATGACAGAAGAGCTATTTTGGTAAAGCTGGAGGCCGTAAATTAATAAACAAAGGCAATCTTTTGTACAAGTTCCCTAAAACCCAAGTAGGATCATCAAGAATCAAAGGTATCATAACATATCATATTCTTGAAGCACTATATATGATTAATGACATAGGGTATTTGCGTAAATATCACCTGAATGAACCAGCTGATTCATATCCGTTGATCAGTTCTGCTGTTTCGCTATCATGGTGAATGATAGCATATGTTGTTCCATTAGTAACCTTGCATTCAACTTCAATTGATTGCAACATATTTCCATGATGTATGTAGTAGTACCCTTCTTTTTTGTCATTGAATTGCATTGCCGTTGCACATGAAGGATACTTAGCAGATAGATCTGTAGAGCGAAGCATAATGCAGCTTCAAATTAATTCATTTACGTTACTATCTTAAGCAAGATATTTAAATCTTTTGTGCTTCTCTTACCTGGAAAAAAATTAAAATTGATTTTATGTGGAGCAGTGGCCGGCTGGTAATTTCTGACAAGGAGGGGGGTGCACCAACGTTTTAGCACCTCCTTCACCGAGAACGCTCATTACATTAAACTTCACCTCAGCTATACATGTCTGTTACCATAACTCCAATCGATTATCCAATCGATGATCTTTTGTATACCATAGAAATACCCTAATCATTACGCCATTGGCGTACCATATCTAACCTTACCAAATTGATACCCAGTCATACCTAATTATACCCAATTGATCATCTTTTGTACATTATAGAAGTACCCTAATTATTACGCCAATGGCTCAGAGGGCATGTGCTTCTTAACCATATAGACTAGCTCCGAGACTTACAGCTTTTCACCTGTTTTAAACAGCCTTGTGCTGCGTTCTGACTTAAAAATCACGCCTTAGTTGGGTGTAAGCTGTGGGATTTTACAGCTCCCCAAGTTTTGCTCCAAAGCGGTATTCCCTATAGGAAGTGTAAATATTTGGTACCTTCTATACGTGAAGGAGGCCGTCATATTTTAGCTATGGCCTCTATGAAGAATTTGGCAATGCTTCCCCTTAGACCAGCTCGGAGCACTTTTGCTCTCTCCTTGAGATGGCCAAATAGAAGTTCATGGATAGCTGAGTTAGGTGAGTGGGATAGGGTGCAAATGAATTTTGACGTGTTAGGTAGGGAAATTTTCATCCAGATGAGTTGAAAACCAGGATTAACGAGGTCAAATGGAGGTAGACGAGAATTTTGTACATCAGAGCGGACATATGCATACACACCACCACTGGGGAAGAAAGAGAAAAAAAGCTCATATCTAGGGCTTTTTAGATGAGGACAGAGAATGGAATTGTCATTTGGGTCCTGTTGTTTGATTTTAGCTTAGGTAAGGAAGAGTGCATGAGGATTAGAGGACTGGAGATGTTGGTGTACAGAGTAAAGATTGGAATATAGTCCACGAATATTGCAAAATGAGATGGAAAGAGTTTAGAATGTGCCACATAGCTAACTGCAGTAGAGCTAATATCTGTGTAAGTAGGAGGCACAATACGAATACAAAATGATTGAGTTATGATTGGGTCGATCAAAGTGATAGAGGCAGCATTTTTCAGTGAGCTTATGAAAGTTCCCATAGCTATCCTGTGGCCTCAAAAAGGCCCCCCGGAACTTCGAGCTAGGAGTGGCTCCAGTCGAGAACTGGCATAGCAGGCAGCCCGAGATTATACGCCAGCTGATGAGGCAACCTCCAAAAGCGCTACAAATGGGTTTGTTCTATGTTAATAACCACGAAACAAAAGAAGTATCCCACGGCTTCAAACCAAGCCTTACAACCTTCTATTCGTGAGGAACACATAGAAGTTATATGCCATTCTAAGTATCTAGGCATTCAAATAGACGAAAATCTGACATGGAAGAATCAGATAAAATCAGTCACTGAGAAAGCTTCTCGTGCAATTGGCTTTCTAAAGTATGCCAAACATTTTCTCCCTGAGGCAATGGTAAAAATTCATTATGCTAGTATTGTTGAGCCTCACTTCCAATACTGCTGCTCTGTTTGGGGCTGTTGCAATTCCACTGACATCTTACAATTGCAGAAGCTCCAAAACAGAGCAGCACGCATCGTGACCAACAGTCATTTTGATGCCCCAAGCAAACCTCTGATCCTAAGTTTAGGTTGGAAAACAAATGAAGAATTGATTAATAGAAAGTAAATCTAACAGTATTTAAATGCTTAAACAGCATTGCTCCCAAATACCTTTGCAATATTTTTACTAAAAACACCGTTTATGCCACACGCAGTCTTCAAAATACAAATTCTGATTTGAGGTTGCCTTTAAAAAGCTCTGGTAACGGACAATGATATTTTCATTCAGAGGTGCTAAAAGTTGGAATGGCCTTTCAACTGAGGCCAAACAAATTACTTCAATTAAAGCCTTTAAGTGCCTAATTTAGCCTGCATCAGTGTATTTACTGATAATCACAACCGTTTTAAATTGTATATTATGTTATTTCAAGATTTTTAATTAGACTTTTTAAACATTGTAATTAAGTTTCATACTTTGTAATTATTATTTTTTGTTAGTTATGCAAGTATAGTGTAGACGGAGGGCCCCTTCAAAATCAGATATTAATGAAGAGCCACCCTCCTTAAGTATGTGAAATGAAATGAAATGAAATGTTTAAGGAGCTTCACAAGTGCATTCTTCTGAGGTAGGATTTAGAAAGACCTCAATGAAGGTCAGTCACAAATTTATTAGCAAGCTTTCAAAATGAGTGGAACTGTAATGAAGAAGCACCTGAATTTGTAAATCACGCTGAACAGGAAAGTTTTGCAAGGTCCTGCGTATATCTTCTGACCTCAGTTGCAAAAATGTTTAATGCTAACGACATAGAGCATAAAAGTTTGTACGACAAATCGTCTTCCGTAGGAGCCTTCTTTACAGAAATCTGGAACAAAGAACTGTGAGTTCTATTACCTGTCGTTGCAGAATCTTGATAAATAAGATTGCAAGTAGGCCGAAACCAACACGCTAAATGTTCAAAATTGCATGAGCTTTAGCCTATTGTTCTTGTATGCATGTTTATATAATATCATAATCATTAAGCAATAGCTTCAGCAGTTAAAAGATGTTAATTTATCTGATTTCGACTTGATTTTGTTTAGCTGCTACCCATTGTGCTATATTCCAAGCAATTATCTCAACACTGCAGTTTGTTTTGGAGCCCAAAGAGTAAAATTTGTTTGTTGCGAGGAGATTAAATACACTATAGGATGAAGCAGGTGCTCAGCTGGAAATACTCACAGTTAAAATTGTGCTTCAGCCATCACCAAGCAACCTGTTTTTGCAATGTGTCGATAATAAAAACCTCTTGAAGAAATCTCTGATGTGATAACATAATAGCATAATGCTTGTTAGTATTATCACACATTTCAGAGGAAAATGTTAGATATTTTAGGTAAAAAAATTGAAAAATTACATTCTGGTAGCTAAAACTCAAACTCTTCAATAACTCTAGCTTCTAAAATATTGCTTAAAATGAGCTGCAGCTAATATAAAGTCGATCCAGGACCGAATTTATCATGAATTGATGGTTACCGAATTTATCATGAACTGATGCTCTCATTATTTGACTGCTAACATAATTCATGTTAATGTTGATGGCATCATGCAAAAATTTATTCATTTAGCTAGATTATGTTCATAATACCAACAAGTTATAGCTAATCATAGGCTATTTGTTTGGAAATATCATAAATAGAGCCAAAATCGAAAGAAAACACACGATGGAGAATGTAGCAAAGACAGACCTTTAGTCTTGCTTATTGCAAAAACAGCATTATTGATATCAACAACTCCTGCATTTGAGTTTGAATTACGCATTACAGTTGTGCACGATTTATGTCTTTCACAATCGAATACATCACTTGAAAGAAGCGGCCCCTCCAAGGGAAGATCGCCCTTCTTGATCTGAAAGAACTGGCCAGCACATTGTATTTTATCAACTGTTATCAGCACAAGCAATACCAGAAATACTAGACAGTTTACCATTTTGTTTAACAAGCACTGTCCTCACAATGTGAAAGTACCTCTGTCACTGACAACACGGATTTCAATCGTTCTTGCATGTGATTCTATTGAAAGAGTAGCTGTCAGGTCTTAAGTATTTTAGCCTCAACCAACAAGCAGCGTCAACAGGCTCAATTGCCCAATCATTAATTCATTTAATGCTTACTTATCAGCTGACAACTATTTTCTGTACTTCCAATAGAATTTCCATTCTATAGCATCTACAAAATAGATCTAGGAAGATCCTTTAGTAAATTAGACCTAGTTCATACAGCGCATTATAAGCGCGGTGAACTGAATTAACTTCAAAGCGAATTAAATTAACTTCAAATAGCTCTGTTGGTTTCATACACCGAATTTAATTGAGTTCATCAAATTTAAACCTGGCCTTGATCAGCCATAAAAGCTTCCTTTTGCAGAAGTTCCAGATAGGTTTCTTTACAAGAGGCGAGAAAACCTTCAGTTCTATATTTGCTCTATTTAGATTCACCCGTAAGTTTTGCAACAGTTCCTTTTGAAAAAAAAACAGTTTTCGACAGCTTCTGATGTGGAAAGCTAGCTACCTGCATCGTAATAGGTCAGAAAACATACCAGAATCAGCCTAGTTACAAGACGGCGCCAATCTCAATTAATAAAAAGCCGTTCCATTTTTTTCACCAGATCTCAAGAAAGATCATGGCCTACACTCGAATGGGTAAGAGAAGCAGAAAACGTATACATGCTATGTTGCCGAAAGTATCTAGAAAATGGAATCTTTGCATTTTATTCTATACTAAACTTTTTCTTGTGGCTTCAACCCCCGTGCTTCGAGGCCGGTCTGTCGAAACTGTCACCGTCTTCCAATATTGCAGTGGTTGCGGCACTTGGCATGGAACGGTGTAGATGAAAAGCGTTTCAAAACAAATTTTTGTGTTACAAAGGTCAATTTTCTGTATATAATTAGAGAAATCGAGGATCTACTCACAAAAGAAACTATTTGTGACGAAGCGGTACCTCCAATGGCTAGACTGACAGTGTATTTCTACAGATTAGCAAGGGATGATTGTCTCCACACAGTTGGTGAGCTTGTAAGCTTAGGAACCTCAACAGTTGGTGGTATTATTTTTCGTTACACTTTCTATTGATTTTGCAACGTTTATTAGTGTGTTATATTTAACAATTTAGCATTATAGCATCTGAAGATGGAGAAAGCAATATCCGAAACATGTTTTGCAACCTGAATATTATTTTCGTCTTTTTGCGTCTGATATATCTAAATCTATTGCAAGCACGCACAATGAACACTTCAATGTGAAATTGCCCGCTCAGGAGCGTAAATGCTAGGGCGTGTGACTCCCCCAACAGATGAAAGAGAACAATTCACAGGGCAATTGCATCCCTATGTAGGGCGATGAAAATATCAAAGAGTCGTGTCGCGTGTAAATTCCAGTGCACATTCCGACTTGGACTATGTCGAGTCATTAACATTCCGACTTGCACTAACGAGAGATTATATTTCTAGCGTTGAACTACAGGCACCCGAAACCAAAATGACGGGTCTGCGTAGCATATTCGCATTTTTGTCCAGGTTAGAGAATCAGATTTCCTTCAGAGCACAAAAGTCGTTATGCCAGCAACGTTCTTTCATCTTCCAAAAGGGCGTTTTCCGAAGTTATAGAGAGCGTGGTCCTAAAACAGCTTTTTGGAGGGGGAGCATGTACCCAGACTCCCATCTCCCTCCTACTTCTCTCTGACAGTAGCAACAAGCTTTTCTGTTTTACCCAATGATATGAGCTTGCATGAATCCATTTCCAAAACATCGGGGGCTTGTTATTTGTGTCCATAGCTTACAACCAAGTTAGTTACTACACTTTTGACAAGGTATTCTACCTAGTGTCTATGCATCTTGTTGTCAATTAACTGATAGGTTTCATTATTGGTGCCTACAACTTTGTACCTTATATCTACTACCATTGCAATGGTGTTCTTTTACCATCTTCTATCATAGTGTGGATGAATCTTTGCAGGACAAAATCCACTTCTGCAGGGCAAAAACGGCTGAGAACTCCTCAATTAAAGAAAACCCCTTTGCCCTCCTATATTCAAAGCTTCATTCTGATGTGTTTTTTATTTAGGAAGGTTACATCTACTGTATGTATACAGTTGTATTTGTGTGGATGTAGACAACTTTAACAGCTTGAATCAAGCTTTAACTTTCAAACTGCCGGTGCTTTTAAATTAATACTGATTTTTTAATGTAAATAGAGATTGCATTGCGCTCTCATACAAAAGCTATGGAAGTTAGGCTTCTTTAGACTTATGACAGCTGTGAAAATAAAAGCACTTTTGTCTACATATGTAGACATTTTCATACCATTGTGCGCCTTTGTATAGGTTTTTAAAGAAATTGTAAATATATGATTAGGGCACACAGTTGGAAATTACCCTGAGTGGAAAGCATTAACTGATTTATTACCAAGGCTGGCATTCCAAAAATGCATTTTTAGAAGCTTAGAGTCAATGCACAGGATAAGAAATTATTGCTGTATGACAAAGTGCAGAATCGACAAATATATTAAGCTTTATCCTGACTTTAGTTCAAGAGAGTAATGTGGCTGAACAACATTGCTAGAAACGACTGCCAATCCGAGAATGAAAGCACTTTATCTCTACAATGATAAGTTTAACTTTTCTTGTATCATTCACTGCGATATGCAAAGGAAATACTCTTTCTAATAATTCCTTTGCTCACTTCATCCAAGAAAGTTTACATGTCCAGGTCTAAAGCTCTGATGGGGGAACAATGCACAATTTTTTACTTTGGTGGGTATTACATCCGTGCCCTCTGCAGTTACGTGCCTGGCATGTTTCTGGTTAAAGTTGTAAGACATCAAGCTTCACATGAGTTTTTGAGATAGCAAAGATTATGAAAACGAAAATCCTCCACTAATGCTTATGCAAAAAGAGACACCCTCTCTTGCATCAAAGAGCACCAGCTTCACTTTTTCTAGGAAGAAAAAAGAAAGTCTCACTGGGACTCTCGTTGCTTACTTTCCCTTTCAACTGAGCAAAATTGATGAACAATGTCCTAGAATAAGACAAATAAGGGCGCTATATATGGAGCAAAATTTGGTACTACAGTCTCTTGAACTTTTCTAGAACATGAAATAGGGTACTACAATCTTTTAAACTTTTCCAGATTACTTTCTGTCTCCGGGCATGAAGCCACCTAAGAGCTGTGGTCTCTAACTACTATATATGTAATAGTCTTTAACAGTATTTCCTATTGTTGCAACAAATTGTTTCTTAGATTCGACGTTACGTTTGTATTTTTCAAATAGAATGGACAACAAAAGATGTACAAGCTTTTCCTGTGAAATGAAATTTTGACAAAAATTTTATCCGATATTGAAACACGTTATAAGAGTCACAATCTCTCAAATAAGGTGAACTCTAGGGAAAACGTTTTTGATAACTCTGGCTGTTTGCTAAAGCAAGCTTTTTATAATACCTCTGGCTGTTAGCTAAAGCAATATGTTAAAAATCATTCTAATTGGGCAACAATAGTAAACATCACTAAATTTTAGGTAGTTTACAATGGCCACTAGCTAAGAGAAAGGAAGAAAAACCATGAAAACAGTAGTATGTAAATAATAACAAACATAATAATTTCTTTATTTAAGGTTGGCTGTTATTTCTAGCTCTCATGCTAATTTAAGCCAACAGTAGTAGCAGAGTGTCGTAAGTTCAGGATCTGTCAATTCTTTGTTCCATCTACAGAAGATGAAATATGATTTTCGAACAGATATGCTGGATATTTTCTTAATGATGTAATTTTTGATACTTTTCTCAAATTTCAACTTTTTCATCATGTCAATAAAGTGTGCTCTTGTTAAATATGTCCAAAGCGGCTATCGAGAGACTTTCGAAATTAACTTCGTTATAAGATTTTTCAGTTGCTGTACGAGTTCACTATATTTTAGTTAGATTCGTAACCCACAGTCAAATTTCAAGCGACTCATTAGAAAATGAAAAAGTAAATCTGGTCGCAAATTGTTCCCGGTGATAAAAGAAGTGCTACGAAATCCTGAAATGTCAGCAAGAAGCTTTGTATACTTTAATTATCAAAATTTTGTGGTATTGAACATAAGGGTAGAATCATGGCGCCAAGTGTAACGGCCTTGTTAGAGATAGACTTTGTAACCATAAACTATATAAAGAAGGGATTCTTGTGTAAGGCAGAAAGAATATTCAGATGATGATAGCCTCCATCTCTTAAGATTAGACTTGGATAGGAAAGTATTGTTTATATATATTTGATAGAAAATTGAAGATGCTCTTTGGTAAGCTGCTTTTTGCAGATGACCACAGTGAGTTTAAAGTAGTCAGTGAGTGTTCACTCATGCTCCGAAAAAGAATCCTTGTGAAAAGTTAGTTTCTGAGCCTGTCTTCTTGTTGTGAGTGAAAGGATTTCAAAACATCTTTTGTGGTTTTGTGCTGGTCATATTGAAGATTGGTCGAAGCACTTGTGTCCTTCCACAGGGTATGCATGGTATCATTTCGTTAAGATTTTAGTAAGTTGCAAAGAATTGTTTGGCATTGAGCATACTTAACAGATGGAGGATGCAGGTTTAGCCCAAACTTCCTATGAGGAAGAAAGACATTGCTCAGTGTACCTGATATTGGAAGTTCTAACCATAAACAACAATATTTTGCGACTATGTTATCAAGGCTGTCAGATACCCATGTTTTTGTAAGGTCTGCAACGGCACAATGCCATGAAATTTTAGGGAAAGATAGCAATTGTGCTACTGGGGCTTAAATCTTGGATGTAACGGTAAGACATCTATCTTGGACACAATATCGGTAACTGTGAGAGAGTTCTCGCTTATGAACAACGTTTGACACATCAAAATCTAAAAATATCTACCTAGGCAACGAAGGAATCGCCAATTTTGATGCATGAAACTAGTTCAGTATTTATCAAAATTTTTGGTTTGTACTGGGTTGACTTTGTAGCAGACTTGTTAATTCCAAAGGTAATGCATTTGTCAACCCTAATTCTCATTGGTGCCCTCTTAGATCAAATGGTAAAATGAGTAAGGAGATGTTGATTTTCGCTTTCGTGGCCACTTATAACAGCCGCATTTTCTGCAAATTGAAACCAGTGAATTGGACTAAGACTCATGTAACGTCCAAAAAGAAACCCAAACTGACGATATTAAGGGCCTTTAATATATTGTATAAATTTGTTAAAACAAAGGTTGTAAAGGAGAGGAGTAAGACAGTCGCCCTGAAGTACTCCCCTTTTGACAGGGATGTAAGGGGTTTGGAAATTGGAAATGATAATTGAAGTATGAAATAAAGTGTATAAGCTTCTAATGAGAGATATAACTTAGTCTGGAATACGGTGATATGTAAGAACCTCATAGATCAAATTGTGATGAACTTCTCCATATGCATTTTTAAGGTGACATTTGAACTGTATGCTCAAGGGTTCCCGATACCTTCGGAGAGAAGCATTTCTGGATGTCTTGTTCAATGTGTGTGTTTTGAGAGAGAAACTTGAAGATTGCGCTTCTCAAGCACGGTGTTAATGCCTTTAAAGGATTGCAGTGCAATCGCTTGAAAATTTGATAGTTTTCTTTCCCTTTCTATGTGTATCCCCTTTCTTGTGAATTAAGATAGTGCAGGCTTTCTTCCAAATCTTAGGTACAGCTTGTGATTTCCAAATTTCATGTTTTATGTTTCTTAAGTATGATCTCAAAGAAGGGCAGGTGACTCGACAGTCAACCAGTTAATCTCCATAACACACACAATATTTGAAGCATTTGATTGTAATCCTCCTCTTGATGTTCGA
>OLMO02000275.1:6190184-6205654 GCA_900291935.2 Cassiopea xamachana
CTGGTCGTTTTGATTGAAATATTTCCATCTACTCAAACTATGTAACCACGACCACCGTGCATTTACTTAGTATGTATGTTTTGTTTCAAATTGTTTTTCTTTTTCATGTTTCCAAATCGTATGTAGTAATCGTTTCAGGTCAGATGCCACGCAATTGCCTGTGAAAATTCTGGGCCCCCCTAGTTAGCATATTGCCCAATTCTATAATTTTTGAGTCTGAGAAATTGTAATTTTGAGAAGAATTTTCTCGTTTCACAGAGATATTTTGTGGCATCTGAGCTGAGACCGGCTGTAGTTTTTAGTTTTGTATTTTCAAAGGCCCCGGGGTAGTCATAGTCGCTTGCTCCCCGGGGTATCGTTATAGTAGTATTGTAATGTTTATTTTGTAAGCATTGTAATTTGTATTGTAATTTTTCTTTATTGATATATATATATATAAAAAAAAGAAGGGCAACGCTTGAAACATATAATAGATAGCTGAGCTAGAGGACAGGGAGAAGCAGATGATCTCATTTTACGTATGATAATAATGTAAGCCTATGGAAACAATCATATGTCAATCAACTTAACTACAGTTACAAATCTCACTATTACAAGGTACTTTGTAATTGGCTAGCCTGTCTACACTACAGGCAAAACTGTAAATAGCAGGTATTGTATATAAGACAAAAAGAAAACACAATTGTTAAAATCAAAGTAGATCCGGATTTTTCCATGGTTTTTCTCTTCAGCAGATGTATTAGATTGTCCTAATTAAAATTGTAGATAGTTTAGAAATGAGAAAGTGTTTGTGCTGGATGTCGATATAGAGGGAGTAACACATTTTAAGAAACGAAAGACATGAGTTAGCATATATCCCCAGAGAGCTCATTGAGAGACTTACCAAGGTGTCAGATTTGTACTGACTTCTCAGATCTGAGATAAAAAAATAGTTCGATTTCTTCCTTTCTGCATTGTTGTTCAAGTTTGTTACAAAGAGTATCATTAGTTCTACAATGTAGAGAAAGTTATCCATAGTTTTCAAAAGTAAGTCAGGAAGTTAACTATCACCATTATTTATTGTGGGTGAAGGGAAGCATGGAATTTCCGCATACAGTGAAGATCCTTCAACTACTTTAAATGTTGTGGCTAGAAAACTAAGGACAGAGTTGTGCCACCAAGTGCACCGACCTTGTACAAGGTAAGCTTTACAACCTGCTACAACATGTAGTAAAGTTTCAGGAAGAAGACAAAATTAGAAGTCAGATGATTGGCTTAGCTTCCAAAGAGTGAGATTTTTGAGAGTGGGTAGTGTATTATTGAGGTATGCTAAGGTAAATGGAGGATCTTTTCTGGTAGATTACTCTGCACCCAAGGCCAAATTTTATTTAATTTTCTGAGTGAATGATCCAACAAGAATGAAAGTAAGGTACCTAGTGATGGCATATTTTGTGTTAAGCGCTCTGTGTTACCCTATTTGGCTGCCTTCAGTACCTCTTTGGTATTGCGATGCATGTCATATTTCAAGTTCACTCCATTAATAGCATTTTTCCATAGAGCTTGGATATTGACATTAGGGAAGATCAAAGTACATTACGAGAGACAGTTTGGCACTGAGTTATTTTGACGAAAGATATTTGGAGATTCAGACCAAATTTATTTTAGTTAGAACTAAATTTATCAGTGTTTCACTGACTGTAAGATCAAGTTAACTGCGGATATATCTGGATCTAGACCGGGTTGACAGGGTTGGAAAACCCTGTCAAAGTTTTAAGATTGCATTTTAAGTGATTTTTTTAATTATTATTTCAAATCTCTACAAAGTTTCTTGTAATCCCACTTCAGGCATGGAGCCCTATATAGTACGAATTCTTGTCATCTAGCAACTTCCCTCCTTTCATTGCAATTTAATGGTTGCCAATATATCAAGATTCTTGTAGCAATTGTCTTTTATTATTAACAGGAGAAAATGCTCAATAGGCCAGCAAAATTTTTATCAATTATGCCCAGTGCCATAGTAAATAGCATAGCAAGTGTCATATTTGAATATATGTGGCCCTCGAATTGCATAAGAGAAGGAAATTTGAACCCTGCCAACCATTCATTCGCAGAGCTGAACCCGGTCAAAATCCTGTCAAAGTTACGCAATACGAAATTCTATTGAACTCCTACAGGATTGTCAGGGTTTGACCATACTGCGATCGGAAAGTCGCTTCTGGAGAGTGCTTAGGCCTTCTGATGGCAACCCGGTAGAATTTAAATGCAGTTAATATAACACGACAAGAAAAGGTCGATACTTTTAACTAAAACAGTGAATAAAACAAGCTTTAATGAATTCAGAGAAAGATTGTAGAGACTTGACAGCGTCTATACAGCTTACATAGCTTTTTCCAATAACTATCCGCCAAATAGCATGAAGTAGAAACATTCTAGAAATAGGTGTATCCTAAGCTGAAAAAGGGCGTGGCCCTAGAATTTCAAGCTTGAGTCCCGGTCACTTGATTCGCTGGCCCCACGCCTGGCTTGGACATTGACATTAGGGAAGATCAAAGTACATTACGAGAGACAGTTAGGATGAAGATCCGGAATACAATTGCCAAACTTAAAATTGCCAGGAGTATTGGAAATGACACCGTTTCAAGCTATTCTGAAAATAGCTTTGCCTTTCATGGAAACCTCCTTACTTACCAAATGCAAGCAAGTGATAGCAATACGTGATTTTAAAATCAAATATAACAACTATTATTTTCTTTTCTCTATTAATTTTTTATATTGTATTATGGTCTTCTACTTATATACATAATATTTTATTCTTTTATATTGATTTTATCTATTTTGTAAGTTTTAAGTGAAAGGCCCCTCGAAAATCAGCAATACTTAAGGGTAACCCTCATTAAGTATATTAAATTAATCAATCAATTAATCAATTAATCAATCAATCAATCAATCACTCAATCAATCAATCAAGAGGCATATTGTCAATTATTTTCAGTAAAGTGGAGAAGAGAGAAAGTAGTTTTTACTTGCAAATTTCATTTCTCACGTCGAAATCAAATTAGCAGCCAGGGTATTTAAACGATCCATTGTGCTTGGCAGAAGGAACGAGTTGCTTATTTATTAAAAGTTTTGGTTGAAAATGAATGAATTTTGTTCAAAATCTCTTTACAACAATAGTGACACATTTATCAGCCCTTACAACAACGTTTGCCCATTGGCACCACCTTGTAAAGCAGTTAAGTAGGGTATGATTCTCCTTTTCGCCTCTAGTAATAATCTCCGCTTCATCAGCAAACTGAAACCAATGATAAATTGAATATTGAATGTTGAAACAGAGATTGAAAAGAAGGCTCTGGCAGTCTTCTTGAAGGACACCTCGACGAACACAGATAGTAGAAGTTTGAAATTATTCTGTGTTAATGGAACTTTTAAAATCCAAATAAATATACTTGAACATAATAAAAAAGGTGATCTGAAGAATGACGTAAAACATAAAGATCTAGAAAGAAAATATTTCATTATAAAGAAAGAAATAGATGTAGTATTATGGAAACTGAAACAGCGCTTGCAAGCAAATAGTAAGAAAATGATACTGTACCAGCAAAGAATTGAGCAATTCAGAATCAATAAGTTTTTCCAACAAACCCGGGAAAAGTTTACCACCAACTAAATACTAAAACAGTAATTCATGAGAAATTTGACGCAAAAGAGAGCGAAGAAATGTTGGAGCAATATGTGAAGGAAGGAAGAAGAGCACGATGTAAATGCTGAGTGGTTTACGGAGATAGAGCAGGAGAAGGCTTTTCATGAGAAGCACAAACAGATTTAAAGCCCCGTTTAAACGATCCAACATTTTACAAACTTCAATAAATTTCACAAATGTTGGATTGATAAAAGAAGAGGCGTTCAAATGATTCCGCATTCCATCTAAAATTTCGTCCAACATTTCGATTGAGGTTGTGATTGAATATGCTGCGAAGGAGCTATGCGTTTAACGAAATATCGAAGTGTTGGAGCTATTTACTTGAATTACAGCTTCATCATTTCCTAAATCACTAGGTTCACTTTCATCAGATTAAGGGAAGATGGCTTTGCGCTTTAAAACGCTATTTTTTGTGTGTTTTCTTCTGGTTGGTACTACTCAGTTGAACTTCTATTCCAGTTAGCAAAAGGTACAAAGCCAGCACCTTCCCTCTCAGACCTTTCAGATTTATTCATTGCAATGCGATGTTTTGCTTACTGAACCTGATATCTTTGATAACAAGTAGCACGCAATTTTGTGAAGATGGGAGTACGCATGTGCAATGTCAACAATGTTGGTTGAGGTGCTCAAACGACCCAATATTTCATCCAACATTTGAAAGCAATGGAATTCTTGGCTGCCGTCACCCAACAGTTTTGATCAGAAGCAAACTTGACCCAACATCGGAACTGTCAATGTTGGGTGACCCAACGTGGTGTTCAAATGATCCAACATTTCATCCAATATCAGTTGTTGGGTAAATGTTGGTTGAAATGTTGGGCCGTTTAAATAGGGCTTGATGATTGCAACTGAGATGATATCAAGGCAAACAAAAATTTCTAACTGGAAATATCCAGTGCCTGATGGGTTAGGGGGATATTAGCTAAAGCACTTAACAACACTTCACATCAGCATAGCAGATCAGATGAATGATATGACCATAAATGGATGCGAGATTCCTAAATGGATAACAACGGGCAATACTGTATTGTTCCAGAAAGATCCACATAAATGCAGCTGTTGACAGCTATAGGCCAACCTCTTGTTTCCACTCATGTGGAAACTAATGACAGGAATCATTTCAACCTCGATGCATAGCTTCATTGAAGTAAGCGATAGGCTACCTACTGAGCAGAAAGGGTGTAGGAAGGAAAGTAGGGGTACAAAGGATCAAGTTCCACCATATATATCTCGTGAAAATCCACAAATACAAGTCTTGCTATAGGTAATCTGCATTTGACTTACAATGATAGTTCAGCAATAGTAAAAGAAGAGTTAAGAAAAAGAAAAAATATACTTGTATTATACATATATATATATACATACATATATATAATATATATATATACATATATATACATATATATATATATATGTATATATATATAGTACACACACAAATATATATATATATATATATATATATATATATATATTTATAAATGTATATATAAAATGTATATATATATATGCTTTTTTATATATAAAAGAATTAAATGAAAGAAAAATACACACTATGTGTAGTTCAGTACAGAATCAGTAGTAATATTAACCAGCATAACACTGGTCAAAAACAATTTATGCTCAAAGTTTGCTGATATCGAAGTAATGGTGAAGAATCCAAATCTCACTATAATTTGGTAACTTGCATCTGACAGACTTGGTATAGTAAGAAAGAAAGTTTCACCATAAGGAAAAAAAGTGTGGAGAAAGTAATTTTGTAGTGTGAAACCTTTTTGTAAACGATAGTAGGTCAGTGTTAGTCCAGGCCTTGTTACCCATGTATAACATATAATAGGTTGATCGGATAATGATGGTAGATAGCTTTTGCACTATAAAATCTGTGCGTTACTTATCAACCGCTTGTTCCTTGCATATGTTATGAAAATCCAACGAAAGATTTCGAGCAAGCTAGAAATATTATTCATGATACTCCTTCAGTTATAAATTTACTAACATAAATAAAGGTAGTTGTATGCGAAGCAAAAATAAAAGGTAGATGAACTTTGAACTGTTCTGTCAGGACATCATGCTCGGGGTGTCTCATTTCTGTTTTGATTTTAGTCCATTGGCCCAAGTGGATCCAGACCTTTGCACAGACGTAAAGAAAACTTTTTTTGAGAGTTCCAGCCGTAGCTTAGGTATTTCGAGATCATTTATTTTTCAAGTTTCGCATTTTGAGATCTGAGTTCGCCTTAGGAATTTCCTCTTAAGAATTTCCAGGCACATTTCCTTGAGAATTTTGTGTATCATTGTGGCTCGGTCATATGCGATCACCTTCTCGAAGTTTTATCGTTTGATTGTTATCTGATCTATAATAGGGACTGATTCAATAAGGTAAAATACTCTGCTCTGTATCTTTTGCAATGTGCTGAGTTTCTTTTCGGGCAGCTGACCCCTTATCAGTTTTCAATATTTGTGAATTGATATTTAGGTTGACTTCAAACCCAGTAGTCAACTCAATCATGTAGAGTGTAGTCTTACCAACGGAGATAAGCATATCAGAGCGCAGTTTAACTCTTGTTATAATACATGGGGAGAGAAATCCATGAAGGTTTCTCAGAGATCATGTATAGGAAGCGATTTCTCACAAATTGTAATGTAGGAGCGAGAAAAGGTAATACTGAGTAATGCTAATGCTTAATAATTAATGGAGACTTTCATATTATATTCTGCTGCGTACAGCATTAGCCTCACTTAACAAGGTAGCCACAGGTAGCTAGTAATAATAATGAATTGGAATGTTTACCCTAGACAAGCATTTCAGCTTAAACAGCTGTTACTAATGTGTGTCCAGAAAAATAAAGTAAGTAAAATAAAAGTTACTTAAAAACCCAAACCTAAAATAATTACTCAGGATATTTTTCCACACAATTTAGCCGTTTCTTTAGAATTCCAGATTAGGTGTCGTCATTTCGCGGGCTTCCAGTGGAGGCATGTTGAATTCTTTTGCGTCTGTGAATGAAAAACTTGTTCTAGAATACTCCGTTTTACTTCTTAGAAGTCGCATCAGGTTTTATTTATTTCTTGTCCGCTAATGTAGTGTTAGAAACCATAAAGTATGCATGGATAAGGGTAACCTTGCACTTGCTTATTCACTGTAATGCTTCGAAGTAAATTGTTGAAAATATTGCGTTCTCAGCCGTCTATAGCATACATGTGCTAGAATCTAATGTATTTTTTTCTCTCAATTGAGAGTAGTCCCAACTAAAATGTGAATTTTGAATGTCAAATATGTAAAATACAGGCCTTTCCTTCAATGAATGCATATTGCCTCCATCTTGAATATCAGGAATCGAACTAAAAGCAATGTCTTGAATGAGATTAAACATTTCCTTTGTTTACTTCTCGGAACGCTCGAAAGCGATTTGCGAAGCTGGACTTCTTAAAGTCGAGTATGCATAGAGTCATTCATCCGTTACGGAACGCCATTGAGGTTGGCCGTGAATTTAAAAGGGCTTCGCAGATAAACTCAATGCATCTGATATAACACAAGTATATTCAGCAAAACCAGATAAATAGGCTAACGAAATATTACTGTCCTTCGTCGCAGTATTCCAATACAATTCCAAAAAAGCGTATCTTCCCCTAAAACAACTATTATGTACTCATTGATTTGCAACGCCCTATCGCATTCTCACAAAGCAACGTTATGCATCCCTTCAATGTTAAACAATAGTGGACCGCAACAGCCGTTTTCACTGTTCTGAAATCCCCCTCTCCCTCTCTTAATGCTTCATTCTCTATCTCTCCATATTAAGTAAGCAATAGCATAACACATGTAGGTACCCTCCCTTTCCCTTAGAGGCTTTACGTAACTAGTGAATGATCCCAAAGTCACTATTTCTTCAATGGAAAGACAACTTGATTTCAAAAGAAGTGGACTGTATGTTGCAACTCGATTCTTCGAAAACTAAATCCAAACATGGAAAGGAATTTTATTTGAAGTATAGAGCAACTGCTTGAGCTTCTACTGCAGCAATTTAAAAGCGAATGGACGTATTGTGTGCTGGCACATTTTCCCTTCATGCTAATGTCTGCAAAATTTCTAGAGATTAGGATAAGATTTCAGTTCTGGTAGCAATTAGCTGTAGTAGTACTTTGTATCCAATACATACTGTGCTCTCTTAAATAGTGCCTATTTCTTGCAAAAGCTACATAAGAAAACTGCATAGCTCTAAATCTTGAATTAAGATGGTGTTGTGCAAGCAAGCGCTATCTGCATAGCTAACACAAATTCTAGAGATAGAAGTATTTAGATCGCTTAAGTATTTATTGAACTTCATGTGTGCGTCAACTTGAGCAGTCATCTCAAAGCCAGCCTGCAAGACGCTGCAAGAGCGCTGAAGGTTCTTCTCTATTTGAGTGTATTACCATATGCGATGCAATCATGTCCAGCGTTTACATAAATTCTATCCTTTCTTTGAGACTCACTAATAGAGAAGTAGACACAATACAGTCTCAGCTAATGTATCTCGCCCGTGATATCGTTATGCAGATGATAGTGACATCTATTGGTGCAAATACGGATTGATTTGTTCCTTACCATCTTCGCATCAGTAGCATAGTCTTGTTTAGAATGCGTATTAAGCATTTCAGTTGCACTCAGAATCGTTACGTAAATTTAGGAGGAGTCAGAGAAAGCTATACATGTTCGGACAATGAATATAGCCTGGCAAGAGTATCATTTCAATAATGGTCAATTATTAAGATGGTCTTATAGTGACAAGCCCCGTGTGAAGCCCTGTGTGGTTTACAACACTAGAGTTATGCTACCATCTCCAAAACAAGATTGGGTTCCTACCACTCAAAAAAAGTGGTGTTGTTTATGAATTTTCTTGCCGATGTAAAGCTCGGTACGTAGGACGCACTACGCAGAGACTAGTAGACAGAATAAAACAGCATGTCCCCGCGAGCATCAGGAAGAAAAGTAATACTGTAAGAGAATAGCCACCTCCTATGTGTAAAAAGAACAATTCTAAAATTAATTGTGAGTCGGCCATAGGACAACACATTATTGCAAATCCAGAATGCGCCAAAACATATACAGACGACAATTTTCGGATCATTGGGCAAGTAAGATCGTCTTTTCATTTAAGTGTTATGAAATCTGTTTACATCAAGACTCAAAACCCAGTATTTTGTAGACAAAAAGACTTTGTTTTCTCATTGGGACTCTTTTAAGTAAACTATGTTAATAAGTCCTAATTGGTCACACTTGCGGCCAATTAGACGCATCCTGACACATTAACTGCATCTGGATATACATTTCGGTTTACCTTTACGTCATTATCCGACGTTTTCATACTCTGATGAGTGTCGGACGAAAAAAAGCTTTCAGTATGTCAAAATAATGTTGCCGCTTTTTCGTGCTGTGGTAGTATATGGAAAGGCTTTTGATACCAATTATGACGCAAGTGGATTCCAACCTTGAGCTATCTGTGATACGCATGTTTTGGTGTTTTAGGTGTCCATTTAGAAGGTGTCAATTCATACATACACCTAACTATCGTTCATTGGCATCATGTGCACGAGCCATGCCTTCTATTGGCATGAAAACTATCCCTATAGTGGCATGGGGCCTGGATTTACTTTAGAACCTGCACTATCGCCTCTAAATATAAACTTTGAGGATAGATTTGCCTGCAAAAATAATTTACTTTACAAAACTGTGGCAGCTGTTTAGGGGGAAAGGGGGCAAAAGGGCAAAGTGTCCGCAGGTGTCTCGAGTCAGCGAGTGCTTGGCACACTTGTTTGATAAGGCTGAATACACAGCAAATGCAAGGTCAATTCTAAAATACTCAGATAAAGAAGTGGCGGTACCCTCTTACTTCAATTAACACGCAACCTCATTTTACAAAAAGCTACTGAGTCTTTTCCTCCGTTGGTGGCCAATTGATGCTTTCAAATTATACATGTAAATTGCATAATCAAAATCAATTTTGGAACAATTTTTCCATAGTGCATGTACACTGTTTATTCATAGCATTGCAACTTACAGTAGTAGTTTTAAAGCTCCAAGCATCAGCTGTTTTTATGCAATAGGGCTACCCGTTTGTGTTTGTTGGCAATTTCAATTTCCGATCATAAATATTTCATCGGGTCAGCATTACATATTTTTTGCATCACTTACTATATAAGTCGGTTAAGTCAACTGGGGCTACATCTGTTTATGATTTGAGCATTAAAAGAACTGCTCTGTTAATGAATACCAGGTGCAAATAATCTATAAGTTTTACAAACTCTCAGCATTCCACCAAAGCTTCACCACTGAAACATGTTGGTAGTTTGAAAACTGCAAATGAATGTAGCAAACCTTAATATTTGCTAAAGCATCAATAACATTAGCAGAGAAATAATTGATGTATTCATGGTTCTTTGTTTGGATAAAATAAAATTGATATTCTCACGCATGCGCATATTTCTGATAAATCAGAATATAACTAGCAGAGCAACGCAGAAAACCTTGAAGCTGTTGAAAGGCCATTACTTTTACAAAATGGCTTCCACTCTTAGTTTTATTTTCATCCTTGCATTGACCAGAGATCTCCGCGTCGTTTGTGACGGTCAATTCTTTGAGATTACAAAAGATGATAAGACTATGGAGGCAGGAAAGCCATTTCTTACTTCTGATGTATTCGAATGCAGTGGACAGAATACGTGCAAGACATACACTCGTAGTGCGAAATCAAGTGGAAATGCTGATCCCAGTAATGTTGTCTTTTCAATGAGAAAAACCAAAGGTTTATCTACAACCATATCATGTTGTTTGTGCTTATTTATAAATTGAGTCATTTGGCTAAATTGTATTTCTGGTGTTTATATTAGCTTGCTATGCAGAGAAATAGGTGTGTGAAGCAGATTCTATACGGCCAACTTTTTTAGTAAAAAATTTATGTTCTTCCGCCTAATCTAGGTACTACACTGCTCGCTCAGATACACAATAAAAGAAGGCACTGCATACATGCATAGCAAATGTTTCATTCCATATATCTTTCTTTAATGCAACGAGCTACCATCCGCTTAATTGCTTGAATGAGCATTCAGGCCTTCTCAACCTTGGCTTCTTGCTAACACAAATAATCAGAATAATCTTTGCTGTCATGTTAGAAAAATTCAGCACTAGTTAACAATAAACTCTACTTGATAGCACTTTCTTTTCCTTTTGCATTTCCATTTTACAACTGCGCACCTGTTACTAAGACGTTCTGACACTAGAAGTCAGGTTGGAAAACTTGTACTCACTCGCTGCTACGTAGAGATATGGGTTCCCCAACTCGCACCAAATATGATACGCGAGTCCTACTCGCACGTCATAAACTTTTTTCGCAAATCATGCAGTTCCTCTGCGGTGGTAATCTAGTACTTCTGCTGTGATAAAAGTCACTATGATACACATATTATTTTCTCGTAAACTTTTTCGTAAGAGTGATAAGATCTTTGATCTTTAATGCAGTCTCTCTATTCGACTTCAAGCGATTCAAAAAGGACTTTTATGAAATGGCACCCTTTGGTGCATGGAACATTGAAAGTTATACATCGTTGTTTACTTTAGCAAGAAATGTGAAAAAGACCCTTTTTAGCGCCACAATTGTGTCAGAAAAGGCAAGGAAATGTAATGCCCCATGTCTAAATCCAATACAGTGTTGGCAAAATGCTATATAAATTCACTTCTTCTTCTTCCATGTTGTTTCAACAGGAAAGCATGCATTGAAATTGAAGATTCTTGTTTTTAAACAATGAAGTCCTCTTTCTTACAAAAGTTAATTACTGCATATTTAGCTTGATGAGCAAGAATGACAGAAGGCCAACGGGAACCAATGACCATGTTATGGTTCTATTGTACCATATGTTGGTCTTATAGAGCCACTGCATCTCACATGTTTTCGTTTGAAGTGAAAAGTTAGCAATTAGAAAGAGTAATGTTTCCATGAAAGGACTAACTGGTGCCCATATTCAAATTTCACTGAGTTTCGACATGTTTCTAGTTTAACCCAAATTTGAATAAATAGTCTTGTGGTACTACAGATGCTCTCATGTTTAAAATGATTCTCTAAAGTAAATAATACTTGCTATAGATTCTTCATATGGATTTTACATTCGAATAGAGCACAATAAATATTGATGTTGCTTAAAATACAAAGTTTAAGATTAATGTATAAATTACTGTATTAATAATTTACTAACATTGGCGATTGAAATGATAATCTTACCGCCCTATATTCATTGTCCAAACATGATAACTCTCGCTGAATCCTCCTAATTTTAATTAACGATTCTGAGTGCGAATAAAGTGCTTAACTGGCCCTGAGTGTGACCAATTAGGACATACACACAATTGTCTTCTTGAAAAGTCCTTGTGAGAAAACCAACTCTGTTTGTCTGCACAAGACTGGGTTGCTCACACTGGGGGCCAATTGGACTCATCCTGTCACAAGTAAATGCAGCTCCAGGTTAAAGTGTAGTGAACGATAATTATTTAGGATGGAGGTGGGGGACTGAATTTGAAGCTTTAGTAACTACTGGTCTTTAGTTTCTCACAGGCTTTATGGTAATAGGGTTGTAGATTTTCCCGCGCTGTTATGTGTTAACAAACACGATGCAATCTTGTAGAGCGTTTTAAGAAATTATATTTATATCACTCCGAATTTCTTACGAACAAGTAGGTATGTTACAATCTTAGCAATTTCATCTTGTCCGTGATGTTGTTCATGCACAAAAATCAACTAACTATTTTATAAATTCATTTATTCTTTTCTTGAAAGAATAATTTTAATAAGAATATTGAGGCTCGGAATTACTGAAATTGAAGTTTAATTCATAATTTATACAAGATTGTTTACACTTAGACGTTGTGTGTATACCATTTATAATACGACTCTCAGACTAACTTTTACACTATCGATATGATTTGTTCGGCTTTTGTTTTGCTTTAGGATAAAGTAAATCATCAACAAGCATCTTAATATGTTCCTTTGATGTTGACGCAAAGTTGCACATTTGGTACTTAAGAATAATTTATGCACATGCAAAGCTTAAAGTAAAAATATTTAAGAATGTTGAGGCTCAGGAGAAAAGTAGGCACTCGCCCAGGAGGGGTACTCCCTACCTTTCTATACAGGGTTCTATGTCAGGAATTTATTTTGCACCCCCAACTATTAAGCTGCAAGTTTAAGGAACCCCAAATATTTAGTCTTAAAATTGTAAGACCCCAAATAGTGTTGCATATTTAGGACTACTACTTTCGTAAAACGTCGTTGAATGACACACAACTTGTCATACGGTGGTTATTGGAATATTTATGGTATTAGAATTGTGAATTTGGTTTTTTGCAACTTAGTTTTCAATTCAGAGAGTAAAAACATGAAATGTTTCTTCAGCTATAATTCTCAGATCCCAAATATTGATTATTCATGAGCTTTAATTCATAGACCACAAATGTGATTTTCTATAGAAGTTGCAGGCCCAAAATATTTACACGGATCCCTTGCATAGAAACGTTAAGGTTACTCCCTGCTGGTCCTCGTAACAGAAAATAGTGTGTATATTTGTTCCCGCAATGTATGTGGAGAGTCCACATACGGGCAAGGTGTTGTGGCGTATGCAATGTCAGTGTAATGTTAATTTAGTGCAGTTTGTGAACAAACAGAAGCACAATATGAATGAATAAACAGAAAATGAAGTGCAAAGGAAGTCGATACTCGTTCACAATTACAAGTATATTGGAAGAACCAATGAAGATTGGCTGTTGACGTAAGTTGTTATCCTCCGATAGCTCATTTACATGATGTTCATCAAAAGAGTGCATGAATTTGCAAAGTTGTGCTATAGTTGCTGGCATTTCATTTCCCGCCACATTGCCGAAGTAAACATAAAAGAGTATTTTAGCACCTAAACTTTGAGAATTGCCTGAAATGGAAGCAATACCCACATAATGCTTCATAAAAATGAAAATCTACTTGCATCACAGTTGTCTAATCTGGGCTAAAATTTTTATCGAAAATTTGGAGAACTTATGACACATTTAAGAAACATCTGAGGCTATATTTGAGGCAATATACTATGAATCATCCGACCCTATAGACAGAAGTATTTGCTTTATACAAAAAGTATGAGAGCTCCTATACAGTTCGGATCTTCTGCAGCTTGCCTTTCTATCTAGCAAAATAGTTTTATGACATCTTGAAGCTATATATATATACAAAAATCCACACATTTTAATAAGTACTTCTACCCACCGAACACCATATCGAAAGTTTTAGACACTTAATGGAAAGCTGTGCTTTAACAGGAAATTCAGTACTTCTCGTTTGTGCTACAGCATAGTTCTATTGTAAAGCTCATATCCGCATTATAATATAGTACTGCTATTCCTAGATCACTCGTTTCCTCTGAGGAAGGGCTTTTCTTTACTAGTCAACAACTAGCAATGGCACGTTCGCAGTCATCGAACAGGACACAGCTAGCTAGCAAAGACAGTCCTTTTATTGTCTTTAGCTACAATACTTGCCAAATGTCCCTGGGGCATTTTCAAAAAATAATGAAGAACTATAGCTTTCTCAGCACTTCAACCATCACGCCTTGATGCACCCCTTCCCCCTAAAGCAATGTCGTTGCGGTCTGTTTCTGAGACACTAGACGTTATTGTGCACGAGAAATTTTTGCGTCACCGCATGTAGTTCTCCCAGTAACCAACATTGGTAATGGGGAGTAGGGGGTGTATGCTCCGTCAAGATTAAGAATATACAAAGTATCCCAGGACTTTTGGCGAGTATTGCAGCTCACCTTCAACATTGAAGGATGGAATGGACTTAGTGTGACTTCTCTTATTAATGACTTGATTGATAGTTTTCCAATGCTTTTTTGATTTCCCCTGACAGCCAGCTACTTTTTAAGAGAAGTACTCCCTTTTAGCTGGAGATTTAATTTATTTACGCAATAGTGTATCTGCCTTTAAAATTCCATCAACAGGATGGCTTTATTTCTTACTGTTAGTATTTTCAATTCATCTCTTGTCTATGCAAGCTGGAAAATCTCGCTATTTAGCTAGGACACATATTTGTCCGAAGCCTTTGTGGAAAAATTTCGTGCATGTTTATCAAGAATGAGAGAAAAAATATACGTCCAGTTGCGGACGGCATCATCAGGATCACTAGCATTGACAAAAATGACCTTGTAGTTGGCCTTTGATGTGTCAGAGAGAAAAAGCTTCTTTACTAACATTTTTTAGCTGTCTAGATACAATATATTTACATTGGCTCAAAATTCCACTAAGTTGTGTCCAGTAGCGACCAGATGATAGCGAACATACTCTGGTAATGAAGTTTTTCTATATGTAATGGGCTGAATGTCAATAAATTCACGTTGTTTCATCGATTAGTTATGACGTATAAGATTTTAAGTTAAGGCCTGAACATCTTTGAAAAAATTTTGAGCTAAGATCAGTACACTCAAAGTATGAAACAACAAATTGCCATGATCTTCAAATCCCAAGGTCAAACGCGGAACATGGAAAAATGGCTAGGAATATTTAACTCTAAAATTATGGAATAGTATGCCTGTTGATACTCGAGAAGCTTTAACTCTCAAGTGCTTTGAAAAGAAATTAAAAGCACATCTACTGGCTGATCACAAACGATAACTGAGAACAGGACTCACTGAAAGATTTCTGTTGTTGAAAGTGTGTATGTGTGTTTATAAATATATATATATATATATATATATATATATATATATATATATATATATATAT